>CM065589.1:101322051-101847268 GCA_033119425.1 Bufotes viridis
AACAGAGATTCGTGAACTATACCCGAGACGCGGTGAAAGGAATAGCGGAACAACTGAGCTCTTCATCGGTGATGGCGTTACAGAATCGACTGGCCCTCGACATGATCTTGGCGGAAAAAGGAGGAGTCTGCAAGATGATTGGAAGTTCCTGCTGCACCTTCATCCCGAACAACACTGCCCCTGATGGAAGCATCACCAAGGCTCTGAAAGGACTGACGTCTTTATCGAACGAACTGGCGGAAAATTCTGGAATCAATAACCCGTTTACTTCTTGGCTAGAACAGTGGTTTGGGAACTGGTCTAGTGTGTTGACTAATCTGTTAGTTACTCTAGCTGTAGTATTTTTAGTATTGGCATTAATAGGGTGTTGTGTGGTTCCTTGTTTTAAGAAAATTGTTTTTAAAATGTTTAATTCGACCATGCCCGCAAACACCATGTACATGCATTGTGATTCTGTCAAATCCGAAGATTATTATGAAAACCTCTTTGAGGAACGCGATTCCGTCCTAAAACAAATAAAACCTTGTTCATAATTGCGGAATAAATAGAATAAGATGAAAGCAAACCCGAAAGGGAGTTGGGGGGACCTGGTGAAGCAATAAGGAAAGTCCAGCTCTTCGCTGTTTAGGGCGTTGGGAGAGTACCTCACTTTGCTTATTCATCTTGTATCTATTTACCGCAAAAAGGAGGGAATTGTGAGAGATAGGATATTGTTTCTATATGTAAAGTATTACCCTTTTCTGTCCACTAGATGGCTGCCAATCAGATGTGGTGAGCCTCGTGTTATCCTTTTGTTTCAATTAGTAGGGTGAGGGGAAAGGGGGAGTTAAGTTGCAGTTTTTGAATGTGCCAATAAACTTAGGGATAAAGTTAGTAAACTACTCCCATTTTGGCAAAGAGCCAATAAACTTTCATTTAGGACCACCCTTTTTGTCTACCTCACATTGCCTATATAAGTGTATGTTGTCTGAATAAAGTATGCATATTTTCCATGATACCAGCCTGTATTGGTCTCATTGAGAAAGCTGTATGAGCTCATACTTACAATCCTAATTGATTTGGAGCCACACAAAGAAGAAGAGAATCGCATAAATTGCGATAACACCACCGTCGCCAGTCATGGGGCCACTACTGTCACTGGTACTGCATCACCATTTTCTGACAGCCATAACATTTTTAGATTTCGGTCTACAGAGCTGTTTTTTGCAGGACAAATTGTAACTTTTATATGTAAAACTGGGAAAAGGGGTGATTTAAACTTTTAATATTTTAATGTATTTTTTTTTTACTTTTTAACAATAACTTTTAGCCCCTTAGGGCGCTAAAACCTGGCATCTTTTGATCCCTTGTCCCATTCAGCTTAATAGAGATCTATTAGGGCTCATGCACACGACCGTATGTCCTTAAATAATCATATGGTTGTGGGACAATAGTACCGCGGGCCGCCCGACGTGCACAGCATCATTGTAATATATGATGTTGTGTACTCCCGTGTGCACGATCAATGCCGCTCCGGGACATATGGCCCGCTCACGTACCGTGTGTCTTGGAGTACATACGGTCAAGTGCATGAGCCCTTAGGGTGAATGGTATTATATTGCGGTCCTAGTGGAGCATGGAGCTTACCATGGCAGGGCTGGAAAGCTTCAGAAGCGTCCAGACTGCCATGGTGACCGATCAGAGCCCCAAGATTTCACTGTGGGGGGCTCGGATCAGAAGGCAGTGGGAGCCGAATCCCTCTGTCTTACCTCAAAGATGCTATAATTGGCTTTGATTGTGGCATCTGAGGGGTTTAATGACAGGATTCACTGCAGCAGCCTACTCCATACATTCCCTCAGCAACCATGACGTACAGGTATACCTGATTTACAGAAATTTGTGACTAATTAATTCGTAACAAATCAAATTTCTTTGTTAATTTCGGCAAAGTTTCCAAATCTATTTTTTCAAACCTGTGCTTATCTTTAAAGGGTTTCAGTCACTAGAATTTTCACTTTTAAACTGGCTGACATTAGCTATGTGTTAATGTCAGCTGCACCTAACTATGCTATTCTTGTGATTATTCATGCCCCTGTTACTGCAGAATTCTTACTTTTACAATATACAAATTAGCCTCTAGGAGCAGGGGGTCGTTGCTCCTGCTCCTAGAGGCTCAGTTCTCCCACCTCATTACACCCCCTCCAAGTTTTGATTGACTGGTCCAGGCAGCATTCACATCCTCCTGCCAGCCCTGTGCACTGGGGAAATCTCACACCGTTCAGTATTTGGCGCAGGTGCGGTGAGGGAAGGACGCTCGCCGGCTGCCAGCTTCCTCACCACGCCTGCGCCGAATACTCAACGACGCGAGATTAGCATAGTTAGGTGCAGCTGACATTAACACATCGCTAATGTCAGCCAGTTTAATCGTAAAAATTCTAGTGACAGAAACCCTTTAATTAAGATACATAATTATTCTGGCACATATCGGTTGGCCCATGTGCCAGCATCTGAAAGCTACGCCAGCTAGAACCTGGCATAGGTTTCAGGAATGTTGTCTCAAAAACCTGTTTAAATAATGGTAAATGTTTTAGAATGATTAGGCCCCGCCTCATCCAACTATCCTCCGAACACTTTCAATAAATGTGGCAAGTGTTGCAATTTATAGAAGGCCATAACTAAACACCTTCCATCGCAGAATTACCAAAAATAATGCGGAATATACTATTAGCAAAACCCCAATAAATCACCACATTATATAAATAATAAAAAAACAAATTTTATTTCATAATGTTAAAAATACACAAATAACAGACCAATATATCTAAAATGGATCCTCATAGAAAAGGTGGACAATAATCACACTCCACAGAGGTTTGTACCCATTAGCCCTATTCACAATGTACTAGTAACCAATGTAATATGACTACAACCATATGTCCGACCAGTGAATATCTAAATAGATAAATAGAGAAAGTGAATACAATCTATCCACAATATATCAACATAGGAAAGGAACACGTGTTCCAATATTCAAAAGGTCGGTTTACAAAAATACAAGGGTAAAGATACAGACCGGTGTGGAGGTAGTGCTTCCTCAACCCCAGCGTACGTTTCGCTCGCTTCTTCCGGAAGAAGCGGGAAGCTAAGCATACGTTGAGGCTGAGAAGCACTACCTCACACCGGTCTGTATCTTTACCCTTTGTATTTTGTAAACCGACCTTTGAATATTGGAACACGTGTTCCTTCCTATGTTGATATATTGTGGATAGATTGTATTCACTTCTCTATTTATCTATTTAGATATTCACTGGTCGGACATATGGCTGTAGTCATATTACATTGGTTACTAGTCATTGTGAATAGGGCTAATGGGTACAAACCTCTGTGGAGTGTGATTATTGTCCACCTTTTCTATGAGGATCCATTTTAGATATATTGGTCTGTTATTTGTGTATTTTTAACATTATGAAATAAAATTTGTTTTTTTATTATTTATATAATGTGGTGATTTATTGGGGTTTTGTTAATTTATAGAAGGTACAAAAAGTCGCAACAGGGCTTTGCACAAAAAATTGTGTCTTTTTGATGCCACTGTTCTGGTGCAGTGTGAATGATAAATCTGCCCCCCCTTGTTTCTCCCCTAAAGGTGGAACATGCTTCCAGTTCATTACTATGAGACAGATTTGGAGGTTGGTACTTTATAGATATTTGTCACGGCTCCTGAAAAACTGATAACCTTGGACACTTTATCTGTCATTACTGGTCCAAGTGTGAGGTTTTTTTAACACTCCTGTTTCACTGTAAATTCCTGACATCAGATATTAATACCTACCACCAGCACTTTCAAAGCTCATGCTACAGTCATGTATTCATCTTATCCAAGTCCATGTTCATCTCTTCCAGTCCTTCACTTGGGCCTCAGAGGACAGCACTGTTGACTTTAAGTTCTGGGATCATTGGTTCAAATCTGTAAGTACTTTCTATTTTAGTGTAGTTTCCTCCCACACTCCAAAAACATAGGTTAGTCAGCTTCCTATGAAATGGCTCTAGTGTGTGCGTGTCTGAGCCCTTTGGGGACAGTGAGTGATAATCTCACGTAATTGAAAAATATGTTGCAGCTATTTAAGCAACAGATAAGAAACCTACAGACATTAAAAAAAGACAAGAAGTAGTGGAGTAACAAAAAATTGTTTAGAAAAGTTGCTTCATTTTAAAAATTAAATACAATAGAGAAATGAGAACCAAATTGCACAGTGCACATAACCATATTGTCACGCTCTAATGTGGGAGGAAAACCCCACACCGAACATAGGAGGGAAAGGGGAAAGGAAATAAGGCCTGAAAACTAACGAAGGAAGATGGACACCTTCTAGGGAAAACCCTAACTAAAGCTCTGACTGACTACCTGTATAAACAGACCCCAAAGGTAGGTGAGTTCATACACAGAAATACCTAAAGTCCTATCTAACCCTAGACCCTGGTACTAATGACAGAATTAAAACAACCTGTTCCTCCAAAAGGAAGGATGAACGTGAGTCTCCCTGAGGCCTAATACAAAACAACAAGGAAATGAAACACACAGAAAAGTCTAAATAAAGTACAAAAGGGAAAGCTAACACTTAACTTCCAAGAAGCTATGGCAGCACCAGGAACTCAGCCGACTGAAGCTATAAACCGCACAGCATTGTGAGAGAAACAACTATAAATAGGGAAATGACCACAATAGTGACACCTGGTAGTTAAGGGTATGGCCAGTACCAGAAACAACACAGATGCCTATTGATCCACAAGGTAAACATGTCAAATCTAGTGATAAGCGAGCATGCTCAGCCGAATTTGGGGGTTTTAAGCAGCCAATAAAAGTTCAGGTAAGTACTGCCCTCACTGTAATGCCAGTAGCCATGTTGGCTGCTGGCATTACAGTGACTGGCTGGCCAGAACACGCCATCGGGTGCTATATAGCACCCGATGACGCATGTTCAGCTCAGACGTAGACAGGGAGAGCAGAGCGCAGGAAGGGAAAGACAGAGTAGGTAGCGAAATTTAACAGATTTTATCAGAAACAAAATTTGCAAGGACCCAAATGTCCTTTAAAGACAACAGTGTGTGTGTGTGTGCGTTTTACAACAGCAATCAATTTAACTCATGCCGTCTCAGGGACAGTGCTTCTGAAGGGACAGATAGTGCAGGGAGAGAAATTTGCTGATTTTACTACCAAAAGCTTTTCAAAGACCCCACAATGCCTTTTAATGACTACTGTGTGTGTTTCACATCAGCAAGATATTTTTATTTTGTACCTATTAGTGACATATAGTGTACATCATCCGCAGACTGTGTCTTTAATAATCTGGCTCACATCTAGTGACCATAGTGTGTGGCTTTGTGCAAAAAATACAGTAGTACATCAGCAAACAGTGTATGTAGCGCAAATTCCATTAAAGGGAACCTGTCACCAGGATTTTGTGTATAGATCTGGGGACATGGGCTTCTAGATGGCCGCTAGCACATCCGCAATACCCAGTCCCCATAGCTCTTTGTGCTTTTATTGCGTCAAAAATAGATTTTAGAGATATGCAAATGAACCTGATATGACTTCTGTGTCCGGAGATGAGTCAAATTTTCTGAGCGCAGCACCGCCCTGCATCCTCCGAATCTCCTCCTTGCTGGCCGACGTCACAGAGCTGGAGCGCCGAAATCTTGTGATGCACGAGCTAGCACATGTGCAGTGTCGGCATCATGTTCCTTCCCTGTGCTGGCATGCGCTAGCTCGCACATCGCGAGATTTCGGCGCTCCAGCTCTGTGACATCGGCCAGCAAGGAGGAGATTAGGAGGATGCGGGGCTGTGCTGCACTCAGAAAATTTGACTCATCTCCGGACACAGGAGTCAAATCAGGTTCATTTGCATATCTCTAAAATCCTTTTTTTTACGCAATAAAAGCACATAGAGCTATGGGGACTGGGTATTGCGGATGTGCTAGCGGCCATCTAGCAGCCCATGTCCCCAGCTCTATACACAAAATCCTGGTGACAGGTTCCCTTTAATGGATTTGATAATATCTCTACAATGTCCTTGCACTGGCAGCCGGGGGTGACGTAACTCCTTAGGACAGAGGAATCTCGTTGATTATCGGAATGAACCACACAAATCGTCTCGATCCACCCCCTCACAATGGCCATGCTACAACAACCACAGAATCGAGAAAGAGGCATCAATCTGTCAATCCTTTCAGTGTCCGAGCCGGGTGAGGTTTCCCATGTGGAATCAAATTAAGCCGCAGGCTTCACTCCTGGTGGTGCACTTCCGTCAATTAGTTTAAGTTTCAGCTTTGCAACCATACTCCCCACAGAACCCAAAGACTTTGGTTTCCAGGAAAATGCTCAGCGAGTAATGGGAATAACGCCACCGGATTGTGTGTCGGATCATTTTCAAACCAGGCTACAAATTTCATCTTAGATTAATGAAAACATTCTTGGCAAATGCTTTCAGTTTGGTTATTCTGGCGCCAGTCAAATAGCAAGGGCAATACAGATACCTCCCGCCATCCACCTTAATCATTGCCCCAAATCTGAAAAAAAAAATTTTTGCCAGCACTTGCACTTTACAAACAATTGAATATAGAGGAAAGAATGCTTCCTAAAAATTTTCCTGTAAAATTGATTTTTTTGGGGGGGTTTTGGACATGTATTTGTCAGTAAGTAAAAGTGGCGTACAACTGGGACAACATGGTTCCCAGCAGCGACTTGGGAGTCCAAGATGCATCCAGACATTGATCCCCATGCTGTTTCCAGTCCATTTCGGTGGTGTTTCTGTCACTTTCTGACCTTTTCCAATGGACCAGGCACCCTCCCCTCTTCAGAGCAGGGGGTGCCTTGTTGTCTCCCATTGACTTCCATTATACTCAGTTGCTCAGCCGAGCAGACGAACATAGCAATGTGTTCGGCCTGAACAATCGAACACCCGAATACTTTGGTGCTCGCTCATCACTAGTCAACTCAAACCATGTGTTGGATCCCAAGATCCCCTGCCACTCACTGTCGCAGGTACGTCCATGACACATTCCTTTCTAAATAAAACCCTCAAAACCATAAAGGCGACTTATCATGCCTCAGATTTTGTTGCAGAAAATGGTTCCATTCACCTGCCAAAATGACCCCATTCAAATGAATGGAACTTATTTTCAGTTGCAGAAAACTTTTTACAACAAAATCAGCTGCATTTGAAGGCACCCCGACATGGTGACAATTTATTTTACACAGCAAACACTAATAACTTTGATCATGTACTTTAAACCTCTCACCCCCTTTACCCATGTTAAAAATAAAAATAAATAGAGAATAAAAAATAAAGATCATTGGTAATGCCGCATGACAAAATGCCTGGTGACTGGCGTAATGGAAAAAAATCAAATGGCTGATTCACTGGATTTGGATGCTTAAATTCCACTCTAACAAATTTAATACATAGCTTAAAATGGTATCAATGAAAACAATTGATCGTCCTCATACAGCTCTGTAGACTTAAATATAAAACGGCTATGTGGGTCAGAATATATTTTAATATATTTTTTAAAGTATTGAAAGGCAAGAAGAACTTTGCTTTGTGTGGCATCGTTGCAATCGTACTGACCCACAGAATGCAATCAACATGTTATTTTTACCATATAGGGAATGCTGTAAAAATTTAACTCCTAAAACTATGGCAGAATCGTTTTTTCCAATTCCTTTTATCGATTCTTTTTTCCAGATTCCACTACTGTATTTACATTGTATGCAATATTAAATTATGTCATTTCAAAGTACATCTTGTCCCATAAGAAAACAAGCCCCAACACGACTATTTGAAAGATAAAAAAGCTATGGCTCCTGGAAGGCAAATAAAAAACACCTGAAAATTGCTGCTTCAGAAAGGCTTTAAACATGTGAAAGCAGTCTATACATGCAGGCAGACCACACAACTGATATGGAGTCCAGCGTGAACTCCAGCACCTACCACACTGCATTTTGATGTACTGATGGTGGTTTGAAAAAGACAGTTTTGTAATAAACTGTATGAGGGAAGCAGCCAACATAGAGCACTATGGGGGAATCTTTTCTATTTATAGCAGTTGTGTGGTATAAATACATTGAGAAATATGGTGCTCAGAATGAGCATCTGAAGCACCTGTTCCACTATTTCTGATAAAGAGGTTAGATAAATTGGGTGGAGCGGAGGGGGAGAATCAGAAATTTGTGAGCAATCTCGGGTGCTGTGCATTCTGCATTGCATGGGAGTGTTTGATACTCACATCCTGGCAGGGACGTGCACAGACATTTTGAAGGGCAGGGGCTTAAGTAAAAAAAAAAAGGGCACCCCCCCCCCCCCCCAAAAGGCACATTTCTACCCCTCCATCGGCCTGGCAGCGCAGCAACCCCACATACCTCTTACATCCAGTGGTGATGTCTCTTTTGATGTAGAAGTTCTCTTCATCTTCTCTTTTGAGACCTGACCACCATTTTTCCTCCATCTCTCTGCAGTTTGACAAAAAAAAAATCTTAGTTTACTACTTTTCCATCATCCTCCCATCTTCTGGACAAATCATCCTACTACCCCCAATACTGTGCCACTGTGGTCACCAATAGTATACTGCAGAAACAGATAAACCCCCTGATAATACTAGTACCACACAGAGTTCCCCATATAAAATACCCCTTCTTTGGGGCCTCAGTAGAAGCCCCCATAGTGCCCCCCAATAATGTACCAGTAACAAGTGTCTCTCTCCTCTCCCTCCCCCATCATGTGCCAGTATCAAGTGCCAAACTCCACCCCCATGTGCCAATATCAAGTGCCAACCCCCATGTGCCAGTATCAAGTGCCAAACCCCATCCATGTGCCAGTATCAAGTGCCAAACCCCATCCATGTGCCAGTATCAAGTGCCAAACCCCACCATGTGCCAGTATCAAGTGCCAAACCCCCATGTGCCACTATCAATGCCAATGATGCCGCCCTGCCTTAATGTCACATAACCCCCTCCTTTTACATCACCCTCTTCATGTTACATTTCTTTCCCCCCTTCCCCCATGGGCCTTTGAGGGCAGCAGCACATCTTTGAACCCCCTTCCCCTCCATGGCCCAACAATGGCACATTTTCCCCCTGGGCTGGCAACAGAACATCTCCCCCCCCCCCCCCATATTACATTTTTCCCGCCACTACCCCCTCCATGATGGCAGTCATTACTAGCTGTGGCAGACAGGCGCAGAAGTGGCACTCACTGACTCAGTAACACATTAGGATAGCCTATCTTAATGTATTACTGAGTCAGTGAGTGCCACTTGCGTCTGTCTGCCACAGCTGTAATGACTGCCATCATAGAGGGTAGTGGCGGAAAACGTACCATGGGGAGATGTTCTGCTGCCAGCCCAGGCCCATGGAGGTGGGAAATGTGCCCCTGCTTGTGCCTAGGCATCAAGCAGAGCCTGGGTTTGCAGCAGCACATCTCCTCCCCCGTCCCCCTATGGTACGTTTTTCCCGCTACTACCTGCCTCCATGATGGCAGACGCAGTCATTTCTAGCTGTTATGGCAGACAGAAGTGCCACTACTCACTGACTGACTTTACTGTATTACATATGAATCAGGATAGGCATCAAGCAGCTGAAGTAGCCAAGCAGGGGTGCTGGGTCGGGATGTCAGTGACAGCAGGTGCGGTGCAGGTCTCACCTCTTGACACACAGACTGGTCACTGGACTGGATTGACCGGCGGTGATGACAGCAGGCGCACTCACACTGCAGGCAGCTCTTCTCTGCTCTAGAGGACTGCCTGTGCGAGGCGCGCCGCACCACGTGACTTGCTGCTGAATGAGATTACTGCGCGGCACGGGCCCGGCCTGGCACAGAGGCAGCTGGGCGGCAGGGCAGCCACCAGCCAGCGCATTAAAAAAAAAAAAGTGCCAACCAAGTTCACAAGAATCCCAACGGTCAGTGACACAGGCTGCTTGCCTGGCTTAAGTAAAAAAAGGGGCATTAAAGGGACAGGGGCTGAAGGGGGCAGGGGCTCAAGCCCCCTTTTAGCCCTATGTGTGCACGTCCCTGCATCCTGGTAAACTGGGTGAGGCAGGGGGTCCCATGCTAAGCTTTGCTATGGAACCCTATGAGGTCTGTTTTTGCCCTTGAACAAACCCCATTTTATTCAAATACAAATGTGCTGTAGTTTCCTGCACAGTGGGTGAATGGGCAAAACTATGCACGCTCTATAGTTTGGAGCATAAACGAATGTTAAATGGTGGTAATATGCTATCACTTATTAAAGGGAATCTGTCACCGGTTTTTAATTCCATAAGTAAAGGCAACATAAATTAGTGACAGATCCCATTTTCTTTAATTGACCCAGCCATTTTGCGCTAAAATCTTATATTGAACAACTCCAGCGCTAGAGGAGTTCAATCCCCATATTCATGAGGACCCCATATTCAGGAGGTGGGGAGAGCTGGGTCCTCATGAACATCTTCAGGACTCTTTGGCTTGCGCTGTATATTGAACAACTCCAGCATTGGAGCTTTTGAAGGTAAGATTTTATCAAAAATGGCTCGGTCAGTTAACCAAAGTGGCCCACTGTTTTGCTAAGGGTACTTTCACACTGGCGTTTTGGATTCCGTTTGTGAGATCCGTTTCAGGGCTCTCACAAAGGGTCCAAAACGGATCAGTTCAGCCCCCAATGCATTCTGAATGCATTACGATGTAAGTCAATGGGGACGGATCCGTTTTCAATTACACAATATGGTGCATTTTAAAACGGATCCGTCCCCCATTGACTTTCAATGTAATTTAAAACGGATCCATTTTGACTTTGACATTTTCAAGCTTTTCATTTTGAAGAGTATATTGAAGACATTTGTATAGATAGAATATGGATATTGTAATGCCCTGAGCTCTTATGACCAGTTTTAAAGAAAGGCAGGGGCACAACAAAGTCTCTTCAACACGGTTTATTGCTTGTTCCAGCCAACTTACAGTTCAGTTCACGTGTCCTGCAGTGTGATCTGCAGCCTCTTACTCCACAGACACATCCTGCTTCCTGCTGCTCACTTTTAAAACACAATCGTGGACATGAGCCACATATAATGCCCAGAGTGGATCGTGGGGAGTAAGCACCTACCCAGCTCTTTGCTTATTCCCAGTAATAGCCAGGACCGGATTAGTGGATACCAGCTATACTAGGTAGCAACAGTATCCACTATTCTAGCTAGTGGCTTCCACTCCACCAAGGCCGGGTACCTTGGTGGCACGTCTCAGGTGCATCCCCTCTAATAGGTTTCCTGCACTATTCTTGGAGACACATACCTTCCTTCGTATATGAGGCCTGTCACTGCCTCACAATTGATAAATAATAAATCCAGGAAACATTATTTTAACGATACAGTTTATTTAAAATACAATTTAAAAAGATTTCAGTATTTACAGTCTACTATTCCTGAGTCAAGGCAAACGCTATACATTGCAATGTTATAAATGGAAAATATACATGTGAATTAAAAATAATTGTATCTACTAAAGGGGTTCTCTGGGCTTTTACTATTGGTGATCTATCCTCAGGATAGGTCATCAATATCAGATCGGAGGGGTCCGACACCCGGCACCCTCATGCTCAGCTGTATGAAGAAACAGCGTTCACAGTGCACGCGTGCCATCTCCCTTCTCCCTTCCTGTTCACCGCTGCTGTCTATAGTCTTTGCCATAGACAGCAGAAGCGGACAGGAAGAGAGAATGGAGATGGCATGCGTGCACTGTGCACGCCGTCTCCTCATTCAGCTGATCGGCAGGGGTGCTGGGTGTCCCTGCCAATCTGATATTGATGACCTATCCTGAAGATAGGTCATCAATAGTAAAAGGCTGGAAAGGCCCTTTAATGCAAATGCCAAACCTTATTCAATATAGAGAAATCTAGTGTTTAAAACTTCAGGTCACGTTCACTGTTTGATCATCATTCCTTCTAGGAAACTGCACCCCTGGCTTAAAAGTACTAGTGAGATGGCACAGAAACCGCAGCCAATACACAATTGGTGTATTGGATTGGGAATCCTTAGTGGTAAGCCTACACTTAGATATTAGAGAAGTAGTATTATATGTGTGTGTGTGTGTGTGTGTGTTGGTGTCTGGGTGTGTGTATTATCACAGGATTTCACTTGCTAGTAAACGGCCCAGTTCTCATATTGTCTGTATTGTGAATTATTTTTATTTTTTTTGCTCTTCTTTAAAATATCCTTGAAGGATCACCAAAGGTCAACCTATAGTACACATTAAAACTTCTATACACATTCAAGATCTGTCAAATGTCACTTATCTTAGCAACAGCTGAGTAAATTTTTTTTTTTTTCACTTCTCCGTCAGACTAAAAAAAGTTTAAAACTTTTTCCAGAAAGAGCATTATACCTGCACACGGGCTGTGTCCAGTATTACAGTTCAGCCCTATTCACTTGGAAGAGGATGAGCCAGTGGCATACATAGAAAAGTAAGGGCCCCATAGCAAGGATCAATTCCGGCCCCACACACAGGACAGAAGGGTTTCCACCTAAACCCCTTTCAATGACCCTTGGGCCATTTTTTCCACTGCCTCATATGCTAAAAGTTGTTCCTTTACAGGGTAGAGTTCTGACCTAGTTTTTACCTCTAGTAGAAGACAGGGTGATCCTAACTAAGACTGGCCCCCTCTTGCCCTGGGCCCCATAGCAGTTGCATGGTCTGCCGCTATGGTAGTTACGCCCCTGGGATGAGCTAAATACCTGACAAAGCCCAAGGACAAGCTGTTTCTGAAAAAACTCCAATCTATCTGTTGCTTCTTTCCACAATGTACAATCAGCTGCAAATCAAATATGTCTGGCCACCTGGCTGAGGGCCGCTACCACCACATCACCCCTTATATCACTGTCAGCAGTAGATCATGTAAACACTTTGAGGGAAGTTTATCATGCCCTACACTCCAGAACTGTGCATCCAGAAAATCCCAAAATTGGGCCTTTGTGACTTTTTGCACATTTACACCATTCACTGCAGTTTTGAAAAGTAGGTGGGGAAGTGGGCACGGTTAGCTAAGGTAATTAGTTTTATTCCTGATTTACTACTGAGTTTTGTTTAAAAAGGTAGACTCCAGTAGGGGGAGGTATAGAAAAACTGGAGTAGCATTTCTAGACAAAAGTGTGAGGTTTAAAGATGCATTAATCTTAAAGGGCATCTGTCAGCAGATTTGTACCTATGAAACTGGCTGACCTGTTGGATGTGCGCTTGACAGCTGAAGGCATTTGTGTTGGTCCCATATTGATATGTGCCCGCATTGCTGCAAATAATGAAGTTTGAATATATGCAGATGAGCCTCTAGGAGCAACATGTGCGTTGCCGTTACAACTAAAGGCTCTGCTCTCTCTGCAACTGCCACATCCTCTCCACTTTGATTGACTTTATCAGGTCAGTGCCAAGTGTGATGATGTGAAGAAAGAGCTGTATGGACATAGTCATATGACCACAGCCCAGAACGGAAGATAGAAGCAATGAAGGCAAAAGAAATACATTACAAAATTACAGCTACCTTCATAAATGATATCATATAGGATGTTGATGCAATCTGAAAAACCTCTTTAAGGCTACACTTCCCAGAATGCAAATTACTACAGCATATTCTACAGATATAGGGCTCATGCACACGACCATATGAATTTTGCGGTCCACAAAACACGGATCTGCAATAAGTATGGATGAAGTCCGTGTGACATCCGTATTGCATCCGTTTTTTTATTATTTTGTGAATACATTGTAACAATGCCTATCCTTGGACTAAATAAAAGTGAAAGTAGTAGGGCACTCTCAGAAATTCCGGACCATTCAGAAAACCAATTAAATCCAAGTTAACATTTATTGAAATACGAATTGATTAAAATACATTCACTTAAAATAAGGGACCTGATTGGCAGCAGTTGATAATAAAGTGACAGACAGGATTAGCGGCAAAAACTGATGACCTCAAATGCCAATAATTGGCCCAAGGAAGACCAAAGTGCACTAACTGCGAATCTCAATAACCAATTTTTGCTGCTAATCCTGTCTGTCACTTTATTATCAACTGCTGCCAATCAGGTCCCTTATTTTAAGTGAATGTATTTTAATCAATTCATATTTCAATAAATGTTAACTTGGATTTAATTGGTTTTCTGGATGGTCCGGAATTTCTGAGAGTGCCCTACTACTTTCACTTTTATTTAGTCCTCTTATAGATCGAGTGGGTGACTCTGATCAGTAGGTGCACCTCTGTTTGGTTACCTGTTACCCGTGTGCAACATCTCACATTTTTTAACAATGCCTATCCTTGTCTGCAAAACGGACAAGAATGGGACATTTTCTATCTTTTTTGCGGAACAGCCATGCTGACATGCGGAAACGGAATGAACGCGGGGGCATTTTTTTTTTTTGCGGCCCCCATTGAAATGAATGGTTCCGCATACGGGCTGTAAAAACAACCGGAACGGACACGGACAAGAAATACGTTCCTGTGCATGAGCCCATACTCTATACAGAAAATACTGGGAGATTTTAGCCCTGAAGGCTAATACAGTCTGTAACTCAGGATCAGTACAAGACCAGTAATACAATGCTTTTACAACTGTTTATGTTTTTATGTTAATTTCCTTTGTAAATAGTGTCAACAGGTGAACATTCACTTTAAGTTCAGCAAACTACAAAGTATACTGCCATCAGCTGAGCCGAAAAGGTTAATATAACCTTCCAATAAATCTTCTAAAGAAGATATTAAAAAAAAAAAAATACAACAAATTCAGTTTTGTTCAGACCTCAGTTCTTCACGTTATATAAGTGCCCATGGGAAAGTATTATTTTCCACAGTCATGGATTCTATTTATTTATTTGGCCTGTTTTTGATTATTTGAGGAAGAACGAAGTGAGAACTATAGATAAACCATATTATTACACAAAATCAATGATGTACATCAGTATGTCCATTACTGTCTTCTTAAAGTGCCTCTGAAGAGATGATCTTTCCATTATCCTGTGAAAAGTCAGGTTTGCTTGGTGGAGGTTTATATATAAAATAGGCAATAAAAAGGAAAATGATTGTGATGACTTTGCTTGCTGCACCTAAAAGGGAAGATATAAAATAAATCAGTATTTCTACATTATCTTTATAGAAGTCACATAAAAGAAAAATGCTCAATATTGTACCATCTTTATGATGCTACAGTGAATGGTATAGTCATTTATTTCTGGAATGTAACAGATTCACTTGGACCCAGCATGCATGTGGAACCGGCACTCCCTGAATTCTATGGTGGCCATTTTGGTACATTAAAGGTAGTATTTCGTGTTAGGTTCCCGTCTGGTAGAGATCGCCTTGACGTTTGGCAGATGGGCCCAAATAATTTTGTACAAAATGTATTTTTCAAGAATCTTAAATTTGCAAAATAAGCGTAGCATTAGCACAAGAATGTTTTATATAATCATGGCATTATTGTACTTCATTTGTGTCTGCAGAGTGCTGTTGCATTGTCCTTTTTTTCTTTGTGTTTTTAGCCATGGCAGCGTGTACATGCACATTGGGATGTGCCAACTGACCCCCTTTTTTGCAGTTGCATTATTCACTCTTGTAGACCACAGGCCATTAGACCAAGAAAAAAGTTTATATCACCAGTCGGCAAATATTCTAGATCGCAGCGGGTCTCTGTTCTAGATTGCATGGCTAACGAAAGACGCTGGGATCTTGTTTTATGTGATTTTAAAAAGACATAGTTTGTGAGTATATGTCTAAATAAATTGTTTTTATTGCATATATGGACCCTCACTATGGTAGGAGCATTTGTTACCTACAGGCCAGCATTCTAAAGAAAAAACCTTCCCAAGAGAAACGAGACAGCTGTGATTGTGTTGGTGTTGTCCGTACACATTTGATCCCTGTGAGTAGAATGGAAAAAAAAGGGGCCAATTGATATACGGATCTTCACTATTTTTATCTCCCGAATTAGTTGAAAGATACCTTTGAGCAGCGGATATCTGCAGACCTCGAACTACTTAGGAAAAGGATAATAAGGAGAAACTGCTTTGCGATTCTCTGCCACCACGCGCGGTCTCAATCTGAACTTTTTCGCAGGCCATTAGGCATGAAGCCTATGAGACAGTAGAATGGTGCAGGCAGTCACAAAATGATGAGCACCAACACCATGACACAGGTACATTCACTTCATTGCGCGTGACACGTGAACTGAGAAGCCAGCAATGCAGTCCGGAAGAGGCCTGTGGTCTGTATCAAAAACTGGGGCAGGGAGCAGGAGTGAGGTTTTTCTTTTTTTTTTTTTTTCGCTTTGGGGGGAAGATAGTTCTGGGGCACTATGGGGGATTATAACTACAGTGGGGCACTATAAGCACTGGGGGAACTATAAGGGTCACTATAAGTACTGGAGGCACTACAGGGTGGCATTATCAATACTGGGGGCACTATAGGGGGCATTATACCTACAGGAGGTACTACAGGGAGAATTATAACAACTGGGGGCATTATAACTACAAAGGGTTCTTAGGAGGGCATTTGAACTACTGTGGGCACTATAAGGGAATAATAACTATAGGAGATACTATTGGGGGCATTGTATCTAATGGGGGACTGCATGGTGCATTGTAATTACTAGGGCCTCTACAGGCAGCATTTAACCACTGGGCCACTATAACTACTAAAGGCACTACCTGGGGCAATTATAACTTTTTTTTGGCACTACAGGGGGCCGTTATATCTAATGGAGCACTACAGAGGGCTAATATAATTATTGGGGGCACTATAGGGTGCCTTATAACTAATGGGAGCACTATATGGGCATCATAACTATAGGTAGCTGTAAAGAAGGCATTATAATAATTCATGGTGGCACTATAAGGGGCATTATAACTACTAGTAGCTCTACAAGGAGGAATTATGGAGAGTCCTTATTACTACTGGGGTAACATTGGGAAGCTTTATAACTTCTGGGGGTACTGTAGGAAGCATTATATCTACCAGTGGCTCTACTAGAGGGCATTATAATCACTTGGAACTCTACAGCGGCCCTTATGGAGGGGCTTTATTTTTACTACTGGGGAGACTGGTAGTTGTATCAATAGTGGGGGCACTATGGGGCATTATTACTACTGGGGGGGTTCTGTGGAAGCATAATTATTGGGCACAATATGGAGACCACTACTAAAAGGGCCATTAGTGGGGAGCAGTATTACTGCAGAGGGCTCTGTAACTAATGAGGGCACTGTGGGAGATAACTATTACTATTGGTGGGACTTTTAGGAGTACTTTGGGGAAAACCTGTATGGCACTATTAGTCCAAAAGTATAGCAACTTGGGGCATTTGGGAACACAGCGGGCACAGTATTGGGGCTGGAACACAATGGGTGGGGCACCAGGAAGAGGATGATGATAGAAAGTGAGGAACCTAAAATGTCTGCGTGGCAAACTCTGCAGAGATAAGACATGACTGAAAGAAGTCATCATGGCTGTCTGGGCCAAATGGAGAAGATAAGGCAAGAGAACTTTCACATCAGAGGAGATGTCACTGGATCTAATAAGTATGCAGTGCTATATTCTCCTGTATGTGTGATAGTACTGAGTGTAATGTTCATCCAAATATGCTTTTAGAACTTGGGCAGGTGGGTTGGATCAAGAATTTGAGACCCTAGCAACAACCTTGCTGGACTTATATGTACTATTATTGTTGGGCAAAATATCTTGTAACCAGTAATTAAAATGGTTGATTGACATGTTCCAACATTAGTTTTCTTCTTATAGCCATAATATTTCAATATTTTTTGGGGGGAGGGGCAAGACACTTCTTTGGGGTTGTGTCCCTGATATTTCAAGAGCATAGCAACACTGGTACCAATAGCAGTGGGGAAAAGATGTAATATATAGAAAACATCAAGCTGCACCACCTGGGATTAGTGTTATCCCTAATCCGAGTCATTTAACCCAATATTGTCTATGCAATTTAAGGAGTTTAACAGAGGGAGGGGGCTCCTGCTGTCAGCCCACTGGTGCCCCACGACAGCAAAGTCCCTGCCAGAGTCATCTACCTATTTAGGCTGTGCGCAAGAGGGATGGCCTAAAAGTTTGTCTGTCAGTGTTGCACTGACAGGTACTAATGCTTTGGAATACTAATCAAATGATCACAACTTCTAGTCCTTTAAGGAGTCAATAGTTCAATAAAATGTAAAAAAAAAAATCCTTCCAAGAACTGCAGACAATAATAGAAAAAAGTAGAAGAAAGGGGTGGCAGCGGCTGTGGCGGTGATCCTCTCGTCAACAATAAATGAAAAAGGAAATTCCACGGCACTGCCCAAAAATAGATACATGTTTATTTCACTAGATGGAACGTTTTTCAAGACACTTCTTGAAAAAGGTCCTAAAGGGAGAACCAACACGTTGCATCTGGTGAAATAAACATGTATCTTTTTTTGGGAAGTGCTGTGGAATTTCCTTTTTCATATATATATATAATTTTTTTATTTTGATAAAATTATTAATACTTACTGATTGCAATCAGTTTGTAAGATATTCCTGTATTATTGTATGTCCAACATGCTCCCTGTGTCCCACATTCATTCAAGTTCCATAAAATACAACTGCTATCAATGACAACTCCAAATACTATTGGTCCTGGAATGGAACCTAGAAGAAAAACAAAAGCAGTACAATCATACGACAATAAGGAATTATATTGTAAAAATATTCTAATATCCAGTGTATTGGAAATTAATCTGAAATGGCCCATAGCATCTTTACAAAAATTAAGGTGGTAGCAATTTTACCAAGCACTAATTATACACAGGTGATACATGTCATAATACAATAGGTGCATCATAATTATGATTCTTTGACCCATAATGAGTATAAATCTCACACATACAAGTAAAATATCAGAGGAAGTATCAGTGGCTTAAAGGGAGTCTGTCACCAGGAAATTCACTGTTAAACCAAGCACTTTGAGGGCAAGCTTAGCTAAATGTAATGACTTGGCGATATGTTGCTTCATTCTGGAGAAAAAGTAGTTTCAAGCTACTCTGTGCACCCTTGCTTCCTCCACCAGACTCTTCCTCTCCTTCTTCATTGACAGATGGATTTCTGCATAGTCATGGCCCTATCAATCAAGAAAAGGGAAGGGCTAGGAGAGGAAAAAGCAGAAATAAGGGTGCACAGAGTGGCTTGGGCCCACCCAAAGTGAACTTAACTGCTCATTAGCATATGGATTAAAAGTACATTTTCTCCTAAATGAAGCAGCAGATTAGTAAGTGACATTGCATTCAGCTGAGCTAACCCTACAGGGATTGTGCCTGGTTGACTGTGAATTTCCAGTTGACAGATTATTCTTAACGTAAACCTCCTGGTTTCTGATGCAAAAACAGGGCTCCCAACTATTATGAATCATTTATAGTACTTTTCACCTCATACGGGGCAGAGTGGTTTCTTGGGCCAGTGAGGCTTCAGGTCACAGGTTCACCTACATCCTCTGCTCACCTTATAGTTACAGTTGAATGGTTTTTAGTGGACACACAAGATAGAACCTGTAACGGACGTTCCCGCGACAGGTGGCAGAAGATCGGTGAGACTGGCAACACGTGTTTTGATTTGACAGATTTTCCTTGTGGATCAATAGGCGTCTGTGTTGTTTCTGGTAATGGCCACACCCCTTGCCTCAGGTATTGCTAATGTGGTCATTTACCCTTCCTTATTTATTGTTGCTTCTTCCACAATGCTGTGCGGTTTATATCTTCAGTTTCAGTTGTGGATAGCTGGTGTGTGGATCTCGGTGGAGATCCTGGTGCTTCCAAAGCTCCTTTGAAGTTAAGTCTTTCCTTTCCCTTTTTGTATTTTGTTTGGGTTCTGTGTGTTGCATTTACCTTGTTTGTTTTAGGCCTGAAGTAGACTCCTGTTCATCCTTCCTTTTGGAGGAACAGGGAGTCTTGTCCCTGCCATTAGTACTAGGGTCCTATAGGGCTAGATAGGACTCTAGGTATTCATGCGTATGAACTCACCTACCTTTGGGGTCTGTTAATACTGGTAGTCAGTCAGGATTTTGGTTAAGGTTTTCCCTAGGAGGTGTCCATCTTCCCTCCTTAGTTCTCAGGCCTGATTCCCTGTTCCCCCCTTCCCTCCTATGCTTAGTGTGGTGTTTTCCTCCCACACCGAAGCGTGACAGAACCTGTCTGCAGTATAGTGTCATTATGCTGTTACAGTTGTGTTCAAAATTATTCAACCCCCACTGAAATTGAGTGTTTTGGCCAGTTTGACATTGATTTTGATCATTTCAGTCATCTTGTTTACAATTAAATCAAAGAGGCACTTGTAAGTCAGACAAATATAACATAACATTTATAATGAAATAACCACAAATGTCTTTACTGGGCTCACATCATTATCAGTTTTATTCAACCCCCAAGTGACATTCAATCTTAGTACTTAGTACAACATCCTTTTCCAGTTATAACAGCTTTTAAACGTGAAGCATAGCTTGACACAAGTGTCTTGCAGCGATCTTTGGGTATCTTCGCCCATTCTTCATGGGCAAAAGCCTCCAGTTCAGTCACATTCTTAGGCTTGCGTGCTGCAACTACTTTCTTTAAGTCCCACCAGAGGTTCTCAATCGGATTTAAGTCTGGTGACTGCGATGGCCACTTCAAAATGTTCCAGTCTTTAATCTGCTACCATGCTCTAGTGGACTTGGAGGCATGCTTGGGATCATTGTCCTGTTGAAAGGTCCAATGTCTCCCAAGCCTCAGGTTTGTGACGGACTGCATCACATTTTCATCCAATATCTCCTGGTACTGAAGATAATTCATGGTACCTTGCACACGCTGAAGCTTCCCTGTACCTGTAGAAGCAAAACAGCCCCAAAGTATGATTGAACCCCCGCCATGCTTCACACTAGGCAAGGTGTTCTTTTCTTCATAGGCCTTGTTCTTCCTCCTCCAAACATAGCATTGATCCATGGGCCCAAACAGTTCTAATTTTGTTTCATCAGTCCACAGTCCTCAAAACTTTTGTGGTTTGTCCACATGACTTTTGGCATACTGCAGTCGACTCTTCTTATTCTTTGGAGACAGCAAGGGGGTGCGTCTGGGAGTTCTGGCATGGAGGCCTTCATTACGCAGTGTGCGCCTTATTGTCTGAGCGGAAACTTCGGTACCCGCATCTGACAAATCTCTTTTCAGTTCCTCAGCAGTCACACGGGGACTTTTCTCCACTTTGCGCTTCAGGTAGCGCACAGCAGTCAAAGTCAGCATCTTCTTTCTGCCACGACCAGGTAGCCTTTCAACAGTGCCCTTTGCCTTGAATTTGCGAATGATGCTTCCTATGGTGTCTCTTGGTATGTTTAACATCTTTGCAATCTTCTTATAGCCATTGCCCTTCCTGTGAAGAGAAATCACCTCTTCTCTTGTCTTCCTGGACCATTCTCTTGACTTCACCATGTTTGTAAACACACCAGTAAATGTCTAGAAGGAGCTGAGTATCACAGTCATTTTAAATCTGCCTAATTGGTGCTTATTATGCTTGATTGCTGCTCCTTGACATCCAGAGGTGTTTTCAATACCTGATCGAAAACACTTGAATGAACCTCTGTTCTTAAGAGTGGTAGTCTTTAAGGGGTTGAATAATTGTGTCAATGAAGAAATCACAAAAAAAAACCATTTAATACTGTATTACAAAAACAATTGATGTCATTTTAGTTGCATTTGGTTCTTTAAAAAGTCCTTGTAAGATTTCATTTTGAACACAATTACAAATGTACACAAAATGCCCTAAAACCCTTTACAGCATTGGGGGTTGAATAATTTTGAACACAACTGTATATGCAGCTCCAAAAATCTATTGGATCAGATTTACTTATAAGCACAGTAGACCAAGGGAATGGGTGTCTGCTACAGGGAAATTTATATATGGATATACCAAACAGTATATCCATATGTAAATTATGTGTATTTAAATGTTAAATGGGCACTCATAATGCTGTAGATGTGAGAAGAGGCAACCATAATGAAGGCTGCAGCATACACTAGATGTGAGAGGTCTACTGCAATGTAATAGCAGAAGGTTCACAGCCTTACATGGCTTAAATGGGTTCTCTCGGAATGATTTAAAATGGACGCCTACAACCTGTCCTAGAATGTGAGCAGGACTGGTTGCCTCCATTTGCAAAGCTGCCTGGGGGTGGTGGTGAGGTGAGGAAGCAGGGCCTTGCTACACTGCTCTAAAATAGATGGTAATGATGTGATGTGTCCTATGATATGCAATCATGGCTCAGCAGCTTGACAGGAACACTCACCAATATGTAGTATATGCAAGGGCCAGACCATAGTGTGTAGTGAAGCCCCCTCCCCTCCGTAAGTGGAGACAACCAGCCCTGCTCACATTCTAGGAAAGGTTGCTTGTGACCATTTTAAATCCTTCTCGGAGAACCCCTTTAAAATGTGACCTACATGATGATTTAGGGCCTACATTGTCCTACGATAAGAAATATTTGCATTAAGATACAGTATAACTGCCTTTCCGACAATAATGTCATTATTCTCTAAATCTATTCATAAATTTAACTGTATTTACCTAATAAACGAATAAATGTCCACTGCACACCTAGCGCAAATGACCTCTGCTTGTCGGGCACACACCTGCAAGAAAGAATTGTTAATACCTCGAAGACTACATAACTTAAAGGGGTTGTCCCATCTCAGACAATGGGGGCATATCGCTAGGATATGCCCCTACTGTCTGATAGGTGCGGGTCCCACGGCTGGGACCCGCAACTATATCAAGAAGGGAGCCCCGAAAGTGAAGGAAAGCGAACTGCGCATGCGCAGCCGCCCTCTATTCATTTTCTATGGGGCCGGCTAATATAACCGTGCACTGGCTCGGATATTTTCGTCTGAGCCATACAAATAAATGGGAGCATGGGCCGCGCATGTGCGGTACGCTCCCATTCACTTCTATTGGAGGAGAGTTTGATGGTGGACAGACCCCAGGAAATCTGGGGTGCTCCAGCCACAGCTCTCCCTATTCCGTTCTCGATATAGACCCGCACCTATCAGACCATGGGGGCATATCCTAGCCATATGCCCCCATTGTCTGAGATGGGAATACCCAACATATTAAAGATTGTTCCCAAAAACAACAATTTTAACACATTGTACATTTTGCTGTTCTTTTAAGGACACTAGATCTTATCTATCACAGTGGACATCCCAGCACCTTACCATCTCTTTGTCCACTATCTCTTTTTATTATCAGATATAATTGTCCTGTATGCCAGACCTTGCATTTTTGTGTCCAGTGTGAAAGTGCTGTAATTCAGGAAAAGAAGCACTCTGAATGGCATTGTAAAGGGGCACTATGGCTGGCTCTGTAACGAAGACGGTGAGGCTGATGCTTTAATACAGCCGTACAGCTGATACAATAATACAGATGCTGAGGGCACTGTGGCCGGCTCTGTAATGGGGGCACTGTGGCAGGCACTGTCATAAGAATACTGCTTCTGTATGGAGGACACTGTGGCTGGCACCATAAGTTGTGTTGTAATTGAATCACTATGGCTGGCACTGTAATGGGGACACATGATTTGATCTGTAATGAAGGCAATGTTGCTGGTACTGTAATAAGGATTCAGTCGCTGGGTCTGTGATTTGAATACTATGGCTGGCTCTGCAATAGGAATACTATGGCACTGTAATGAAGACAATGTGGATGGTGCTTTAATGGCAACACTCTGACTTTCTCTGTGGTTGGAACATTATAGATGTCTGTGTATTGGGTGCACCGTGGCTGGCACTGGAATGTCGACACTATGACTGGCTGTAGAAATTGAACAATATGGCTGGCACTGTCATGGGGCACTAAAACTCCATAATGAAGACATTATTGCTGGCGCTGTAAAGGCAACACTTTGGCAACCAATGCAATGGGGGCAATACAGATGTAGTAGAGTGTACTCTATCTGGCTTTGTAATACGGACAATTTGGCCAGCAGTTTCATAGGGCATGGTGATGACAATGTTATACTGCGTTTATTTAAAACAAGGTATTTAAGGTAAGTCTTGTAAATAAGTAATAATTAAGGTACCATACACATTCACCTCATCTGTGGGAGGAATTAAATACTTTTTCATATGACTACAGTTGTGAGATTACCAGAACTGCACTTAATGGATGAGTTACAACTTTATGAGATGCTTTACTTACAAATGTCTAGAAACATCCCAGTGAGATATGAGGTATGAACCACCATTAAACTGGAATTAGCATTTATATAAGCTATATACATCCCAGCAAATATTTATTTCACATAGCTCTTACAAAGTTTGACACGAATGCTGTCAATGTTTCTTACAATGTTTTGTAAGACTTGGGAAATCTTACATGATCATTTTAAAAGAAATATGTTCTCAGAAAATGACATAGCACAGCATTAGCATTTGAATACTTTCTAGTACTTTATTTGGTTTGCAGAGTGCTGTTGCATTGTATGTTTTACCTTGTGTTTTCAGCCATAGTAATATGCACATGCGCATTGGGATGTGCTGACTGACCCCCTTTTTCCTTTGAAGTTTTTATGTTAGACATATTTTTATAGAATTTTCGTGATATTTTTAATTCTCCACATCACTATCTGTATTTAAAATATATTTGCAGTTTTTGGATTAGCCACTAAGCCTAATAATAGGCTCCACTTCTTGGCCTGTACAATTTATTTTTTAGCAATCACCTCATTATTAACACAGGCAGGATTATAATGACATATAAAACCTATAATACACATTCGAGTCACATTATTATGACCACTTCTTTCTTTCTATGTCGGCAGGATGTAGCTCATAAAGACAGTCTCCTGTGGTCAGATGGCTTGGTGGGTATATAAGGTGAGTGATAGGCTCTCTGCACACATATCTGTCACACTCTAGTGTGGGAGGGAAACCCCACACCGAACATAGGAGGGAAAGGGGAAAGGAAATAAGGCCTGAAAACTAGGAAAGGAAGACTGACTACCAGTATGAACAGACCCCAGAGGTAGGTGAGTTCATACACAGGAATACCTAAAGTCCTATCTAACCCTAAAGGACACTGGTACTAATGACAGGAATGAAACATCCTGTTCCTCCAAGAGGAAGTATGAACGGGAGTCTCCCCAAAGCCTAATACAAAACGACAAGGAAATGCAACACACAGAAAAGCCAAAATACAAAGGGAAAGGTAACACTTAACTTCCAAGAAGCTATGGCAAAAATAAACGTGGCCTAAATGGGTGGGACTGCTCCAGACCCCAAACACTGTGGCGTGTTTCTAACTGGGGGGGGCAGTTCCTCCGCATGTGGTTCGCAGCGAACGGCTATCCCCAGCAAAAATTGCATACAATGGAGGATGCCGGTGCGAACCACAAGCACCACACAAACATCCTACACAAAATAAAACATGTGCGGATGAAAATATATAAACACATAACTCACAGAAAAAGGTGCACCACATGGATAAGCAACTGACAACACTGGCTAATCCCTCACTCTGGTGTTAAAAGCTGAGAGATTCGCCAATATTTCCAATCAGGAACATATCGGAGCCCCTTTAGGCACCACTACACGGTATCTCAGCATGACATGGGGTCCTACCACTAGACTACCTATGGTGTGTGAACAAGGTCTGAACAGGTATTAAGCAGCCTACAGCCTCATCCCACTCACCTGCACTGCAGGACCAACAATGCAATGGGGAACAAATGAGGCCGCAAGCTACACCTACAACAGACCATGTGACACCGGCTTCAGGTGCAACAGAATGTTTACCAGCCATATGCAATGGCACATTCAATACATATAAAACAAGAATCACAAAAATAAACGTGGCCTAAATGGGTGGGACTGCTCCAGACCCCAAACACTGTGGCGTGTTTCTAACTGGGGGCAGTTCCTCCGCATGTGGTTCGCAGCGAACGGCTATCCCCAGCAAAAATTGCATACAATGGAGGATGCCGGCGCGAACCACAAGCACCACACAAACATCCTACACAAAATAAAACATGTGCGGATGAAAATATATAAACACATAACTCACAGAAAAAGATGCACCACATGGATAAGCAACTGACAACACTGGCTAATCCCTCACTCTGGTGTTAAAAGCTGAGAGATTCGCCAATATTTCCAATCAGGAACATATCGGAGCCCCTTTAGGCACCACTACACGGTATCTCAGCATGACATGGGGTCCTACCACTAGACTACCTATGGTGTGTGAACAAGGTCTGAACAGGTATTAAGCAGCCTACAGCCCCATCCCACTCACCTGCACTGCAGGACCAACAATGCAATGGGGAACAAATGAGGCCATAAGCTACACCTACAACAGACCATGTGACACCGGCTTCCAGGTGCAACAGAATGTTTACCAGCCATATGCAATGGCACATTCAATACATATAAAACAAGAATCACAAAAATAAGCGTGGCCTAAATGGGTGGGACTGCTCCAGACCCCAAACACTGTGGCGTGTTTCTAACTGGGAGGCAGTTCCTCCGCATGTGGTTCGCAGCGACGGCTATCCCCAGCAAAAATTGCATACAATGGAGGATGCCGGCGCGAACCACAAGCACCACACAAACATCCTACACAAAATAAAACATGTGCGGATGAAAATATATAAACACATAACTCACAGAAAAAGATGCACCACATGGATAAGCAACTGACAACACTGGCTAATCCCTCACTCTGGTGTTAAAAGCTGAGAGATTCGCCAATATTTCCAATCAGGAACATATCGGAGCCCTTTAGGCACCACTACACGGTATCTCAGCATGACATGGGGTCCTACCACTAGACTACCTATGGTGTGTGAACAAGGTCTGAACAGGTATTAAGCAGCCTACAGCCCCATCCCACTCACCTGCACTGCAGGACCAACAATGCAATGGGGAACAAATGAGGCCGCAAGCTACACCTACAACAGACCATGTGACACCGGCTTCCAGGTGCAACAGAATGTTTACCAGCCATATGCAATGGCACATTCAATACATATAAAACAAGAATCACAAAAATAAACGTGGCCTAAATGGGTGGGACTGCTCCAGACCCCAAACACTGTGGCGTGTTTCTAACTGGGGGCAGTTCCTCCGCATGTGGTTCGCAGCGAGCAGCTATCCCCAGCAAAAATTGCATACAATGGAGGATGCCGGCGCGAACCACAAGCACCACACAAACATCCTACACAAAATAAAACATGTGCGGATGAAAATATATAAACACATAACTCACAGAAAAAGATGCACCACATGGATAAGCAACTGACAACACTGGCTAATCCCTCACTCTGGTGTTAAAAGCTGAGAGATTCGCCAATATTTCCAATCAGGAACATATCGGAGCCCCTTTAGGCACCACTACACGGTATCTCAGCATGACATGGGGTCCTACCACTAGACTACCTATGGTGTGTGAACAAGGTCTGAACAGGTATTAAGCAGCCTACAGCCCCATCCCACTCACCTGCACTGCAGGACCAACAATGCAATGGGGAACAAATGAGGCCGCAAGCTACACCTACAACAGACCATGTGACACCGGCTTCCAGGTGCAACAGAATGTTTACCAGCCATATGCAATGGCACATTCAATACATATAAAACAAGAATCACAAAAATAAGCGTGGCCTAAATGGGTGGGACTGCTCCAGACCCCAAACACTGTGGCGTGTTTCTAACTGGGGGCAGTTCCTCCGCATGTGGTTCGCAGCGAGCGGCTATCCCCAGCAAAAATTGCATACAATGGAGGATGCCGGCGCGAACCACAAGCACCACACAAACATCCTACACAAAATAAAACATGTGCGGATGAAAATATATAAACACATAACTCACAGAAAAAGATGCACCACATGGATAAGCAACTGACAACACTGGCTAATCCCTCACTCTGGTGTTAAAAGCTGAGAGATTCGCCAATATTTCCAATCAGGAACATATCGGAGCCCCTTTAGGCACCACTACACGGTATCTCAGCATGACATGGGGTCCTACCACTAGACTACCTATGGTGTGTGAACAAGGTCTGAACAGGTATTAAGCAGCCTACAGCCCCATCCCAAGAAGCTATGGCAGCACCAAAAACTCAGCCGAGATCCAAACACCAGCTATCCACAGGTCCAACTGAAGCCATAAACCGCACAGCTTTGTGGGAGAAACAACTATAAATAGGGAAAGTTAAATGACCACATTAGCAACACCTGGAGGTTAAGAGTGTGGCCAGTACCAGAAACAACACAGGCTCCTATTGATCCACAAGGTAAACATGTCAACTCAAACCACGTGTTGCCAGTCTCAAAGATCTCCTGCCACTCACTGTCGCAGGAATGTCCATATGTCTCAATATGTCCGTGACAATATCCCTCTCATGGGTAAAATGGTCAATTCATCAGAGTCGCAAAGAGGTCGGATGATTAGCTTTTGGGCCAAGAGTGGCAGTATTTCTAAAACAGATCAGCAAACCCTACTGCTATGGGGCTACGAAGCAGATGGATGGTCATTACACCTATGTTAATGAAGTTGCATCGGCAGAAAAGGCTTTAATCATCACGGCAGTATTGAAATTGGATCTTTGCTCATAGGGTTGCCTTCTCTCATCAAACGGATGGACATTGGCATGTCAGACCAGAAACATCAGAGAACAAACACCTTGCAACCATTGCTGTAAAGACAAAAGCTGGTGGTGGCAGCTTTATGATCTGGGGAATGTTTTTGTGGTATTCTCTGAGCCCAACCATTCATGTGGAAGCCACAGTGGAATTGATTTGGATATAAATCCATCTTTGCAGATCATGTACACCCATACATGCTGATTGTCTTTCCTTAGGTGGATGGGATCTTCCAGGAAGACAATTCAACATGGTCCGTGGCTAGAAATGTCTGACATTGGTTGAAAGAGCATGACCAAGACTTCCAAGTATTACCCTGGTCCCCTAATTTCCCAGATTTGAACCAAATTGAGCATCTGTGGGAGCACCTTAATTTTCATGTTCGTTCTATGGATCCTCTCCCACACACCCTTCTGCAGATGTGGGATGTACTGCAGTCAGCATGGCTGCCGTTACCTGTGACAACCTACTGGGACCTTACCGAGTCACTCCCAGCACGCCTAGCTGCTGTCCATGCTGCACATGGCGGTTATTCTGGATATTAGCTGGTGGTCATAATAATGTGACTCAACTGTGTAAATAACACAGAATCCACCATTCACAATTGATGATGTCACATCTTATTTGCATCTTCGTTGTAAAATGAACTCCACAGAGGTTAGAAATAATAAGTGTCTTTAACTGATTTTCACAAGACAGGTATCATTTTGATGAGCAGCATCAACCCTATCAAGCAGCATACCTGGTTTAATATGGTTGATCCTGCTGACTGTTGCTCCTTAAAGTATTGGTTTATCTATATATCTTTTTTTTTACTTACTAAAGCCAATTACTGTCATGTTCTATTCTCTATAAAGCTAAAAAGTCTCAAATTTTGTTGCAAAATTTGATAAAACTGGAATAGAGCTAAAATAAATGACCCTCACTGTATTCTCCTGAATCCTTTAGAAAATTTTGGAGCAGTGGCTAACTGGATGGGAAAGAGTTAATATATGAGCAATGTTTAAAAGTTGAAATCCCCAGTAGGTATGGCACAGAAATTCAGAAAAACAAGTATATACTGTACCATTCAGTATAAGTTTGGACATGTGTCATACACTATTACTAACCTGAGGATGGCCATCGTTATTGGAGTGGCAGTCATGAAGGTGGTTATAACAACAAAGAAGAAAAACACCATGAATAATATCAAGTTATTACATGAGGATTCACATTTTCCAGGTGCAGCATCTGAAACATTTAAGCTGAGAGACTGTGCTATATTGCGGACTGGTTTCCCGACACATTCACAATTAGTATAAATCTGTAAGACAAAAATAATATTTTTGTAATAAAACGCAAATTCTCAAAGTGCCGATATTCGTGATAGAAATTTCAATTTGAATATTTGCGCCCAACACTACTGTCAATTCACTTACACTGTGTTTACAAGTATTACAACGCACGGTACAGAGTAAGGTAATAGAAGGGGAGGGAATAGTTAGAGCGCAGTGACACGATTATTTAATACTCAACAGTAGCTTTTAATTGCAGCAGTTACTGTACTGCTGTGTTACTGCAGCACTACTATCTACCCCTATTGGAAAGCGGAAGCCATCTAGAACAAATAGATATTAGAGCTTACCTCATCTTCCTCCCTGCACAGTGACCTCATCACCGGCCACAGAGCATGCCTAGAACTAAGTGGGTGAATTTAATAATACTTCCACTAGAGTAAAATGCACCAAATTTATTAAGAGGCTTATGCCTTTTAATAAATTTATCACATCTCTGGCCATCCAGAGAAAAGAAACCCATATCAATGCCAGCAATGAGGCTGCATAGATTTCTGCCATGATTTACACCAATTTCTGTTGTAAATTATAGTATATTTGTTGGGCCGTATCTCCTTCCATCAAGCTCCACCCTTTTTTTGTTTACAGAAGAGGGGAGCATGGCATCAACTATAACTATAAATCACATAATTTGAACATTTTTATGCCACACTTCTGGTGCATAGCCCTTAATAATCTCCTCCACTGAGCCATCATCAGACACCAGTTACCTCTGTCCATGTGACTGCTGTAAAGAAGATGGCTGCACACATAATCATGTACAGAAAATACAATGAAAATATCTATCTGGATATATAAAAATTGAAGAGAATAGTATATATGTCAGTAACTGGCTTTAGTAAATAAAAAAAACATATAGATAATTACCTTTAAAGAGCACCGATCAGGAGGATCAATCCCTTTATACCAGGTATGCTGCCTGATCAAAATGATACCTGCTTTGTGAAAACCAGTTGAACCATTTTATTATTTCTACAAATTAGGACTTCAGTGCACTGAGGGGCAGAACCTAGCCCCATAGTGCACTTCAGCTCCTCAGCTTTCCAATGGTGGCTCGGTGCACTTAAACCCCCATATCTATAAAGAATACCAGCCTTTTTTTCTTGGGAAAACTAAAACATTTTCACAAGACAGGTATCATTTTAATCAGCAGGATCAACATTACCAGTCAGTATGCCTGGCTTAATGGGGTTTGTTCTACTGACAATGTCTTCCATTCTTATAGACCCTCTATCTGTGACTGCTTTTCCCCTTTAGACTTTAGTCCTGTGTGTAAAATTACTATGGCTAGTTCTGTTATCGAATCACTGTGGCTGGCACTGTAAGACGGATACTATGGGCCAATGGTGGCACAGTGGTTGGATCTATAACTGTAAATGCCATTATCGGTTATAGAGATGCTATCTCTGGCCATGTTATGTGGCACTGTGAGACAGATCTCCAGTTTGCAATCAAGATTCAGTTAGTTTATTCCTCTAGCTAAATCAAGCATAGTATTTTCATGCAACGTTTTGGGCCATATAGGAACATAAGGCCCTTCCTCAGGCTCCAGCTGTTAGAAATGTGCTACATTATTCTAGCCTGAGGAAGGGCCTGAGGTACCTATATGGCCCAAAACTTTGAAACTTTGCAACTATAGGTACTTGGAAATACTATGCACGATTTGGCTGGAAGAATAATAAACTAACAGAGTCTTCATTGCAAATTGGAGTGCTGTCTCACTTTGGAAAAATTTTGTCTTTGGATATCCCATTGGTGGGAAGGAGATGGCAGACATGCAGCCACTAAAAGCCATTAGGTGAGCAGAGTACTGTTGTCACTGCTCAAACAGAACATGTTATATGGGTCTTCAAGGGAAGTTTTCACCTTTCTATGCCTTAATACTCTTTCCTATGGACAAGAATATTAAAATATATAGTTAGGAAAAGTAGGATAAAAATAAAACACAACATGAACAACCTACCTTAGTAGCATCATCACCGGACACACCTTGAGAACTACATCCTGCATAACATGCTGAAAAATACTGCACTCCATCAGCACCACAAACTGGGTCATAAAATGAGCGGGCACATGAACAGTTGTTGTTACATGGGGCCACCAAATCCCCTGTTTTGTCACTCCTAATAATACAAAAGAGCAAAAAGTGAAAAAAATTTAAGGATATACAATTATTTCCTTAAACTTCAGTTGAGTATAACCCCACATATCAATAGGCTTCCATATTCTTTGTCTACAAGGGGTAATTTACCATCATTAAAGGGAATTTGCCACCATAATTTCTAGATCTGTTTTTAGGGAAATTTTAATTAATAGTGTTGAGCGCAAATATTCGAATCACGAATTCTAAGGTGGTAAATAATGGATTCTAAAAGGATGGAAACCATAATTCATGAGCAACTGTCTAAATTATAATAGAGTTTATCTTTCCAATTGAAACACACCAATAATATACCAAAAATTGTGGATATTCACTCTTCATATATGTGGGAGGATCACAGTGTGAGTTGCAGCAAATTGTTATTATATCATTGTAACATGATTGGTTTAAATAAAACATAGAAAAAGAGTAAAAGGTCGGTTGAAACAGATGATTCCCACAAACAATTAAAGGTCCACAAGTTATGTATTAAACGCCTCACAAGTTATGTATTAGTATCAATTTCCATTCAAATTTCATGTCAAATTTTTAAGTGGAAACATGTTCATTTAAACACAAAGGACAAAAAAAATTTTGGACATAGAGGCATATGCATAGTTAACAGATTTTCATATTTTAGCATGCTAGCGAGCCACCGGACAACACACTGAATATTGGAAGACCAACTCACCCATTATAAGCCACGGAGACACCAGCAAATGGGTCATTTCCACATTTAGCAAATATAAACACGGTTGCCAAGGCCAGTGATACAAATGATAATATAATAGAGAACCTTATGATATTTTTACAGTGAAACTTGAATTTTGAGACAATTATGCCACCTATAATTTGTCCAATGGCTGCTGCTGGAATCAATACGCCACCTGCAAATTATAAAGAAGGAAGGCAGCTGTTATATGAGACAGATGGATAAGAGAATTCTTATCTCACTTTCAAACTGAGTAAAGTAACAATTATTGCACCCACTCATGTGAATGAGACACATGGTATCCCAGGCTCATGCACGCAATCTAGAGATGACCAAACTTCCAGAAATTAGTTTAATCTCTGATTTGCCAAAGTTTTCTAAAAATTCAATTAATGTCCTAATCAATCATACCTAAATCAAATATATTACCATTTCCGTAAAAATTAGTATATAACACTCCTGGGACTCACATTTTTGTCTCAAATATCATAGAAAAATATAAGTCCTAGAAGATGAGAGAGTGTCCTGAATATCCCAATATTACTCTCCTCTGACTGAGATATGCAAGCCAGCTCTCCTTCCATAAGGTCAAGAGTACGGAGTGTCTCAAGGGAAAATTACCCTGGTAAGTTTGGGTGCTTTTTGGGGGGTTCTTTCTCATTAAGGAGACCACCTAGTATGCATGAAGAGTATTTTAGTCTTGTAGTCCAGCTTATGCTTCTCTATGTTTCTGGGACATATATATGCAAATTAACATATATTACATCTGCTAGCATCAGATAGGGTGCTTTTTGGTGTGTTCTTTCGCATAAGGAAGACCACCAATTATGCATGAGGAGTATTATAGTGAGCTAATGCTGTGCTATGTTTCTGGGAAACATATATGCAAATTGCCATATCTTACATTTGCTGGCAACAGGTAAGCTTAGGGTTCTTTTCTTTTTGGAAAGAAAGCAAGTTTGCATAACTTTGGATTTCTAGGAAAGATATTCAAGTTAGCTTTCCTTTCAAAAAGGCTTGGCGTTCTTTTCTTTTTGGAAGGAATTTTAATTTGCATATCTTTGGCTTTCTGGGAAAGATATTCAAATTAGCTTTCCTTCCCAAAAGAAAAGAACACTAAGCCTATGTGAAGCCTAATGATGGGCTACCCCTTATGGGGAAATTTTGGATGAATTCTGAATTGGTAGAATCAATTTGCATATCTCTAATGCAAATGAATTCTGACTCAGTGCATCATCTGTATAGTTACAATAAAGGTTTAGACCTAGCCATGATAGGGAAGAAAAGCCCTTTCATCAGCTGATTTTGGGAAAGGTTTTTCTGACCTCCTAGGAAGAAATCCTATACCATCCTTGGCTGTACTTATACCTCAGATCTCGATCCTTGTTTTTTTATATTCTTAGCACAGCTTCCATTAGGCAGAGCTGTCATCTCTAACTACAGTTTATCTATGATGCTTAAAGAGATCCTGGAGTAGTCTAAGATGCACCTCCTGTCTCATCATTAGTTTAGGCTAATGCTCTTAAAACCACCATCCCAACCCCCCCCCCCTCCTTGCCCATCCAGCTGATTATCAAGTAACTGACACATACTGTATACTGAGGGGAACAAGACATAATAATAGGGGAGCTAGATGGTTGTTTGAAATTTTGGAACTGTTACTAAAAGTAATTAGTAAGTAATAACTTTTAGTGAAATAGTAATCCCCACATGTGCTGTCTGACATGTACGGGACCTGTTTAACAGCATTTTGTGTGTGGGTGGAGGGAGATAGGTTCTTGTATACACTGCTCTCTTCTTCAAAAGTGTAATAATAGGCATAAATATGCATCTACAGTAATTGATCCAATTTACTCAACATGATTATAAAATAATACATTTAAAGAGAACTGGGTAAGGCTATCAATCATGGATATAACTACCCACTTGACCTCGAAGCCTAGAGAGGGGAGAACTTTACATGAACAGGTTATACTGAATCACTTAATCTGCTCAGCTCCTCCTGCTCTATAACTTACTGCCAGCAGATCAGACACCATGTTAAATTTGAGAGATCCCCTTAAAATTAATGGATGTCTTTATACAATTAAAATATATTAAAATATTCTGCTCAACTCAATCTCTCTAAGAACTTGTCTGGTTCTCTAACGATATGCTGTGTTATCTGATTACAGTATGTAATCCAGGAATTCTTTTAATTACAAATTTCCATTGCTATTCCATTGTGCAAGTCAGATTTTCTGCAAATTTCAAACCTAGAAAACTGATTATACCATCTCAACATTTGATCTATGGTTCTTCGTGTGGTTAAGAACATGTATCAGCTAAATTATAGCTGTGATTGAGTTTTTTACTATTTTGTTAGGGTCACCTAGACTGCATAGAAATACATTGGCCCTACTGGACATCCATTTTATTACAACTGCATTTTCCATAACATGCCCACAGGACATTTTGTAGCCATAGACATCCACTTTAGCCAAAACTACAGTACTAGAGGTAGTAAGATAAGCGAGGCAATAGACTGGAGGGCTATAGTACTTCAAAAAGATAAGCCTTATCCATAAACCTTATTAAAGCATGTGCACTGGGGCAGGGAGGTCCCCCTGTACTAAACAGAGCAAAGAACTCCTGGAAATGGATGCCATTTAATACTACATTTGCATGGAAATTGTGTGGGTACCCTGAGCTTCTCCTGCCAACATGAGCTGATTCAGCAGCCAGAGCTACAGCAAGCGGTGGGGCTTGCATATAAAGGGCATCAGTTAGTCAGAGATTTATTATAGAGTTGCATCATTAAAATAACTATTAAATAAGCCAAAATCAATATAATCCATTTACAGATAAGCTAAAATGTTTACATGGAAATGTGAGAATGCCATTAGCAGTTCTTACACTCAGATTATCCTGTACTTTAAATAACGTTAAAGCCTGCTAATAAGAGACGGTCAAACTGTTCCTGTGGTTCATTGTTGAGATGCTTCCACTTGAAGGATAATTATCTATAACAGATGCTTTATTGAAGCTTATAAACCTTTATTGGTGCCAGCACTCATGGCAATGCATATTAGTGTTGTATTTCTGTTGACCATCTGACAAAAATTTGGTTATTCCTATCACATATCGCAATGTTAATGGTCTTTACAAATAGATGAACAACTGTAAACTGAGACGTATTGTACCTTCAGTTTTGTTTTTCATCATCACAGAACAGAGAAGAGAATAAAAGTTGGTGTTAAATCTGAATATACTAGATTTAGGGCTCATGCACACAAGTGTGTGTGCCCCGTGGCCGTATTGCAGTCTGCAAACAGCGGTCCGCAATGGACGGCACAGTCCAAGTTCATGCCATTTGCGGATGCGGACCCATTGAGTTAAATTGGTTTGCGACCCACTAGAGACGTCTACAACACAAAAAAATAGGACATGTTTGGAGGCACGGACCGAAAGCCCACAGAAGTGATCTTGAGGATTGCAGACCTATTCAAGTCAATCGGTCCTCATCCGTGATAGGGAGCGCACACAGAGCTGCCCGTATATTGCAGACCCGCTGTTTGTGGTCCTCAATATGGTCACGGGCTACACACACTCGTGTGCATAAGCCTTTACTCAATATGTAATTTTCTTTCATAAAAACCAAGAAACACTTGAAAGCCTATGGACACCTTTGCATCATTTTATTTTTATTGAATCACATGTGTTAAGATAAAAATCATAATTGTAAAATCGTTTTCATCATAAATTCTCAACCATATATCATCTGAAGCTTCCGTATGTTCACATACATTACAGGCTCCACAGTTCCATGCAGCGTGGAATGTGTCTGATGGCTTACGCTGTTCCCCTTATCTCCTGTATGTGTACACTTGCAGGCGGAGGAAGAATTTGTGATTAAAAACCAAATTACTAACGATTTTTTTAAATTATATAATATATGCACTTAAAAAAAATATATATGAAAACTCTCCTAGTCTTTAATTAATTTTCAATAATTTGTATCAAATTGGGCCAAACCTACTAGCTCCTTTTAAAATGGTTAGTAAATTGCTAGAGTATAGTGATCGTGCCTATCTTCTCTGTAATCCCATACCATTCCATTGTGAAACTGAGCTTTTTTTCAGTATGTCAACCTAACTGGCCTTACTGGGGTTATCCCAGACAACTTCTTTTCAACATTTCAGTTGGTAAAATCAGGACATATAAGCCCCACCCTTGAGAATGCCTGAAACCCGCCTGGAATATCCCAGAATAGGGTAACTGCATAAGAGTAAAATTGTTTTAATATTGTATTGTTGAGTGAAATGTTTTGATAATATGACTTAACCCTTTAGTAGGCCAGGAGATAGACCTGGTGAGTAGTTGCTGATTGTTGTTCTGTTCTACCTGAGTAAGAGAGAAGACCTCCATGTGCTTGCTGAATCATCACCTCTGAGGTTTTTACAATTAAAGAACAACTGCTGCATTAAAGTGCTCTAGAGAGGAACAGTTAGAAGGTCCAGAATCTACAAGGCCGTGCACTGAAGTCAGTCAGCAGGGTATTGTACCAGTTTACGGGAGAGAAAGAGACTTTGCTTTGGTGAGAGGAAATATTACTAACACACCCTTCCACGCTTTGAGACAATCTGGCCAACCATGACTTTAGAGAGACAGAGTGACTTTAGAGAGACAGAGAGCAGGACTACCACAACCTCCATCATTGCTGTTATCCATACATTGCTCTTGGGAATCGGATACATTTGAACTGTGATCTGCTTGGAACTGTGCCTTGATACTGTTGTACTAATACTGTACTGTATTACCTTACACTTTGGTAAAGAGAGACCTGTTTATTTTCTACTACTGGACTGGTTACTGTCTCCTTAACGAATTACCAGCCACTTCATCCACATTCCTGCCTCGCACCCTGCCAAGACACCTAACAACAAGGGCTCCCCCATCACCACAAGGCAGGAGCCCCAACATCAGAGTGTGCCCCAAGGGAAGCAAAGGTGTGCCCTCCTTTCACTTTGCATCCGTAGGAAGCATCAGTTTGATGGTTGCCACTGTTATCCATGCATACAGCTACCTTTGCCAGAGATTCTACCACTCTCATCCTCCATTAACCTTCCCTGGGCTTGCTGCACCTGGTCCTGTAGCTCAGTCCCATTCACTAGAATGAGGTAGTGGTGTGGAATGCCAGCTTCTTGTGTCTGCTGACCGGCAGGGATGCCGTGAGTAAGATCCCACCATTATAGGTTAAAAGCCATCAGTTGTGTAGTCTAGGAAAAGTCCTTCAACAAACTTACAAAGTCCACTTTAGCTGCGTGGGTTCTGTGGCTTCTACCAGCTGTGGAATCTAAGGTTAAACACCTGAAATCGGAGCTAGCTCTGCCTGGGCCATTGTACCTGGAGCCCAGCGGTATATTACAGTCAGCAAAAACTGTGCCCATTCCAAGCAACTGTGCATCAAGGTGTGGGAAGTAAGCCCTCACCTCGATGTACAGGTATCTCAAATTGCAAAAAGTGATTAAATGTGTATGGCATGATCCAGTCCCGTCTGTGGTAGAGCCAAAATTACTCTATAGAGCCTGTGAATTATTCATCCCTTTCTAGGTTAATATCAGACTGAGTGAGTGGTGTGTTACTTAATGAGGAGTGATACGTGGTAAGAATTTGTTAAACAGAATTGCCACATTCATTTCTATAAAGTGCGCGCCAAATTTTCAGAGGAAACATGAAAAAAACATTTTTGAGAAGCAATTCTTATCTGCAGTTGAGGTGCAATTTACCACAGTCACCCATGTGTCTAGTGAAGGTTGAGGGGGTCAAAGGTCCAATACTCCCCTTTAGTACTGACAATGCTGGACACAGTGCTAGTTATAGTGGATACTATACTCAAAACAATGGCAACACTCAGAGGATCTGCTGCTCTTCTGATGTCACTAAAGTAAATGTATGGAGCAGAATGTCCATACACAAATGGGTAAAAGTGAAGGTGTTGGTTCAACAACCAGTCTACAAGGTGCACAGAGTACAACTCATATGGTTTGTTGTGTTTAATTTGTGCTTCACCAAAGTGGAATAAATCATGTAGCCTGCTGTGGATAGATAGAGGACTCTATTGTTATCACTCTCTAGACTACAAAGGTAGTCTCTCTTCAGCACATCAGCATCCTAGAGAAGAAGATGGTACTGTTTTAAAAAAAAAAAAAATGGTCCAGATTTACTAATGTGTTTGCATCTAGAATATGTCTAAAAAGTGGCACAAATTGGTGCAATTTGGTGAGGCTACGACCTAAGTTGTGCCATTTTGCAAGAAAACTGAGCCATCATTTTGCCGTTAAATGTTGTCTCAAAGTACGCCAATCAATAGTTGGTATAGATCTAAACAAAAGAGTCTATCCCTGCACCATATTTATAATCCAGCATGAGACACTGTGATGAATCAGGTACAAGTCTAGACAGTCTGTCTAAATTCACGCCATCGATAGGATTTATAAATCTGCTCTACTATGTTTTAGAAGAGGTCTATGGTGATTTCAGCCGTGGAAAAGTCTTCAGACCCTATTTCTTTGTATTTGTACTAAGCCGCTATAATTAAGGCTACATGCACACGTCAGTTGTTTTTTGTTGTCCCCAAATCGGGATCCGCAAAAAAAAACTGATGGTCCATCAGTTTTTTCTGGAGGATTCCTTTGTTTTCACAGATCCCTTGTAATAAATTGTAAAAAAGTAGGACATGCAGGGAAACATGGACAACGGACGCGGAACACAAACGGATGAACTTTCAGCATTTTTTTGCTGACCCATTGAAATGAATGGTTTCCTATCCTATCCGCAAAAAAACTGAAACGGTAGCCGAGAAAAACAACTGTCATGTGCATGTAGCCTAAAACAGTAGATATGAACAGAATGTCTTTACTTACCTCCAAGAATTGCTGAAAAGCTTGATGTTAGTGAAAACTGGTTTTCAATAAATTTGGGAAGAAATGTTGCAAAGCCAGTGGTGATCAATGCATCTGAACAGCTGGCAAATGATAAAGTCATAAGAACGGGGTTTTTCACCAAAAGCTAAAATAAATGTAAGTTGCCTCGTTAGTAAAATGAAGCAAAGCATATTAAAATAGTACATAAAAAATGCCTACATCATTTGAATTCTGATTACCATATCATCATGGTGTCAACAAGACACTGAAAAGAGTAGAAAGTGGTTACATTAGCTATTAGATATTATACATGCAGCTTAACCCTAACTGCAAAATCTCTATCAAAGCAGCAGGAACATAGCTAATGCTACTGAGTCTTAGTATCTGAAGCGACCAAAAAGACCCTTTTGCACACCTGTATTATAAATAGCACATTGTAGGTTGGGTGCCCTGTTACATATTTACCAGTGTTGAGTAAATCGAAGTCAAAATAATTGACTTCGATCCGAATTTCAGACAAAATTTGATTTGCCCTGAAGCCAAATTTCATCACACTTCGTGGTAACAAATCTATTTTTCCTGAAATAGCAGTAAAAAAAAAAAACTCAGCCATTTGCTTTCAGAGAGGCAGTAGCAGCCATCTTGATTGAAGCAACCATGTGAAATCTCGGGCATGGTGACATGTGACGTCAGTCACCACATCACTGCGCCCAGCCAGCGTGATTTTGCACTGTTTCTTTAATCAAGATGGCCTTGACGGCCTCTCTGTGAGCAAATGGAGAAGGGGAGTGTGTATCTTTTTACCTCTGATTAACCCCTAAAATACCTTAATTTTGATGTCAGATGCCGCAATCAGTGATGAACATGGCATCTGAGAAGTTCAATGAAGGGGGGGAGGGGGCAGTGCAATCATCGCCGTTCCCCATTATTGCGCCCGCTATATACAATGCAATGCGGTTCGTGATGAAGTCATTTATAACTAAACTAATTTCTTTGTGAAATTCGACAAAGTAGCCAAATTAAATTTTTTATACCCTCGCTCACCTCTAATATTTGCCATTAGGGTACAAGTATTTTATACCTCTGTAGTTCAGAATGAAGAAAAACATAAAATATTGGAATTTCAAGAAACAATGTTTTTTATTTTAAACATTTTTATTTAGAAAAACACCAAGACCAAAGCAAATACATAATTAATCAATAACACCATAATTCTTTTTCCTCATTTTTTTTCCCAACCTGATCAACTCAGACCTACCCTCTATCTTTTGCGATGTGTTTCTGAACCTTTCTCAAAAAAATGAAAGGAAGTAGAATAAATGAAGAAGAAAAAAATTACATTTTTATGGAGAGTGTTGGATGGGATTGGGTACAAGGTTCATTAGTATGGTTAGGCTCTTGAATAACTCTCCTATTGTGAAACTGAATCTTCATGGCAGTCTTACCCGAGTTTTATGTTGACAAGAGGTACTCGTCAAGGTTGCCCACTCTCCACGTTACTGTTCGATATTTATATTGAGCCTCTGGCACTCAGGGTTAGGCAAAATACAGGGATTGAGGGGTTTGGAGTATTGGGATTAGAGGATCGGATCTCACTATATGTGGATGATGTCCTATATTTTATAAATCGCACTAATATAATTCTCCCAAGAATTATTCATATAGTCAACTCCTTTAGGGAAGTTTCAGGCCTGGACATTAATTGGTAAAAGACAACACTTATGTTATTGGACAATTTCATTTGAATATTTGGGTATGTTGATGTCGCCTAGGGTTGAAGATTTTATTCAGCTTAATTTGACACCATTGATAACTAAATTGAGATAAAAAATTATGATATGGCTTCGATTACTTTTGACTAGATCTGATAGGATTTCTTTGGTTAAGATGGTGAGTCTACCCCAACTTCTCTATATCCTTAGGAATTCCCTAATTTGGATTGAGGATAAATTCTTTAAACTCATTGAGATGCTGATTAATGACCTTCTCTGGGGAAGAAAACAAGTGAGGTTAAAGCTGGATAATTTCTACAAGCAGCTTCAGCAGGGAGGGTTGAATCTTCCCTACTTCACCCTAAGTTCACACCTGAGCATTTTACAGCGCGTTTAAACGCGCTGTAAAACGCTCAACACATGAAAACCAATGCTTTCCTATGGCCCTGGTTCTCACTTGAGCGTTTTACAGCGCGTTTGAACGCGCTGTAAAACGCCCAATGCATAAACAAGTACTTGAGCTTTTTTTGGGGCGTTTGTCGCGCGTTTTGTGATTGACACCACAGTGAAAAAAATGCGCGACAAAAACGCGCGTAAAACATGCGTTTTTAGAATGCCCAGGTCTGAACCCAGGGTCAAGGGTTACTTTCTGGATGGGCAGTTATGGTTATTTAGTGAATGGGAGAAAAGTGCTTTGTTTAAGATCTTGGTGAAACGATCTCCATTTGATAATATATTTACCCTGTTGGAATCGGGGTGGTTAATTAATGTCGAACATGAATTTAGAGCGACAGGAAAGCTATTCTCTAGATCCTGGACCACTATTAGAAGTTGGATGGGAATAAAGGGATCTCTTTTGTGCACTCGTCTCTGGCATAATGTCTACTTACAGGATGTTCATAAATTATTTGGGGATAAGTTCTGGCAGAAAAGTAATAATATTTATGTTTCATAGGTGGTGAGTGCGAACGGGTAATTTAGGTAATTTAAATTGGTTTAGGTATTTTCAGATACGTTCAGCACTATCTCGTGTAAAAGAAGCCTCTTTGTTGGAGATAGACACTTCTTCACATCTGAATGCTTTGATAGGGATTTCAGGCCAGAAGGGCAAGATCTCCCAATTATATAAATTATTAGTTAGGTCACTATTTAACAAGGTCGCTTCCCCAGGTCAGAAGGCTTGGGGAAATTGACTGTCCAAGGGCCACGTCACAGGAATGGGGAAATATATATGCCTATTTAAGATTAGTATCACAATGCGAATCACATTTTGGTACAGTTTAATATTTTACACAGAGTGTACATCATGCCGAGCTGACTTACTAAATGTGGATTAAGAGAAACTTTGAAATGCCCATGATGTGATGAACAGAGGGCAGATTTCTTACACATTCTTTGGTTGGGTCCGGATCTTAAAGCTTACTGGGATTCATTTCAGAATTTTATCACCCAAAAATTGAGAGTAGCATTTCCATATCCTGAATGTTGGATATTAAGTGACTCAATCAAGGTAAACTGCTATAAGGATAAAATGATTCTTTTGATTAGAATTAGAATGTTTCTACCCAGACTTTTGATCGTTTGAATTTGGATCTCAGAAAACACTCAAAAGTTCAATGAATGATTGCACTTGGTTAATAAAGTTAAGAGATACGAGAATGTTTTATATAAACAAAGAAATTCTGAAGAAAAATGGTCCAAGATATGCAAGATATGGGGAGGATGGAAGTGTTAGTTCTCCCCCAAGTCTCCCCCGCACCCCACTTTCCATGTTTTGTTTGTTTATTAACATTTTTTTTGTCATCCTGACATTTTTTATTTCTATACTGTACCTATTGAACAGATCTTGAATATGCAGCTCTTATAATTTAACAGGCCATTGCTGTACCTATATGTGTCTTTGTATGATCATAAAGGAGTTTTTTTCTCACATAATGAAAAATCTCAGCATGCTCCATATCGCTATGTCAGTATAAGAATACTTAGGTAGCACAGTGGTACCTGGGGGTAACACAAGGAACCACATGATCCAAATTAGATTCATACTGTGGACCCTTACATGCATGATGCCTATGCAGACCAGCTATATTACATATCACATTTCTCCAACACTGTATATTTATAGTATTATTATTACAGTTAGAATTACTAATAGTATTGTTGTGATTGTTGGTATTTTTATTACCCAAAAAGCCAAAGGAAAATCTTTAAAGTTTTTGCCAAGATTTTTGGACTCAACAATGCCTTCACTTCCATTGCTATGGGCTTGTGAAATCCGTTCGGATTGTACTGCTGCCGTACCTGTAATACATATTCCATTTTATAAATTGAGGAAATTTAAAGGATCATTGTATAAAAAAAAAAAAGATGGATTAATAATTACACAACTGAATGCTATACTATACTGCCATATTTGTGAAACTTTAGAGCTGCATCAACAAACACTGCTAGGTCTGACCTGGCATTGTCTTTCTCTTCCAGCAGGGATTCTGGCACATTGCTTGTATGTGAACCAGTCCTAACCTCTAAACCCAGTGTTGGACTGTGGTATCTAGGGCCCATTAGTAAAATTCATTCTGGGGCCCACTCTATATCTACATAAAGATTTTAGCCACTCACACAGGGGCAGGCAGCAGCAAGATGCTACAAGATGATGGTGGGTGTCCCTGCAACAACTTCGAGAAGGTGGGTCCCTGAGGAAAGTGGATAAGACTGAGCTGTCTCTGTACCTAAAAGGCATCTGAGCCACCAGATGCATCTATAATAATAATATGGGTAGTTTGTTTAAGGGGTTGGCCCTTCTCAGACATCAATGACATATTAATCTCTAGCATATTCCATTATTTGCCAGATAGGTGTAGGTCCCACCTCTTGCACCCACTCCTATCTCTAGAACAGGGCCCTCGAAGTGAAAGAAGAGAAGCCATGCATGTGCAGCCACCCTCTGTTCACCACTATGGGAGTTTTAAAAATGGCAAAATGCTGGCTCCGCTATTCCCGGCAGTCACAGTGCAGTGAATGAACAGCACACCGAGAATGTGCAAGGTGCTCTCCTTTAATTCAGGGACTGTGTTCTGCAAATAGGCGCGGGTCCTAGAGATATGACTTGCACTTATCTCATATTGATGCCATATGCTAGCATGTGTCTTGAATATCTGAGATGGGCCAACCCCTTTAAATAGTCTACCCAGTTTTTATATGGATATAGGCTAGTTGAAATCTTGTGCTAGAGGGGGACTGGGGGCCCATCTTTGTCAAGGGCCCTCCAGAGGATTCACCTGTTCCCCTGTGGGCCAGTCCGAGCCTGCCCTTATCAATGCAGCCATTTTCCATTTTTGTGCTTTACTCCCTGCCTTCCAAAAGCCATAACTTTTCAATTTTTCAATTCACATAGCCAAATGAGGGCTTGTTCTATTGCAGATCAAGCAGCACCATTTAATATTTCATACAATGTATTGGAAAGGTGGAAAAAAATATTATTAATGGAATGGAATTGGAAAAAAAACAAAAAACTTTTTTCATTGTTTTTGGGAGGTAAAGTAATGAAAAAATGGCAAATTAGATATTTTATCCCATTACGGTGTTCACTATAAAGGATAAATATATATTTATTTATAGTTGTCTGATTATATTTAATTATTATTATTTTTATACTTTTAACACCCCCCTCTCCTCCCCACTCAGGAAAGTTGAATATGTAATCAATAGATTGCTTCTACCAGTGGCTTACTATTGCACTCTATTGGAGAATTGTTATGTTGTTATGAGGTAGAGCTCAATGGGAATTTTACTATCGCATGCCTGGGAACCTACACAAGGCTCCTGGCTGCCATAGGAAATAAACAGCTTCCACAATCTCATTGCAGGAGGGGGCATTTGGTCTTCAAGAACAAACTTTGCTCAGTGAGCCATGTTTGCACTTGATCACAGCATTTGAGTTAAATGTCTGTGATCACAATTGTGCCTGGCATTGTAAAATACCCAGCGGATGTCTACTGTGTAGCCACCCATGTTTTATTATTGGCTAACACTGTATTTATATATTTATTTTTTGCTTTTGTTTGTATTAACATAGACAGTAACTCTGCTGAAAAGAAAAGCCTTTGAACACAGTATTACGTACCAGGCAAGTGTTTTGGGAAGCAGGAGAATGGTATAATCAACATCCAGGTAACAAGACCCACAATTACAAAGGCAATCCACCATGCCCCAAGCCATCGGGGGTCATTGGGAGACAGAGGCACACTTCATTGGGAAAGAAAGAAAATGTGATGAATAATACACATAAGGTTTAAATCTACTATAACAAATTCTAACAATTACATAACTCACCAGGGTGCTTGTATACATGAATCATCAATTAGTATTAACTTAAAACAGCAAGAGTATATCGTGTGTGTGTTTAAGATAACGGTAGAGATTTATCATAGACCGACATTTTACACTGCTCTTTGAAAGCTCCTGCACTGCTGGCGGATGTACCTAATTTATGGAGAGGCCCAGGTCATCAATTAGACACATCCTCCGGCAGTCCATAAGCCAGAATGAAATCTACAGCAGCCCAGAGTTGCCGTGGATTTCTGTCTACATTTGCATTTGATAACTAGGGCAAATGAAGATAAATGTAGGGGACCGGCTGGCACAGCAGCCCACTCCCCGTTCCCTTTGCAGAAAGTGGTACAAGTTGTCTCATGTGGTGTTTAAAAAGTTGCAAGTACTGTATGAGGTTTGCGGCTTTTTTAAGCCAAAAAGTGGTGCAGGGAGATGATGAATCTTCCCCAAAGCCTCCAAGTCTAACACTGGTATTGTGTAGTACGCCAACTTCTGAGATATACAAAAAAAAGCTTGACTGGGCTGCACATTTCACTGATGGCACACCATTTTTCTACAACTTCACTTATAGTCTTGGCACTCCTTTGGCTCTTGGACCTCTGTGTATGTTTGCTTTCCAGAAGTTAATTTTCTGAGAAAAGGGAAAGTGAGAGTTACAGAAGCCAAATAGTTGCTAGTGGCAAGAGAAGGTCTAGCACAAGCTAGCCGGATATAGTAAAAACTGTGCTAACAGGAACAGTGCAAAACGGAAAAGCAGATAAGTGGTCTCAATGCTAGCCAGGGTCAAAGAAGTAACATTTTTTACTTAAAGGGGTTGTTCAGGATAAAAAAAAAACATGTCTGCTCTCTTCCAAAAACAGCACCACGTCTGTCTATCAGGTATTGCAGCTTTGCTCCATTGCAGTCAATGGGCAGAGCTGCAATATGGCACACAACCTATTGACAGGTGTGCTTCTGTTTTTGAAAAAAAAAGCAGCTATGTCTAATCCTGGCCAACCTCTTTAAAGGGACACATTCATCAGAAAGGGGTATTTTTTAAAACCCAATATTCATAGAAAACATTTATTTTGTTAGAATTTTTTGTTGTTTTTATCTTTCATTTCAGCAGTACTATCTTAAAAATTTAAGATTGCCCTACTGTAGCAGACAACACAGAGAGATAAAATTTAGGTAATCCATTGTCAGTTTACTGCTGATATGAGGGGAATTTGTTATCTGAATGGTAATCCTCATTATAGAGGTTGGCATAGAATTAGGATGACAGTATGACAGCTCTATTGCTTGATAGACTAAAGTTTGTATGAGATAAAACGATCTTGCAGGCGAATGTTGGGAGGGAATTGTTCCTTCTTGGCAATCGCCTGCTCGCCAGCTGCTTTTACATGAAGTGATCTCCACCACAGTATGGGGACAAGCGATCACTTGTCCCTGTACTGAATGATTGTTTGCTGGCAGCAGATTGTCATTAGACAGCATGATCTGAACAATTATTTTTAAACCTGTTGAAAGATTTCAATCGCCTGATGAATAAGCGTTTGCTCATTCATTGTGTAATCAGGGGCAGTATAAGGCTACGTTCACACAACGACATTTCTCGCGCGACAAATCGGGAACCACTACACTGCAACATTTGTAGCGCGACATTGATGTCACATTAATGTCGCGCGACAATTTTTATAATGGAAGTCTATGGTGGTGTCGCACGTGCAACATGCGACATGTTGCGACTGTGACACAACAGTCGCCAAAAATCCATCCCGGATGGATTTTTTCCGACTGTCATGTCGCAGTCACAGCATGTCGCATGTCGCAATGCGACACCATAGACTCCCATTATAAAAATTGTCGCACGACAATAGTGCGACTTTTTGTCGCGCGACAATTGTCGTCGTGTGAACGTAGCCTTAGACTGCCAGATCATCACTAATGAGCATTCATACGAACCCTCTTTAACAATGATCTGGTAGACAATCTGCCAGTCTAAGGCCTCATGCACACGACCGTATGTGTTTTGCGGTCCGCAAATTGCGGATCCAAAAAAAAAACAGATGACGGCCGTATGGCATCCGTTTTTTTGCAGCAACACCGCTTCCTGCTCCAGACCTAGCAATCATGTGGTCTCTGGGGGTTGAGTATCTTAGTAGACCCAGATCATCAGCTTTGCAGTGAGATTCAACAGCCTTGTACAACCTCTCTGGGGGCTGTACTAGCCCTGTAACTGGAAGGCCAGTCCCATTTTCAGGAGAAATAAACAATAGAAAAAAAAGGTAATGTTAAATAAATAAAATAATAATAAATAATAATAGAAAAGCACCACTCCACTACCACAATCCCCACCAGAACTGTAAGCTATGTATCCCGCATATCAAAATTACCATTAGGGAAAGGAGACAAATAGTTAAAAAATTTTTAGTTGTATTCTGTGCTATTAAAAACAACATTTACCACGATATGAAAAAATAAAATAAACAAAAATGCTAAAATAAAAATGACAAATATAAAGTACCAGGTCTAACCAAAAATGGTACAAAAATTTCTTAATTTAAAAAAAATGCACATGGTCAGTGGAAACATGGGGTACATGGAGTGATTTTACAGACTTAGGCCTCTTTCACACGAACGTATTGGTTCCGTTCCGTGCATTGGGGAACGCAATTTGCGGTACCCAATGCACGGACAACATCCGTGTGGAGGTCCGGACGGATCCAGACCCATTCAACTTGAATGGGTGCGTGAGCCGTCTGTTCTGCAAAAAGATAGAACAAGTTCTATTTTTTTGCGGAATGGAAACCCTGCACTATGGAGGGCTTCCGTGGTGTTCCTTTTCATGCTTCTGTTCGGCACCGCATCTCCGGATTTGCGGACCCATTCAAGTGAATGGTCCGCATCCGTGATGAGGAATGCACACAGCTGGTGCACCGTGTATTGCGTAACCGCCGTATGCGGCCCGCAATACAGCCACAGAACCAATACGTTCGTGTGAAAGAGGCCTTATATCCAGTAAACCATCCACCTATTTTTTGTATAAAAAATATATATATTCACATATTAGGTTGCTAATATAATACATTTTTTATTAAGTGTATTTATAAAGAAAATGCCTTTGTACATAAAAGTATTGTCCTTTTAGGGAGTCCTTTTTAGGCAGTTTTCTTGGAATTGATCACAAACTAATTTACAAACTTTGTAACTTTAAAGAAGGAAGTACATTATATAAGGCAATTCTGTTATCTCATGTTTGTGGGTAGTGAGCAGTCATACTGCATATAAGGAACTTACTGGTTATTCATTTTGCAGCAAGCCACACGGGAGGCGCAGGGCAGAGAAGGAGGGGGGGGGGGGGTTTGTAGCACTACCAGTTTTCCCTCTGGCACCAGTGACACAGATAATCTGTTTCAGATCTACTCAGCCTTCAAATTCTAAACCATATAGATATGTTTTGTGATATAACGCTTGTGGGTGTAATACTTGCCTGTTTGTTTTTTCAAAATCAATATAAATATTCAGCAGCTGTCCTCCTATTATATATCCAATAGCAGGGCCCACTACAGACATCCCATATGCAATGCCTGAAACAAAGAAGAACATACGCGTAAACTGGGGGTTATACTATGCATCTGCAAAACTGTCCGATGCACTGCAGACAGCAACTGACCAAACCTTCATTCAGCAGATTCACCCTTAAAGCAGTTGTCTCACCTCTAGGATATGCCTCCAATGTCTGATAGGAGTGGGTCCCACCTCTGGGACACGCACCTATATTTAGAATGGAGCCTGCAAAGTGAAGGAACCTGCAATGTGTTTGCAAGGCCACCCTCCATTCATTCCCGTGGTAATAGCTGAGCACTGGCTCCACAGAAGTGAATGAAGCAGTGGGCGCACTTTCACAGTGTGCGCTTGCCATTCATTTCAATGGGACTGCCGAAAATAGCAGAGCGCAACGCTCTCATAGGAATGAATGGAGGGCAATCGTGCATGTGCGATAGGTGTGGGTCCCAAAGGTGCACCTATGAGATGGGGAAACAGCTCTCATTGTTTGAACACTGTTTGTATGGATTAAATTAAATGTTCTGAACTTACATTCTGCTGTTTGGCAATAAGATGCCGCTGTTTCTTAGGCACAGCTGACTGATTGTATATATATATATATATATATATATATATATTTCCATAGTCATGAGAGGTGGGGTTTTGCAAAGCATCGAGAGGAAAGAGGAGGCAGCCATCTTAAGGAGCAGAGACTGAGGAGCTGTGTGAGCAAAGAAGCTGATGACATCCAAGTGTGAGAGCAGCCTTCAGTAACCAGAGCTGCAGCTGAGTGAAGCTGATCGTTGTCCAAGACCCGGATCCTGTCCGGAGAAAGGAGGATTGTTTCCAGGAAGGCTGATGAGAGCTGAGAAACAAAGCTGCATACCCTGCAGCACCCAAACAATTGTTCGTGTTTGCTTCAGGGTAATAATGGGTACAGCCAGGAAGTTTTAGTTGTGCCTGCCAGTAGGTAAATTACAGCAAAATTTCCTCGGTCATCCATCAGAGGGCGCCATGCTCGGCAGCACAGGGGTTTCAGCCTTCGGGCTGGGTGTGTGTAAATTTATTTTATGTTCTCAGCATTCGTGGCTATGTTTATTACCATGTGTTAGTAAAATTCAGTTTTGGCAAAAGCTGGTGTCAGAGTTGCTTTCCTCGTTCGTGACTCCGCTGTATCCTGGGGAGCCCACCCCGGTACACGTCTTACACACGTTTCAGACAGTGAGGGCATATCCTAACCTCTTAAAGAGATTGTCCAGGATTTTAATATTGATGAACTATCCTCAGTATTGACCATCAATATCTGATTGTCAGGGGTTTAATCAGCCGTTTCCTTGTAGCTCCATTGCAACCAGAACAACACGGCTCCATCCATTGTGTAGTGGCTAGAGCTGGTAACTGCAGCGCTGCCCTCAATCACTTCAGTAGACTACAGGTGGATTTAGACAGGCCGAAGCGTTCCTTCCCTACAGTCGCCCCCTCACTCAGTGAAGATGACATTTACATGCAGCAATCCCTCGTCCTCATACAGAATGATGGCTTCTGATTCTGAGCAGTAGATTGCCAGTAGATTGCTGTTATGACTGCATGATCTGCTGCCCATGATCAGTGGTGCATTCACAAGCGACAGGATCATCCGATTCAGGTGATCAGCTGCACATTTGGACAGCCAGATGATCGGTTGTTCGCGATAATCTGAACAATTATTGGTGGATCTAAATGCACCTTACTGAGCTATCCACCAAGCTTTGCTCCCCCGTTCCAGTACCTTTTCTCTTTTTTTTTGTAAAACATTAAGGGCCCGATCCTCATGTAGTGGGGAAGGGTTGGAATGGTGCAGCAATCACCACTCAAATATCTACCCTACTGCTCCATTCAAACGCCTCACTGTGAATTCTGTTTGTCTAGGAATTGATGGGGATCCCAGGTGGTGTCTCCTCCAGCAATAAGACACTTATTACCTATCCTGTGGGTAGGTGACAAATGACCATTTTGGCACAACCTTTTTCATAAATGTGCCAGTAAGGGCATGCTCATATTTGGCATTCCCATGGGTTCACATGTTGTGCCCACAGCACAGCTGAGTGTGGCCCTCGAAGCAGCTAAAATGTAGTTTGATGCTAAAAGCCGCACGGTAATCTGCTGTTTAGCTACATTAACTGTGCGGCTATTAACATTCAAACTGGTTTTAGCTTAAGTTAATTTGAAAACTGAGTGATGTGTATGTCAGTCAGTGTGGTTTTGCTATTTAACTTAATTTAATTATTTTAACTTTTTTTTTTTTGTTCCTTTCAAACCTTTTTTAGCTGTAATTCATGTCTATATGCAAATACATTACAGACTGCAAATGTAAAATCCCCAAACAAAAAGTAGTCAGCAATCTCAGCTAAGCTGGTAATGCGCCTAGTGGTAAAAACCTACCCTGTGTAAGCACGGTATCTGTATATTTGTCTGTTCTCGATGTTTAGCTCTCTCTGTGTTACAAGTAGATATGGTTTTATTAATGATATAGGACTCTGGATTAGTGAATGGCCTTCTTTTACCAGCAGTTTGTTTGTAAGTCCAAAATTCCATGATGATTGCTTTCTTTATCTTGAAAGATTTTTCCGAGACTTTATAACTGATGGCCTATCCTGCCGATCAGCTGTTTGAGAAGGCACTGGCGCTCTATTGTATAGCTGCTGTGTTTGGTATTGCAGCTCAGCCCCAATACACTTCTATGGGACTGAGCTGCTCCTAGACCACGTGACCGATGAACATGTTGTCATATGGCCTAGAAAAGCAAAGATAAGGCTGCAGTGCTACTCCGAGCGCTGCTGCTTTCTCAAACAGCTGATCAGCAGGAATCCCGGTTGTCGGACCCCCACCAATCAAATACTGATGACATATCCTGAGGATAGGTTATCAGTAGTATTGAGCGAAGTATCCAAAGTGGACTTCAATACGAATTTCAGGAAAAGTTTGATTCGCCATGAAGCTGAATTTCCTTGCACTTCATGGTAACAAATCAATTTTTCCTAAAATGTCAGCTGAAAGTAAACTCACCTCATCCACTTGATCACAGAGAAGCCGACCAGTGACGTCATCACGCTCGCCGCAGGTCCTTTGGCGGGTTTTCTTCAATCAAGATAGGAGCAGATGGCCTCTCAGTGATCAATTGGGTGAGGTGATTAAGCTGAATGTGAGTCACTGATGCCACGATCAATGCTGAACACGGCATGAACTGATGGGGGGGTGGCGTGATCACCATTCCCTGTTATTGAGCCCGTTCAATTCAATGGAAAGGGATTTGTGACAAAGTAAGGCTACTTTTACATTAGCGTTTTTTGCTGATCCGTCATGGATCTGCAAAAACGCTTCCGTTACAATCGTATTATGTCTTCTATAGTCATGATGACGGATCCGTCATGAACACCATTGAAAGTAAATGAGGGACGGATCAATTTTCTATTGTCAGAGAAACCAGATCCATCCCCATTGACTTACATTGTGTGTCAGGACGGATCCGTCTTGCTCCGCACCACATGGCGGACAGCATAGAGCTGCAAGCAGCGTTTTGGTATCCACCTCCAGAGCGGAATGGTGACTGAACGGAGGGAAATTGATGCATTCTGAGCGCATTCAAAATGCATTAGGGCAAAACTGATCCGTTTTAGACTGGTTCTGAGAGCCTATGAAGGATTTTAGAAACGGAAAGCCAAAACGCTAGTGTGAAAGTAGCCTAAATTGTAACAAATCGAATGTCTTGTTGAAGTTCAGCGAAACAGCTGAATCGAATTTTTCAAAACTTTGCTCATCTCTAATCATCAGTTATAAAGTCTCGGAAAACTCCTTTATTATATCTTTATATCAATGTAAGCTCTGGTTTTCCTATTCAGAACTCCAAATCCCCAGCAAAGATTTAGAAGATAATAATATGGTTTTCTGCAGCAGCCACTAAAGTCAGAGTAAGGGCTTTAATAAGCTGTGCGATGTTCAGGCAGAGCGAGCACCGATGGATTATAACACATCCATTGGTGCTCGTTTGGACTAGCCTGATCATGCAAGACGATGCAAACTGAATATGGGAGGGAAAATTGCTACCCAAGATGTGCCTCCCTCATTCAGTTCTAATGATTACTGCATCACATCTCCGTTTCCACAGGAAGATGTGCTGCTGATAATCAGTCATCCTGATGAAAGATGCTCATCAGCTGACAAATGAGTGTTTGCCTGTTCATCGGCTGACTGGCTGCCCGATTATACAGGCCAATTATTTGGAACATGATTTCATTTGATTGCTCATTCTGAAAATCAGTGATTTCTAATAGGGCCCTTGCTGTTCTTTCTTTTTTTTTCCATAAAAAAAAAAAAATAGTACTGGCACATATAAGAAACTTTGTAATATATCTTATCAGAGAAAGATGCTTCCTTTTCCTTTTATCAGGCTCCTCTCCTGCTCCCTCCTCCTCTTCACTAACACTCAATTCCCTGCCCAGGTCTGTCTTCAATGAAGATGGGCAGGACATTGGCTCAATAGAAAGTCTATGGGTTCATCTTCCTCCTGTCTCCTGCAGTAAGGAGAGCGAGCGCGATATACTAGCGCTTCTCACTCTTCATTCTAGGGCCCCAACCCATAGTGATCAAAACATTTTATATGTCTCTGACATATCTAAAGATGTCTGAAAACCCTGTAAAAAAAAAAGCTGACAAAATAGCACCGCATAGGTTATTTTGTCCAGTGACTATAGTCAATGAGGTCTGGCGGGTGCTGCTGGTGTCATGTAACCTATTGAGCAGAACAGTTTAAAGAGGTTGTCCAACCCTAACCTAGAATAAAGAAAATAATACACCTCTTCCCAGCAGCATTCAATCACTGACAGTCCCAGGGCCCGTTTGTGAAGTTTAATGGCACCCTAAGGCCTATTGCACATGACCGTATGGCTTTTTCAGTGTTTTGTGGTTCGCAAAAAACAGATCCGCAAAAAATACGGATGACGTCCGTGTGCATTCCGTTTTTTGAAGAACGGAACAGCTGGCCCTGATAGAACAGTACTATCCTTGTCCGTTATGTGGACAATCATAGGACATGTTCTATCATTGAACGGAACAAAAATACGGAAACGGAATGCATACGAAGAACATTCCGTTTTTTTGTGTGGACCCATTAAAATGAATGGTTCCGTATACAATGCAAAAAAACGGAAAAAAAATACAGTCCTGTGCATGAGACCTAAGAGTGTGCCTACCCAGACCTACCCCTTGTCTTGGCCCTGTGTTTCTTCATGGATACTGACCAAAAACGCACCCTGTGTGTCCCAATTCTACAGTCCCCATTAAAGTCCATCTTCCCTTATTTTCCTAAACATAGATTTGGCACTGTAGGTACTGTTAGCAGAACATAAGGGACATCTGGATGAGAGAATACAGTAATGCCAACTATACGGCAGATTTAGCCGTATTTTAGCCGTATTTAGCCGTATCAGATTTAGTGTGAATTTGTCGGTTATCTCTTTAGTGTGCTTTCCAAACCAACTGGCTTATTTGTAGTTCTATGTAAAATGACCGAATGTGATATCACAACTGTAATGGAAACTCATAAAGTATATCACACCTAGCTAGCTAACTTGTCCCACATTCTGACTTCAGATTTTGCTACATCTGACAACTCTTCACTACATTGTAGTTACAGATCTCTATATCTTAATGCGGCAGATACTATACAGTGATCTCACAATCAGCTCTGCTACATCTTACATTTTTTTTAGTAATGTGTACTTACTTACCTATATATAATGAGGATTTATGTGTTGGAAGACTGTCATCAAAAAATGCGGTACCCAAAGTATATAAGGGAGTCCCTCCTACTCCCATTAGCAGCTGACCCAAAATGAAAACATAGAGGTAGTTGGATAAGGTGGATTCAGCCTTCGCAGTGCAGTCCTCTAAATTGGTGCCATTTCCTGACTTTTCACAAAAATCTTAAAAAGAAAACAGAGTGGACCCTCAATGCAAAATGCAGGACACATGTTGGTAATTTAAAGCCTGTGACTACAAACCCAACCACCTCCCCAGATCAGCGAATCATTTTTGACCAAAGTATATATGAAGCTGTATTTTTTTAGACCTATACTACAGAAACTTTTTTAATGGGAACCTGTCACCAAGAAAATGCAGTACAATCCGCAGCAGCAGGTTACAGAGTTTTATTGGGATATATAGTTTTGTTGGGAAAAGATTCATTATAACTTGTATTTATTTAAATCTCTGCTCTTTCCATGCCTGAGTCATGTGGGCGGTCCTCCTTACTGATTGACAGCTAGCTCTCTATACATAGTCATGCCGAATTAGCTGTCAATCACAGATAGCACCTCCCACATGACTGTAAAAAAGCAAAGGTTTAAATAAATCAATTACAAGTGTCGCAGAATTTTTTTCATCTTTTCCCATAAAACTATATATTAATCTGCTCAGCTTCTCCCGCTCTATAACTAAGGATTAGTTTGTGGTTCCTCTTTTCTTTCTTTATAAACAGCAGAGCTTTTGCACAGGCCGTATCCAATCTTGTGGCTCTGCCCAATTCACTCAAATAGGGCTGAGCTGCAATAACAGACACCGCTGTGCTGCGGACAAGATTTAGTCCACACCACGGACCGTGCAGTGCAGAAGCATGGTCCAAAATCCCACGGAAGCGCTCTGTATGCTACCGTGGGCTTCCGCTCCATGCCTCCGCTGCGCATCACTCCGTACAGTATCCTGCAGATTGCAGACCCATTGAAGTGATTGGTTCCACATCCCTGATATATGGAGTGCACACGGCCGTTGCCCAGATATTGAGGACCCGCTGTTTGTGGGCTGCAATACGGGTACGGGCCACACACGTTCCTGTGCATGAGCCCTTGCTGGAATAAAAAAACAGATTTTTATTTAAATGGGTTGTGCAGTACTAGTATATTGATGACCTATCCTCGGGACAGGCCATCAATATCACAGTGGTGTGGTACTGACTCCTGGCAAACCCAGTAATAAGCTAATTGAAGAGTCCACGGTGCTTGTGTGAGCGCTACATCCACTGCCCTGTTTAATTGAGCGCCATCTAGATTGTAGTGGTGGTGCAGTGTAACAACAACTGCTCGTCCCGTTCTCTTGATAAGCAGTTGTAATTACACTGCACCACCGCTACAAGTTAGGCCCCTTTCACACGGGCGAGTTTTCCGCGCGGGTGCAATGCGTGACGTGAACACATAGAACCTGCACTGCACCCGCACTGAATCCTGACCCATTCATTTCAATTGGTCTGTGTACATGAGCGTTTTTTTTCACGCATCACTTGTTCGTTGCGTAAAAATCGCAGCATGTTCTATATTCTGCGTTTTTCACGCAGCCCTAGCCCCATAGAAGTGAATGGGGCTGCGTGAAAAACGCATTGCATCCACAAGCAAGTGCGGGTGCGTTGCGTTTTTCACTGATGGTTGCTAGGAGATGTAGTTTGTAACCTTCAGTTTTTTATCACGCGAGTGAAAAACGCATCAAAACGCATTGCACCCGCGCGGAAAAAACTGAACAACTGAACGCAATCGCAGGCAAAACTGAATGGCTTTGCCTGTGAAATCGCACAGTTTTCACTAAACGCATCCGCAACGCATCCGCACCTAATCCGGACACGCTCGTGTGAACCCAGCCTTAGACGGCATGCAGGTAAGCAGTGAAGTGCATGCTGCGTTTGCATTAGCGTCAGGGCCTCTTCAATTAATGGACTAGCGGGGGCTGCCGTGAGTCATGTCCCCACAAATCTGATATTGATGACCTATCCTGAGGATAGGGTCCTCCATACATTAGCACTGCACAACCCCTTTAAGGACTACTTCATTGCTCATTGTCATCAGTGCCCTACCTTGCTTTCGCTTTTCGCCTGCCCTTAACTTACCATTATATCTGTTTCCATACTGATACATTCCACTGGTAAAATGAGGTATGGAAAAAACGATAGCTCCTATGCCAATCATCAGAGCAGAAAAGGCCAGCCATCTTGGTTTGTGCCCTCTTTGACCATAAAATGACACAACAAGTGACAAAAGACAGAATGCAATGTCGTAGCTGGCTGAAATCAAGCCGGTAAGTGAACTGTTTAAGTCGTAACGCTTCTCAATAGTTGAAATTACCACATTTACCAAACCGTTTACAGCAGTACCTGAAAAAGAAAGGCAGAAACATATATTAAAGGAATTATCCCCTAAACATCAGACATCATATAATACATGACAACCTCTTTCTAACAAAGCTATAACCAGCCCTGTACCTCACATGGAGCCAGAGATCTCCCCATTCATTACTCTGCTAGATTTATATCAAGCTGGCAGCTCAAGGGGAGTGTCTATTCTGCTGCAGCTCAGGGGGCGTGTCTCAGCTCTCCCTATCACAGCTCAGGTGGCAGTTGAAGGATGAAACTGAGCATGTGCGGCCATCTCAGTGAGCAGGACAAAGAAATAAGAAAAAGAACAAACAGCAGGTGGCGCTATACAGATACATTTTATTGAATAACTAGGCTATACAAACATTTTAATTACATGCAATTACAAATGTATTCAGATCCAGGTTCTGGTTTGAAAACTGTAGAATATTTTTTGTGGGACAAGACCTTTAATTGTAAAGGATCAAATGTCTAAAGTGTGCTTCGTATGTAGACATCCAATTGTTAATTACAATAACTAGTGTTGAGTGATTGAACACTAGTATCCGAGTGGACTTCAATCTGAATTTCAGGGAAAATTCGATTCACCACCAAGCCGAAAGCCCTTGTGCTTCATGGTAACAAATCAATTTTACCCCGAAATGGCAGTAAAAAAAAATATATATCATACTCACCTCATCCTCTTGAGCTCAAAGAGGCTGCCGCGGCCATCTTGTTTGAAGGTCAGTGTGAAATCTCATGCACTGTGACGTATGACATCATCACGCACCATGCAAGATTTTGCATAGGATCTTCAATCAAGATGATCACGGCTGCTTCTTCACGCTCAAATTGATAAAAGCATTTTTTTAACCGATTAACCCCTGAAAACCCTAATTTTTTATCTCAGATGCCACGATCAGCAATGAATGCGACATCTAAGGGGTTCAAAGTCGGGAGCAGCGCAATTACTGTTCCCTGTCATTGTGCCCGCTACTTACAAAGAAAGTCAATCAGTAAATCAATATTAAAAGCCCGGAGAACCCCTTTAAATTTCTCTACATGATAAATGGCATTTGCTGAAGTTTAAGTACAAAAATGGAAAGCATAAATCTATACACCCATGGTATACCAAATAATTTCCACACACATGTAGCCCCAAAAAGACCACATACCAACAAGAAACACAACACACGTATTCACAGAATAATAGCCCTAGTATAAAGTAGGGTGTACACACTTATGCTAATTTCAGACTAGTGTATCCACTGCGGAAAACATGCTCCATGTGGGAGCGGGATTTCCTGTTATGGACGCTGCTCTTGTCACAGGATCACACAGTGTTTTTATGATTTATATTGCTGTGTGTCCCTGCCTGACCTTGCATCTATTGAACTGACATAATACTGTCAGTATAAGGCCTCATGCACACGCCCGTTGTTTTTGTCTGCGTCCGAGCCGCATATTTTGCAGCTCGGGCGCGGACCCATTCACTTCGCCAGCACTCCGTGTGGCGTCCGTATCCGTTGCTCCGTTCTGTGGTCCCGCAAAAAAAATAGAGCGAGCTTCCATGCTTTGCGGATCCGCGGTTTGTGGACCACAAAACACATACGGTCGTGTGCATGAGGCCTAACTCAGTAAATGTTAGGTTAGACAGAGACGCACAGCATAATTATAATTGATTAAATTGCCGTGCAGTCCTGTGAAAGGAGCTGTGTCCATAATGAGAAACCACACTCCAATGCGGAATATCTTTTCCACAGTTGATACACTTGTCTAAAATTAGCCTTAGGGCTCATGCAAATTGAAATTTGCAGAACGGAACGGGCGGCCCATTGAAGAAATGCCTATTCTTATCCACAAAACGGACAAGAATAGGACATGTTCTATTTTTTTTGCGGGGCCACGGAACGTAGGAATGGATGCACAAAGCACACGGAGTACTGTCCGCATCTTTTGTGGCCCCATTAAAGCAAATGGGTCCGCATCGGAGCTGCAAATAATGCGGATGCGTAGCCAAACCACGTTCGTGTGCATGAGCCCTTAAGGTAATGAATGTAATCACATAGGGGGAGATTTATTAAACAGGAGTAGAGTAAAACTGGCTTTCTTGCCCATGGCAACCAATCAGATGAAAGGCGGAATCGGATTGGTTGCAGTGGGCAATTAAGCCAGTTCTACTTTACACCAGTTTTATAAATCTTCCCCCTGGATACAAAGATAGGTCACAGTATAGCCAAATGCCTACAAGGTCTCATGCACATCACTGTATCAGTTTTGTGGTCCGCAAACTGCGGATCCGAAAAATCCATATACGTCTGTGTGACATCTGTAGTTTTTTGCTGACCCATTGACTTCAATGGGTCCTTGAACAGCATTTTGCGAACCAGAATAAGACATGTTCTATAATTTACGAAACGGGCATATGGATGCAGACAACATACGGATGTCATGAGGGCTAAAGCAATATAATAAAAGAATACAAAAGTGACTTCCAAGAGGTCAAATTAGGCTAAAAGCCAGTGCATACCAATATATAGGCAAAGACAACATCCCAAGTGAGACAGAGAATATGTTCAATACCAATCTATGGATGAGATGGTACATAAAGTACGCCAGACCACCAGCAAGTACGCCAGACCACCAGCAAGTACGCCAGACCACCACCTCAACATGTTTCACATCAGGTATTTTAAGGTGTAATCAATTACTATCAGTAATACAATTTCTCCGTAAGTAAGCTCACCCCATTGGTGGAGTATAAATTGATATCATATTTGATGTTTCTGGATTACAATTTCAGATTACATGTAACGTTTGTGGATTACAACTTGACACCATATTTGCCATTTTTGGATCACAAACACAGTAGTTAACCCTCCAGTTAGCATTTGTGGATTACAAGACTATGCTTGTAGTTTCCCTTGGGGGTTCACACCGTGGAGTCTGCGTGAACTTGCGTTGGCTAAAGATTTATGCTGTACCTGGAGGAATATCTGTGTCTGATGCACCTGGACCCGACTCCTGAGGGGTGCACAAGTGACCCTAGTTACATTATTTTCCCTGTTGACAAAAATAATAATAATGGTTAAAGTGTAACTGTCATTCTTTTTTTTTGTAATGTGTAGAGGCAGCAATACTGACGATTTTTGTAATATACTTCAATTACTGAGTTCATACATTTCTATTAGAAAAGAAGCTCTGAAGTGGCCCATATTGTGCCTTAGCTCCACACTGACTGCTGTTGCCCTCGTTGCCCCTCTCTCTCTTTGTATAAATATATATATACATAAATAGCAAACCAAATAAATAGCAGCACACTGCTGAATGCACTAAGAGACAAGTGAATGTGTGAACAGGGTCAAATACATGACTACCATACTTACTATAACATGGAGTAGAAGCTCTTAGCGCATATAGTTTATCAAAAATATGTTGGGTCCGTCTACCAAGCGTCAAGGTGGCTTCTAATCAGATGGGACCTACGCTAACACGGAGTGTCCAACTCCACTGTGATACTATGATAGTACTGATTAAAAGCACATACATAAATATATATACCAGATATAGCAGGGGTAAGACTCCAACCCTTAACTCAAATTTAATTATCCCATCGCGTTATCTTGAAACAAAAGCCATTAAGAAGCAATTGCTTAACCAGTTTAGTTAATTATAGTTTAAATAACACATCCCAGAAAGCAGGAGTCTTAACCCTGCTACATCCGTATATAAATATATATATATATATATATATATATATATATATATATTTACAAACAGCTAATTTTCTAATTGAAATGCACAAACTCAGTAATTAAAGTTTATTACAAAAATCGTCAGTATCGCTGCCACTACACATTACAATAAAAAAAGAATGACAATTACAATAAAATAAATTAAAATAGTTGTCATCCTCTTAAACAGTCAGAAGCCGGTGGGGTCTGTTTCAGCTGGGAAGGGGATGTGCCAGAATACATCACTCATGTTCAGGCTGGCTGGATGTGAACCCTGTTCTTAGTCAGCCTTACAGGATTTGGGGGTCATAGACCTGTAGCTGCTGTATCAGGTAACTGATTGAGGAACAGTCAAGGACATATCTAGTGCTGTACCTTAATCAGCAACCTGATTAAAATCTTGTAAGGAATAGAACAGAAGTGAAGTATTCTCTTCCCCCCACAGCCGATTGTTGTCAGTCTCCACCTCATCCTCCCCCCAACCACACAGACACAGGGGTTTTAATTTCCGTCCTACAGTAATTACTCCCTAGAGAAAGCATCAATGGTTAACTAATTAAAGTTATTTCTAAATGTGTTTCTAAAGACACTATCAGTTTCCCCCGGAAAAGGACCATATCATCACCTGACTTTTCTTTAGGGAGTTCCTAATAAAAGCGTCTGACCTGTAATATCTCCTAGCTGATGAATTTCACCACGATCTTGGACTATTAGGCTGCACTCACACGGGCGTGATTTAATGCGTGATGTGAACGCATTGCACCCGCACTGAATCCGGACCCATTAATTTCTATGTGGCCGTGCACATGAGTGGTGATTTTCCCGCATCACTTTTGCGTTGTGTGAAAATCGCAGCATGTTCTATATTCTGCGTTTTTCACGCAACGCAGGCCCCATAGAAGTGAATGGGGCTGTGGGAAAATCGCAAGCATCCGCAAGCAACTGCGGATGCGGAGCGATTTTCCCTCATGGTTGCTAGGAGACGATAGGGATGGGGACCCAATCTTTATTATTTTCCCTGATAACATGGTTATCAGGGAAAATAATAGCATTCTAATTGCAGAATGTTATGTAAAAAGGGGAAGAGAGGGTTAAAAATAAAAAAAACTTTAACTCACCTCATCCTCTTGATCACGTAGGTGTCGGGATTATTCTTCTTTCTTCATTCTGCTGGGTAAATGACCTTCGGTGACATCACTGGGTCACATGGGTCACATGGTCCAATCAAATGCTTCCATGATTGGACCATGTGACCCATGTGACCCAGTGATGTCATCGAAGGTCCTTCAACCAACAGATATGAAGATAGAAGATGTTCCTTGCACCTACGCGATCAATGGGAGGAGGTGAGTTACATTTTTTTTATTTTTAACCCTCGATTGCCCTGTTAACATAGCATTCTGTATTTAGAATGCTAATATTTTCCCATATAACCATGTTATCAGGGAAAATAATAAAATATAAAGAATACTCAACCCGAAACCGGACTTCGGTGATGAAGTCCGGCTTCGGGTCTGGGTACCAAACATGCCGATTTTTCCCACGCGCATGCAAAATGCATTAAAACTCTTTACACTCGCGTGGAAAAATCACGCATTTTCCCGCAACGCACCCGCCTCTTATCCAGGCCTCAAACGTGACGCCCGTGTGAAAGAGGCCTTACCTTCTACTTGAGTGGCACTACAGATAAAGAGTCCTGACTGCTATTTTTTAATACCTTACTGCCCCCCGCCCCCGCTGAAATACATTGTCAGGACCTGAGTCCTCTTTTTTATGTTTTCACAGCACAGCAGTCCTGACTGTGTATTTTAGAGCAGCTATGAGTGCTGACAGCGGGGGGCCGAACTGGCAGGGGAGGGCAGAAGAAAAATAAAAAATGGTGATCTGGACTCTTTGGGGGGAATTTATCATGAGGGGAATATTTGAAGTCAGATTTGCTTGAGTCTGCATTGTTGAACTTTATGCCACATTTATCCAATGTCTCATGTTGTTTGATAAATTTGTCTTATCCTTAACGCTAGGTTCACACCTGAGCGTTTTACAGCGCGTACCTACGCGCTGTAAAACGCTCAACAGACGAAAACCCATGTTTCCCTATGGGCATGGTTCTCACCTGAGCGTTTTACAGTGCGTACGAATGCTCTGTAAAACGCCCTACGCCCAAAGAAGTACAGCAGCTTCTTTGGGGTGTTTTGTCGCGCGTATTGTGATCGACGCCAGAGTGGTCAATCACACAAACGCGCGTACCAAATACGCTCAAGTGTGAACCCAGCGTGAACCTTACACTTTTATGTAGAAAAGCTACTCCAGTTTTCCTAGTCGCCCTCTTACTGGAGTGAGAGTTGTACTTTTTTGCAACTCAATGATAAAGTAAAAAGGGCAAGAGAGGGTTAAAATTAATAAAAAAAACTAACTCACCCCCTCCATTTGATCGCATAGCTGCCGGTTACCGGGCTCCTGTTCTGTCTTCAGCCGGGAAGGGGGTGAAGGACCTTCAGTGACGTCACTGGGTCACATGGTCCAATCACCTGCATGCTGCGATTTTCACCTGACGCAAAAGTGATGTGGGAAAATCACAGCTCATGTACACAGCCCCATTGAAATGAATGGATCCGGATTCAGTGCGGGTGCAATGCGTTCACCTCACGCATTGCACCCGCGCGGAAATCACGCCCGTGTGAAAGGGGCCTTAGAAGCCAGAATTCTGCAGTGAAGATATAATACTGTAAAACAGGCCTTTATCTGAAGTACTACTCATGGGTTACTCACCGTTGCTCTTGTTGCACACAAGCTCCACTCTTTTCTGTGACCAGTTCCTACCTGGCTGCTTGGATTGGAATGGCCAGGCAGTGGCAAAGCAGCAAGGGAGGGGCTGACCACAGAAAAGAGTGGAGCTTGGGTCTGTGACAGATTCCCTTTCAGTTAGGGCTTATGCACACGAGTGTATTTTCTTTCCGTGTCCGTTCCTTTTTTTTTTTTTGTGGACCGTATGTGGAACCATTCATTTGAAAATGTTACTCCATGTGCAGTATAGGACTGTTCTATTAGGGGCCAGCTGTTCCGTCATCAGTATTTTCTGCGGATCCGTGTTTTGTGGACAGTCATGTGCATGAGCGCTTATAAGTAAAAAATGTCAATGTGTTAATATTCAGTATTCATTTGTCTTTCCCTGAGAGAGTCACTTACACCCCCTGAGAAATGTACCATGGAAACACTGTTCCCAATAACATAGAAGATGCTGTAATCTCAAAACACACACTAGCTAAAAATACAGCAAGGACATTTGTTGAAGTGAAATGCATGAGACACTTGTAGTAGATCTGGAGCTTCCAGCCTTATAAAAAAGAAGTGTGAACTGGATATGTGTTTGAAATAGCAAAAATAGTAACATAGTAACGTAGTTTATAAGGCTGAAAACAGACATCTGTCCATGCAGTTCGGCCTGTTGTCCTGCAAGTTGATCCAGATGAAGTAAAAAAAAAAAAAACTGTGAGGTAGAAGCCAATTTTCCCCACTTTAGGGGGAAAAAATTCCTTCCCGACTCCAATCAGGGAATCAGAATAAGGGCTCATGCACATGAACATATTTTCTTTCCGTGTCCGTTCTTTTTTTTTTTGCGGAATGTGTACGGAACCATTCATTTCAATGAGTCTGCAAAAAAAACCTGAAGTTATTCCGTGTGCAGTCTGTATCCGTGCGTCCGTATTTCCGTTCCGCAAAAAATATAACATATCCTATTATTGTCCGTATTACGGACAAGGATAGTACTGTTCTATCTGTAGCCAGATGTTCCGTAAAATACGGAATGCACACGGACATCATCTGTATTTTTTGCGGATCCGTATTTTGCAGACTGCAAAATGCATATGGTTGTTTGCATGAGCCCTAACTCCCTTGATTTCTCACTTTTCAAATCCCACCCTTCTCCCAGCCCCCGGCCCCCTAGGCCCTCATTGCAGTATGGCTGTGACATGTAATTAAATAAATAAATACTTCCCTTCCTGTACCCCTTTCCATTGCAACCACTCCATCGTCCCTAACACTTACTGCAGGGGTGATGTGACTGTATACCACACGTGACCACTGCAGCCAAACACTAGCTGCAACAGCTATATACTGCATCCTTATACTGTACTTACATTCTACAGTATAAGGACACGCCATCACTGCCACCAAAATATTACATCATGCATCAATTTTTATTACTGTAAAAAAATCTCAGAAAATCTCTTAAAGATCGATAAGGACATAGAATTCCATAGAAGTTCCTCGGTGAGTGAAGCATAATACGATCCCAATCAGGACTCCTCATCTAATAGTGGTAACAGACGGGGTTCTAGAGAAAAATCGAGAGCTAACAGTAGGGGGAATTTTTTAGGGAAAGGTCCCCCGATCTCAGATTACCTCTTACGTAGCAAACAAGACAACTAACCGCCATGTCTCCCACTAACTCCATGACTACAGACCTGCAGATTATCAATTTATCTCAGAGACCCATAACTCCCACTGAAAATATGTTATTGAGCAAGGGGCTGTCATTTGTGCCCACCCACGGGTTCAACTTGTTCGAATGGGTAAAAGATCTTCACCTTTTTGGGTTCCATGACCGCCATCAATGTGAGGAATTGGGGATTGATCCAGGGGATCTACAGGATGTGAGGTCTCTAGCGGATTTGCTGGAGGAGGGGGAAAGAGATAGAGGCCAGGGACCATTTACTATGCTTAGGCCGGTCTCTTCTAAAATGGCCCCCATTAGTGACAACACCCCCATTGACACGTTTTTGAAAGTGGTTACTGACCAGCTTACTAAATTGGAAGGACAGAGGGGTGGTGATAACAACCTGACCCCCCGCTTATAGCTTTGGAAAATGATCCCTCTATTATTATCAAGCCCTTGGGCAAAGGGGGTAATATTGTAATTATGGATAAAAAGGATCATGTCAACATGTGTCAGACTATTCTAAATGACAGGCAATGTTATCGAGTTATTTCTTCCAATCCATTGCAAGAAGACCGTAAATTATTGCAGGATATACTCAGCAAGGCCCTAAATGAACGTCTTATCAGCCAGACTGAGTATACATTTCTACTACCACCACATCCCAAAATAGCATGTTTTTACTGCTTACCAAAGGTGCACAAAGGGACGAGCCCCTTAAAGGGGAGACCAATTGTGGCAGGCACTGATAGTCTCACACATAATGTGGGCATTTATGTTGATGTAATTTTGTGCCCATTTGTCCATTCGCTACCATCGTACGTGTGGTAATCCATGGATATCCTAAAAAAAACTTGACGGTGTGTACATGGATCCGGGTACCTATGTAGCTAGTTTGGACGTGGAGGCTCTATACAGTAGCATCCCTCACCAAATGGGATGTGAGAAGATCAGTGACTTCCTCAATTAAAGAGGGCGACAACTCCATCCACATAATCAGTTTGTCTTATCCCTGCTCAAATTCATATTGGAACACAACGTGTTAATGTTTGACCGTCGCCTCTTCCACCAGCTCAGAGGTGTGGCTATGGGGAGCCCATGTGCCCATACCTTTGCCAATTTATACCTAGGCTGGTGGGAGAGGGAGATTGTGTTTGGGGAGGACATGAACAGATGGTCGGACCTGATTGACCTTTGGGTTTGTTATATCGACGATGTATTGATCTTTTGGAAAGGATCTAAGGAGGAGTTTGTGAACTTTGTAGGAGCCTTAAATAAGAATGACCTAGGCCTCTTCTTTACTTTTGAAAAACATGAGACCATGATTATGTTTTTAGACCTACGTATCACCAAGGAACTGGATGGACATGTGGTGACAGACTTATTCCACAAACCCACCTCCATTAACAACCTATTGAGGTGGGATAGCTGGCATCCGTTGCCACTTAAACGCAGGATTCCAAAGGGCTAATTCCTGCAGATTCAACGCTATTGTTCAACTATCTCCGACTTTCAAAGGACGGCTAATGATCTGACGAACAGGTTTCAACGGTGCAGTAATAGGGAATCACTTTTGCATCCAAGACCTAGGGAATAGCATGAAGACCCTATTTGCATCGTCAGCACTTTTTGACACTGCTCATCGGGAAGTGCGACATGTACTGGACATTGGACATCTTGCTGGGTCTGCTCGATCTATTACATTTAGACAGGGTCGGAATCTCTGGGACCGTCTGGTGCATAGCCTCTACGAATCCTCCACTCCGCGCACCTGGCTAGCGCCTGGTCTCACAGGTACCTTCAAGTGTGGCAACTGTGCAGCGTGCAACTTTATTGGTACGGGGAAGTCATTCACGGGCATGTCATGTGACAAAGTGTATGTGATACGTTCCTTCATTAACTGCAGAACCACAGGGGTGGTATATCTTGCCTTCTGTAGCTGTGGAATGAAGTATGTTGGCAAGACAGCCCGTGAATTTAGAGGACAGGTGAGCATGTGGGGGAAATCAGGAATAAGAGAGACCCCTTTGGCACGACATGTCAAGGCCTGCCATAACAACAATGCAAGGGTGCTGTCCTTCCAGGGAATTGAAAAAGTTCAACTTCAATAAATTCCTACTTCAAAAAGAAGCACAATGGATTTTCCTGCTTCATGCTGTACAGCCGGTGGGACTAAATAAAGAGATAGGCTTTGTTTTTTTTATCTGAGATTTATGCCACAACAATTCCCCTATTATGATGCAATACGTGGTGAAAATATCCCTAATACTGGTTAAACAGTATTCGGCTCTACATTTTACGTTGCATCTAGGGTTCAATTGTTCCCTTCCCCTTGGGGATTACTTTTTGGTACCTTTGTTACACCATCTGTGAGAGCGTCTTGTGATTATAGATTTTGTCCTTTATTTTACATCCTGTTCCCATATCTTGTATCTTTTGTGCAGAGGTACACTGTATATTTCTGTAGACACTGGGGTGCTATTTATTTATTTCATTTCATTATCCAATGGCTTCCTAATACTCTGTACCCTCTTCTATCCCCTTACTACATTAGTTTGTAAGCCGCCTTTATCTCCCAACTACACTGTGGTATACTTACCGAAGCGAGATTGCACATTTGCGGGGGTCTGCCCCATTGTCTATGCGCTGTAGTACTACGCAGGCACACTGTTTGGGGTAATGATCACACGGTAATTTCCCAGCACTGCCTGCAGTATACCTTGTTGAATTGCAGACGGTAGCTGAGGATTATGGTGTTTTATCAGGCAGTGGGGGTAATTTGTATTCCAATGCTGCTAAAGGTTCAGGGTGTCTAAGTGGTGGACGTAAACTGTCACACCTGCACACTATTTGGCAACTAAGCAGCAGGTCTCATGAGTCATGACCCTTATTTCATACCATAAGCGTATCACTGCTAAGTACGTGGTATGAACTATCTTTTGATGTGATGCTTGGTGCCATTGGTTAGCACCTTTTTCTCATGGTTGACGCACCCATTTATTTATTTGATACATCCTTGGGTGTCGGGAGTACTGCATGTTTTAGCGTCTTTTACAGGCAGTGACTAGTTTACAGAATAGACACACACCCGTATATTTTATTTCCGTGATTAAGTACAGTAATGGCAGTAATTGCAAAAATGGTGACCTAGGAAACAGTGTAAAATGCACAACAGAGGGAATTACTTTAAGAGGTTATCCAAGACCTATAATGCCCCCCATATGTCTGGGCCCCTCTGTACTTACCCCGCTCCCCGCTTACCCCGTTGCTTCTGATACCGACCCGGCCGCCGCTGCATTTCTCCGTCGCATGGGTGAAAACATCCAGTGATGGGGGAGGCAGCTAATAGCAGGCCGCAAAGAGGATGAGCCTTCCTAGCATAGTTGGTGGCGCTAGGGAGGCTCGTTCCCGTTGTAGCCTGCTATTGGCTAACCACACCCCCGTCGCCGGATGTTTCGGGGAGATGCAGCGGTGGCCGTGCCGACATCAGAAGCAACATGGGTGCCAGGAAGTAGGTTAAGTACAACCTGGGCATATGGGGTGGGTGGGGGGGCATTATAGGTCTTGGATAACCCCTTTAACACTTTAGTGTGCTTTCACACAGGGCAGATTTTGTTTGCAGAAGTTTGTTACTGAAAATCCATTCTATTAATCTGAATTAGACTGTTTTAGAGGCAAGCACATGGATTTTTGCAAGCCCCATTCAGAAGAATAGAACTAATTATTAGTCACGGAAATTTCTGCAACAAAAAAATGCCTCATGGACACCTTTGGGGTGATAGATTTTTTTTATGGAACTGACTATTATATTATATATATGGGATGAAAGACATACTGTATTTTCATTTTATACTTGTGTAATTTGTCTTCTGCAGCCTGCATGCGTTCTTATACACTGAAGGCTGTTCAGTCCCGTTGAGTAATAAATCATATTATGGGATGAAAGACATTTGCATTTTTTATACCTGTTCAATGTGTCTTCTGCAGCCTGTATGTATTCTCATACATTGTGGGCTGTCTAGTCCCATTCAGTAAGGAAACTGTTATGGAGAAGCTCTCTGATGGCTTGGTCTGCAGCCGCTCTCTCTGCTTTCTTAAACACAACTAAAGCTGAAAACCCTTTTAAATTTAAGTTTATTTGATTGTAAAGAAGTCACTTTCAGAGAGAGATGCTGCAGATTGCGCTATCAGCATGTTGGCTTGAAGGATGTCACACTAAATGATGAACCTGAGTAGTCTGCAATGTATGAGAATACAGGCAGGCTGCCGAAGACCAACAGAACAAAATTTGGAAACCAATTGCAATTTTTTTTTTATCTAATAATGTAGGCAGTACAATAAAATAGCCCCAAAGGTGTCCATAACCTTTAAAGGGGTTGTGTAACTTCTGCAAATGGCATTTATTATGTAGAGAAAGTTAATACAAGCCACCTACTAATGTATTGTGATTGTCCATATTGATGGATTCATTTTTCTATCACATTATACAAAGCTCGTTCCATGATTACGACCACCCTGCAATCCAGCATTGGTGGCCATACTTGCACACTATACTAAAAAGCACCAGTCTGTATGAGCTGCCACAGTCCCGGCCACCAGAGAGACCAGCGCTTTTTCCTATAGTGTGCAGGCACGGCCACCGCTAATCCGATCTGTAAAATTGCGGAATGAATGCGGACTGAAATATACGGTCGTGTGTTCCCTAACACAGAGAAAGCCACTGATGACACCACCTGCCTTGGAAGAAGCTGATTTGTTCATCTCTCTTTACTGAATTTCATTAAAATTCCTATCTCAGTGCCGTAAATATTGGTTCCAAAAAGGATGTATAAAGATGGCTGCCATTATCTCTAGACTTTCTCAGCTTTTTGCGTGTGGCGTTGCTTCACAATGAATTGGAACCTGAATTCATGATATGCGCTACAATCATTAACGAATCTATTATCACAGTAACAGAGCATGCACAAGACTGAGAAAGTCTCTCGATAACGGCAGCCATCTTCATACAGTCTCATTGGAGCAAATACATTTTACAGCATGTACAGAGATAGAAATTTTAATAAAATTCTGTGGCAAATCTGATTTGCTCATCACTAAAATATATACTGTATTTTTTGCACTATAAGACGCACTGGACTAAAATATTTTACTTCAGACCTTAGAGCACACCCCCAAATCAGCCCCCCATTCTTCATCAGAACTCATATCAGACTCTAAAATCAGCTGCCCAAGCTCCCTCAGCCTCAGTCAAACCCCTCAACCTCCATCAGTCTCAGATCAGAGCCCCCAGCCTTCATCAGCCTCCCACCAGACCACCCAGCATCCATTATCCTCAGATCAACCTTCCATCAGACCCCCCCCCCCCCAGCCTCCTTCATCTTTAGATCAGCTTCCAATCAGACCCCCCAGCTCCCATCAGACTGAGATCAGACCCCCAATCGGCCTCAGATGGGAACCCACAGCCTCAGATCAGCCTATGTCAGACTTCAAGCCCCCCCCCCCCCTCCATATCAGACACCCCAGGCCCACTCATCCTCAGATCAGCCTCCCACAGCCCCCATCTGACCCAGATCAGCCCCCATCAGACTGAGATCAGACCCCATATAAGACAACATCAGCCTCTGATTGGACCCCCCCCCTTAGTCCCACTAAGACTCAGCTCGCACCCCCCAGCCCAAATGAGACCTAAGATTAGATCTTAAAAAAAACAAAAAAAAAAAACGTATTTTAAACTTACCTCGCTTGCTTCAGGATATCCAGGACTCACCAGTCTTCCAGGTCTCGCTGTGTACTGTGACCTGACTTTCACAGCCCCGATGCCTCCCGCATGCTAATGACCACTTCCGTAATGGCATTCAGACTATGAGACTCACTGCCACTATATATATATATATGTATATATATATAAACATACAGACACACTCTATTACATGTTGCAGATCACACTGCATTTTGTGGTGACAGGTTCTTAGCTATTCTTGGAAATAAAAGCCAAATCAGGTGTGAGATCACTTATTAGTAAAAAAAAAAAAAAAAGGTACTGCAAATAATTAATCGGATTTGGGACAGGATCACACTGTAGTTGTGGCATGATACTGATAGTGAGCACTTACCGCTCGGTCAGGCATCACTCCTGGCTGCTGGTTTATTAGTCAGCACGCCGGGGGTGTAGGGGGAAAGCTCACTGACAGCACTGGCCACACTAGTCAGTGAGCATAAAGTTAGTGTATACTGTAGGCCTAATTACACTTCAACATTACTCAGAGTATTAGAGGAAATATTTAGCACTGTATTGAGTTCTATTCTTTCTTGTTCAATTCAACGCGGCTTAAATATCTTTTGTGATCTCGTTTTTCCTTGTTCTGTTGTGGCGATGATATTACCGCCAAAACTATTAGATACCGTAAATCGATCTGCTTGCTCTTTGTTTGCTTTTTACATATCATAGTGTGTTATGTGGTATGGAGGAGCTGTTACCACTGCAGTTAATGGGTCTGTGGAATGCCCTACCCAGTCTCTCTCAGACATAGGAGTGTTTGGAAAGGTGGGTGGGGAGCGGTCCATAGATCTTTGTCTCCAGGACTGGTGGAGGGAGAGCTGGACCCCACATGGTTGTCTCCACATGCACTATATAGTTTAATTGATGTTACTCTAATGTATGCCTTTACTTATGCCTGGACTAAGATGGCAGCAAGCAAAGAATTACTGATTCCTTTACTTTATTCCAGTAGTGAAGATGGGGATATTCATTAAAAGATGTACTGAATATCGAGCTTTGCTGGGCTTAGTCAGGGAGCAATTACTATGCCTGATGACATCAGGACGCTTTGACCTGCAGAGTTGGACTTTTAAAACGCTGAAGCTTTGGCATTAAAGGGGTTGTCTCACTTCAGCAAATTACATTTATTATGTAAAAGAAGTTAATACAAACCACTTACTAATGTATTGTTATTATCCATATTACTTCCTTGAATGGCTGGATTCATTTTTTCATCACTGCTTGTTTCCATGGTTACGATCACCCTGCAATCCAGCAGCGGTGGTCGTACTTGCACACTATAGGAAAAAGCAACAGCCTATGTTTGCTCCCATGGTCTCTGCCACCAGAGAGGCTGGTGCTTTTTCCCAATGTGTGCAAGCACGGCCACCGCTGATGGATTACAGGGTGGTCGTAACCATGGAAACGAGCAGTGTATAATGTGATGGAGAAATTCATTTATCCGGCAAAGGAAGCAATATGGACAATCACAATACATTAGTAAGTGTCTTGTATTAACTTTCTCTACATGATAAATGGCACTTGCTGAAGTGAGACAACCCCTTTAAGTACACTTTGAATGATCTGAAATTTACATGTGAATCAGTTTATGCTTTATAACGCACTGGAGCACTTTTATCATTCACTGGAACACTCTATGCATTTTTATATGAAATAATATAATTGGAATGTTTTGGTTTTTTTTTATCTGTGTTTAAACCATGTATTAACATTAAAGAAGAACTCCCACAAAAATGTTTATTCTCTGACCTGTTAGAAAGGTGAATGATGTAATCTGTAGTTAAGGTAATCTTCTCATCAATAACTGTATTTGTGATCTATCCCCTCCCTTCTGCTTCTCAGCTGTGTCATATGACCAGCACTTCCATCTCCAACTGACACAGGACAGGAAGTCTGTTACTTCTCTATTCCTTCCTATGAGACTGACATTGAGGCTCCTATTGGAATACATAGAGAAACTGACTTACTGTCCACACATAAGATGCTGTGTTGTTTGGAAAGACTGATTGCTGGTCACATGACACAGCCAAGTAGCAGAAGGGAGGGTATAACTCACAAATACAGTCACTGGAAAGAAGATTACATTTGCCACAGATTACATCATGTACCTTTGTATCAGGTCAATGAATAACATTTTTTGCAGGAGTTCTTCTTTAAAATAACTTCTAATGCGTTATTGTGATGTCATCACGCCATGTGTATTTTAATACGGTTTAGTCGGTATTACTTTGATTGTGAAAAGGCCTGTGGGAGGACTGAAACATTGTGTTGACATGGGTTTTTGCACATTTAAACTTTTTTTGTAGTGCCATGGATTCTTCTATTATGTTGTTTGAGAGCTTCGATCACCCACACCCTGGATGTGTTGAATTGAAAAACTGAGGCAGCACTCTAATGTGGGTAAAAGGGTGGTAGACCCACTTTATTACCCCAAAACATGATGTTTCAGCCCAGCTCAACGGGCCATTCTGAAGCAATGTGACCAGTGCCGAAGTGAAATAATTCAAGACATGATTGAACAATAAAACACTTAATAGAGGTGATGATAATCACAATAACATGATTATACAGAACATTACAATTTGGTACTGCCACCCGCTGGCCTAAGACTACTTTTACACTAGTGTTCTTGCTGGATCCGGCAGGGTTCAGCAAAAACGCTTCCGTTACTAATAACACAACCATCTGCATCCATTATGAATGGATCCGGTTGTGTTATCTTTAACATAGCCAAGACGGATCCGTCATAAACACCATTGAAAGTCAATGGGGAGGGATCTATTTTCAATTGTATAAGATTGTGTCAGAGTTAAAAGGATCCGTCCCCATTGACTGGCATTGTGGGTCATGACGGATCCATTTTGCTCGGTATCCCATGACGGAAAGAAAACGGCAGCTTGTTGCAGTTTGCTCTCCGGTATGAGAACGCAACGGAATGCATTTTGGTGCACTTCATTCTGTTCAGCTACGTTTTGTCCCAATTAAGAATAAATGGGGACATAGAAAAGCTAGTGTGAAAGTAGCCTAAATTGTAATATGCAAGTAATAAGCCTAGAAGCCTAGTACAGGTTCTGGCTTATTACTGCAGTGGAACGCCTTACCTGGGCTGAGATCCTGGAAGGCGTTCCTCTGCAATAATAATAAGGCCTGTACTACGCCTATTGGCTTATTACTTCTAGATTCAAGCCAGCAGGTGGCAGCACTGAATTGGAATACACTGATCCTTGTATATGGCAATGGATAAAAATCCATTACTTTATACAAATTGCAATCTAATGATTGCATGTTGGGGTCTACTTGGGGGCCTAAAAAAAGTAAAAAAAAAAGTTTTAAAAGATATAAAAAAAAAGTATATAAAAATTCAAACCACCTCCTTTCCCTAATGTAAAGATAAATAAACAATAAAAAATAAACATTATTGGCATCACGGAGTCCAAAAATCCCTGTGCTTCAAATATAAAAAAACTTATCCCATATGGTAAATGGTGTAACAGAAAAAAAATCAATAGAGCCGGTTCGCTGTTTTTTCATCACTTTACCTCTCCAAAAAAAGAAAAAGAATAAAAGGTGATCACAAAATTATACAGACCTCAAAGTGGTATCAATAAAAACTACAGACAGTCTTGCAAAAAATGAGGCCTCACACATTTCAGTTATGGGAGTCAGAATATGGCGTTGAAAAGAAAAAAATATTTCATTATTGAAACACAAAAAAAACTGTACAAAAGTGGTATGGGTGTAATGGTACTGACCTGAGAATGAAGAGGACATGTCAGTTTTAACATATAAACAAAACCCCTAAAACTGTGGCTGAATGGCATTTTTTTCCAATGCCACCACATTTGGAATTTTTTTCCAGCTTCCCACTACATCGAATGCAATAGTAAATGGTGCCAAGAGAATGTACAACGTGTCCCGCAAAAAAACAGTCCCGATAAGGCTATGTGAATTGAAAAATAAATAAGTTATGGTTTCAAGAATGCAGGGAGTAAAAAACTAAAATGCAAAAAATGGAAAATCGTTGTCAGGAAAGAGTTAATCTTATTGTCAATTAGTGTATTAGATAGCAGTAGTAAAGGTGCCCCATTGTCTTATATACATGCATGTACAGTAGGGAAGTATTCCCCTGGATCTTTTCTGAAAAAAAATTAGCTTTCTTATTAGATGGAGTAGATACAATATCTCTTATATATATAAAAATCTGTTTCTGTCTGTCTGTTCTTTTTGCGCGACCAAACGACTGGACCGATCTTCACCAAATTTGGCACACATGTACATCAGGTGTCCGGGAAGGTTTTAGACCAGGTCTCAGCTCTCTAGAACGTACCGTTCCTGAGATATTCTCAAAAAATGACCTGCATTAGCCAATACAAGCCTGCAACTCTTTCTTTTCATATCCCAATTTCCATACACACGGTCACATATCCCTTATCAGCCAATAGAAGCTCGCAGGCCCTTAGTCTCCACATACACACAGTTTTACTCCAGGTTTCCATAACAACCCAGCCATTTTTCTTCACTGCTGTAGTTCAGCTTTAGGCTAGGGCTACACGACCACATGTGTTGCACGACAATTTTTATATTCATAGTCTATGGTGTTGAACTGTGACATGTGACATGCTGCGACTGCTACACAGCTCAGCAGACAGTATCACACAATAGACTTAGGACTCTTTCACACTAGCGTTTTTGTTTTCCAGCATAGAGATCCGTCGTTGGGTCTCTATGCCGGAAAAATCCTGATCAGGATTATCCCAATGCATTCTGAATGGAGAGAAATCCGTTCAGGATGCATCAGGGTGTCTTCAGTTCAGGACCGGAACGTTTTTTGGCCGGAGAAAATACCGCAGCATGCTGCGCTTTTTGCTCCGGCCAAAAATCCTGACCACTTGCGGCAAGGCCGGATCCGGAATTAATGCCCATTGAAAGGCATTAATCCGGATTCGGCCTTAAGCTAAATGTCGTTTCGGCGCATCGCTGGATTCGACGTTTAGCTTTTTCTCAATGGTTACCATGGCAGCCAGGACGCTAAAGTCCTGGTTGCCATGGTAAAGTGTAGTGGGGAGCGGGGGAGCAGTATACTAACCGTCCGTGCGGCTCCCGGGCGCTCAGAGTGACGTCAGGGCGCTCCCACGCGCATGGGTCACGTGATCGCATGGGGCGCTCTGACGTCATTCTGGAGCGCCCCGGGAGCCGTACGGACTGTAAGTATACCGGTCCCCCGCTCCCCACTACTACTATGGCAACCAGGACTTTAATAGCGTCCTGGCTGCCATAGTAACCTCAAAGCATTTCGAAGACTGATCAGAATCCTGATCAGTCTTCTAATGCTTTAAGGCGACTTGCGTTCTGACGGATCCGGCGGAACGGAAGTGCCTGCCGGATCCTCAGAAAGCAAGTGTGAAAGAGGCCTTAGATACACAGCAGACAGTATCACACATGATAGGATTAGATACACAGCTCAGCAGGCAGTATCACACAGGATAGGATTAGATACACTGCTCAACAGACAGTATCACACAGGATAGGATTAGATACATAGCTCAGCAGACAGTATCACACATGATAGCATGAGATACAAAGCTCAGCAGACAGTATCACACATGACAGGAATAGATACACAGCTCAGCAGACAGTATCACACAGGATAGGATTAGATATACAGCTCAGCAGGCAGTATCACACAGGATAGGATTAGATATACAGCTCAGCAGACAGTATCACACAACATAAGATTAGATACACAGCTCAACAGACAGAATCACACAGGATAGGATTCAATGTTCACTCTGGATTTAACTGTGGATTTTACTGGGGCAGGCCGCTGTGGAGGTCACTGTTAAAGGGGCGGACACTGTGGAGGTCACTGTTAAGGGGGTAGGGGCCACTATTAAAAGGGTAACTGCTGTGGAGGTCACTGTTAAGGCAACAGGGTACTGTGAGGTCACTGTTAAGGCAGTGGGGTACTGTGGAGGTCACTGTTAAGGGGGCAGGCCCCTGAGGAGGTCACTGTCAATGGAGTGGTGTGCTGTGAAACTCACTGTTAAAGGGGCGGGCTGCTGTGAAGGTCAAAGTTAAGGGGATTGGATGCTGTGGAGGTCCTATTTTTAAGTGTCGGGGCACTGTGTGGGGGGGTCAGTGTTAAGGAGTGGGGGACTGTGGAGTTGACTGTTAAAAGTGCTGGGTGCTGTAGAGGTCACTGTTATGGGGAGATACTGTTGATATCTTTTAACGAAAAACACAAACATTAAATGAAATAGATGAAATATACCCGAGTGAAACTAGGTCCTTCTGTTAGTATTTTATACATTTCTATATCAAGATGCTGGTAGACATTTACAAAGTGGATCTAGCTTGTCTGTTATATAATCCTAAACTACAGTTCATTGAGACTGAGTGGGAAAGATTACAGCCACAATATTGGGACATAAATCAATAATAATCATAGTATCAGGTTGTATCAAATTGCATTTAATGAGGTTTTGTCCCTTAAGTCCAGTCTTACAGTAAATGCACAGAAATGAGTTTCTTGTGAAAGGAGCCCTACAGGTAACTGATCCTAATTGTGTTCTACGAACTGTATTGTTAAGTTGCATGAAAAGGCCTTTTTTTGCTTCATTGAGCATTACCTAATCCCCCTCTTTGTCAGACATATACAGTACATGTAGGTCTCATGTTTCAGTAGGACTGTTTGCAGGTAGCTTCTCCTGTTACTAGATACCAAGGAGCAGACTATTGATTAATGATTATCTGGTTTGAGCATATTGAAAGTAATGACACCTACAATTAAATATTTCCATGTAGCTTGACATTTATAGATACACCCTATTAAGCAAGGTAGTCATTGCCCAGGGTACATTCACATCAAAGTTTGAAATCTGGCAAGTTGTTCTGGCAGAGGAATAGCCTGCTGGAGATCACCGGGCATAGCCGGATAATGTCGGGAACCGTCGGATGCCCAGCCACTTTCCAGAATAATTGCTGGGTTTTGGCCGGTCAAATGCCACTGCATGCAGTGTTTTTTGCATGTATTCCGGACCAGACTACTGGAACAGGGTGATGGATCTCCTAACACTAGTGTGAATCTAGCCCAAATGTAGATGTGAAATGTCCTAATATCCCGCTTTGTCTCCACTTCTAAACCATTTATGTGAAAGCAATAAATCTTAATAATCTAAAATAACCCAAAAATCCAATACTTGACATACTAGTTTATATATCTCGTTCTGAAGACTATTTTAGGAAATATTATGTGGAAAGAACTGCTTGAGATGTGTCATCCATGCATCCATCCATCCATGCACCCAGAGCTTCTGAAGACTCTACATAAGTAAGCAACATATTCGGATGCTAACAAAAACAGGGCACGGAAAAAGTCTATCTCAGGTTCAGGCCTCTTGCACATGAATGTTGTAAGCGCCGTGACCGTATTGTGGCCCGCATACGGCAGGTCCACAATACACGGGCACTGGCCCGTGTGCACTCCGCATCACGTATGCGGAACCATTCGCTTAAATGGGTTCGCAGTCACGGAGATGCGGAACGGAAGCACGGATCGGAACCCCATGGAAGCACTACGGAGTGCTTCCATGGGGTTTCTGTCCATGCCTCCACACAGCAAATAAATAGAACTTGTTCTATTTTTTTGCAGTGCAGATGGATCACGGACCCATTCAAGTTAAATGGGTCTCGATCCATCCCGGCCGCCGCATGGACGTTGCCCGTGCATAGGGGACTGCAAACTGCGGTCCCTAATGCATGGAATGGCTGCATAACATTTCTGTGCAAGAGGCCTAAAAGGGATGTCCTATGAAGCCAACTTATCCTTTAACAGGATAAAAGATGTGTCTGATCATGGGGGGTCTGAGCTCTGGGGACCCCAACATGAATGAGAATGGGGGCTTGTGCTCTCCGTTTTGAATGGAACAGTGGTCACACATGTATGCTGCATCTGCACTCAGCTATACTGGGTTGCTGGAGATAACTGAGAGCTTGTACTAGACTATCTCCAGCACTACCAAGGAGTTGAATGAAAAAGTGGGTACGTGTGCATTCCATTTAAACAGGAAGAACAAGTCCTCATTCTCATGATCAGTAGGGGTCCCAGCATTTGGATCCCTGCCAACCAGACACTTATCCCCTAACCTGTTGATTGGGGATAAGTTGTCTTAATGGGACAACCCCTTTAAAGCTATAATCCTTCAGCTGAAAACAGTGCCACTGTCATAACTCTCAGTTTCTTTCATGGTAAATGGGCAAAACTAGGTTAAGGGCCCTTGCAGATGACTATATACCCGTCTGAGACATATGGTCCGTGAGTGGGCCATATGTCCCGGAGCGGCATCGATCGTGCGCATGGGAGTGCACATCATAGATTACAATGATGCTGTGCACGTCGGGCCACCCGCGGGACTATTGGCCCGCACTCATATGATCTTAGCACATGCACTTTTTATATGGCCAACAACAACAAATAATTAAATGTACCTAAGGATATTATGTAGATCAATAGGTCACTTCTAAACTTGTGAAACACTGGGAATATGACTTTTAACATCAAACATAGGAACTGACTGGAGGAAGTACACAAATTGCACCACTGGAATTTTTTGTAGTAGCAGTTCTAGGAAATATCACTAAAATGTTTTTAGTATAATACGTTACTACATATAAATAATGTAAATTAGGGAAATAACGCCTCTCCCTCCAATGAAGATAATTTAAGTCTTAAGCCTGTATTACAACTGCGTATTTCTCGGCAGAAGATCGCTAACGAGTGTTGGTATGAACGCTCATTAGCGATCATCTTGCAGTGCTGCCAATTGCCCAATGAATGCGCAAACCCTCGTTCATCGGGCAATCCATATCTTTTGACATTTTAAACAAATTATCATTTGCAGGCGGCAGATCGTGGTGTCTAATAATCTGTCTCTGGCAAACCACTATAGATTGCTGCATGTAATAGCATGAGATGTAATAGCAGCTAACTCCTCCACTAGCGAGCAGGCAATTGCCGGGAGGGAAGCATTTGTCTGCCACATTGGGCTGTGTAATACAGCCTTTACAGTTCAGTGGATTTAAAGTTAAGGTTTACTGGATATAGCTATCCAAATTGCATTGAAAAGGGGTTTACTTAGATAGCCAGTATGCATAATAGACGGTGGAACTGACAATCTAGTCTGGATAAGAGGGTGGTCTTCTCCAAGGACCCATTCAGACAGCCGTAGTGCTTTGCGGATCCACAATTTGTGGATCCACAAAACACAGATACCGGCCGCTTGCGTTTTGCAATTTGCAGACCGCACATGGCCGCTACCATAATAGAAAATGCCTATTCTTGTCCGCGATTACGGACAAGAATAGAACATGTTCTATCTTTTCCGCGGAGCCATGGAACGGAAACACGGATGCGGACAGCACATGGTGTGCTGTTTGCATTTTTTGCGGCCCCATTGAAATGAATAGGTCCGCACCAGTTCCGCAAAATTGGAGAATGAATGTGGACTTATTTAAACGGCCGTCTGAATGACCCCTAAGAATGGGTCTTTTAGAGAGGTTTCACTCTATTTTATTAGTGGGAGTCTGGGAAAGGGGGGAATTTATCAAACCCTGAACTCCAGAATTCAGAGTTAAAAAGTTACAAAATACGATTTTCAGCTTTTTGCGAAAAAGTGTTGTGACATTTAGTATTTTTACACCACACAGTCCACTTTTGAAAACTGCATGGTAAAGTGGGCATAGTTATGTTTGTTGAGCTGATTTATCAGTTAGAATGGTTTATCGGGAAGTTAGATTTATCAGCTGCAGATTTTCAAAAAACTGCAAAACATTTCTCAATCTCACTTAAGTAAAAGTATGCAGTAAAAGGTGGTATAACATCTCAAGACATCAAAGAGAAAAGAGCCCAACAGAACATGCCTACCCAACTATATATTAAAATAATATTGAGTCAATCAAATAATGCATGAAAACAAAAATGTGAAAAGCAAAAGTGTGCATATTATGCTATAAAAAGCATAGAAAAACAACATCTGACTAAATAAATATTATGTTTGTAATCACATGAAAATTTAACAAAGTACAATCTTGAAAAAATACTAAAAAGCCACAGCCTGAGTCTCAAGACAGATTTAAAGGGTTATTCTGGTGATAACAAGTCATGTGGTGATAGGGGGTAACCATTACATGAATGGGGGAACAGTGGGACCTCAATGATCACAGGAATGGGGACCTCTTACCCTGTGCCCCAGTGGGGCCCCTCTCCCATGAATAGAGTGGCAGGTCCCGCATGCACACTGCAGCTTCATTCATATCTATGGGACTGCTGAGTACCACAGGGGGCCTCTTTTACCGTGATCGCTTGGAGTTCCAGCTCATACAATATCTCAATGTGGACTTCTTTTTAGGTGCAATAGGCATGAGGAACCTTATTAACAACTGAACACAATATTTACTAACAATTCTTTAGTATCAAGACAGAGCTCCAAAATCAAAACTAAACAGATCGTTTACTCACTACTATAGTGATTCTGCAGACATGTTAAGGTTAGAAAGAAAAGTATAATAAAGTCATGGAGTAAATAGTAACAGTACAGTTAGCAAAAGCAATAATGTACTGTAAAGTATAAATATATATATATATATATATATATATATATGTAAAATCTAAATACTCATAAACCAGTGACTAATAAATGTGCTATAAGTAACAAGGCTGAAATGTGTCAAATACATACAATAAGGATCAATTGTACTTCTCAATGACTAGCAGGAAAAGTTGTAGAAAGGAATGCCATTACTGTAGTACTCACCTTGCATAACAGCCAGAAGACTGTACATAACAAGGTAACCCTTTGGATTGTTACAGCACTGCAGAAAGCTCGGAGTAAATTTGCCCCATCCACATGGACCCTCTTTGAACTCTTCATCTATATGGTGGGCCTGTGATTCCTTTACTCCATCTTTAACCTTGATTTCTTTATCAACAATCTGTAAGCCCACTTCACCCAAAGTAGTAAATACAGGGTTGTCTATGCCTCCTTCCATGACATGCACTTGACAGTCCAGCTTAGGGTGTGTGGATGGCAGCAGCTTCTTAAAGGATCCTTGGAATGAGAACAGTGCTCCTGAGAAGTTATCTGTGCATGGTGCAGAAGTACTTCTGCAGCTTGGCAAGTAAAGTAAAACAAGATCATCTTGGTCAGACATGTGTTGAGTCATAAGCAAGGTGGAGAAACCTCTTTTTTTTTTTTTTTTTTTTTTCTTGGCTGCAGTTTGGGGTGAACTCACCTGCCAGTGAAAAAGCACCCTTTCCACCCCTTTATCTCACCTGTCCCTGTCTTCCCACCTGAGGGCATAGATCACATGAGCAGACAACGCCTGCTGTACCTGTCCTCCACCTCCTCCTGTTCCTCCTCCCTTTACAAAGCACATCCACTGTATTCATAGACTGTGAGCTCACATGCTGGTTTTCTGTGAAACTCTCCGGTTTTGGCACAGAAAGCAGAAGTTCTTTTACTCATCTCATTTAACCTTCATTCATATGCAAGAATTTAATAATCCATACACATTTAACTTCCACCTATTAATTATTTACTCATATGTGTGGGTTGTAATCGACGATCACATGCAGGTTGCTGGCACTGTGCACTACAGGTAATTACCGGTAGGGAGGTATGGAAGCCTCTTTCCTTTCACTCTAGATTCACTTGTCATGCCTGCTTAAATAGAAAAAAATAGCTGCCCATCTGTTCTGGGACTTCTGCTTCCTAGTGAGCTGAACATTAGTGTTGGGCGACCACGCTCGGCCAAAAACTAGTTCGGCTCGAGCATCGCGATGCTCGGCACATCAGGGTGTACGGTCGAATACCGCGTGTGCTCCAGCGCGATGTCACCTCCCCGCACATTTGTTGGCTGCTATGTAGCCAATAAACGTGCAGGTAAATACTGCCATTCACTGTAATGCCGTAGCCATGTTGGCTGCTAGCATTACAGTGATTGGCTGGCCGGATCGCGTCAGCACCCGATGACACGTGCTCGGTTCAGTCTTAGTCAGGGAGTGTAGGGAGTGAAATAGGAATATTTTAGTTTTTATACTTGTTATAGACCCAAAAGTCCTTTTAAGGACTATTGTGTGTGGCGGCAATATATATTTTTAGCGCAACCTGCACTAAATTGCTAAAACTTGTTAGAGACCCAAAAGTCCTTTTAAGGACTATAGTTAGATCTGGCAGCAATATATATTTTTAGCGCAACCTGCGCTAAATAGCTTGCAATTGTTTGGCCGCTGCAGAAAGCGGCATTATCTGCGTTACATTTCCTGTCTATCGTGTGCACAGCCTAAAAATATGTGTGATATCCAGTGTCCTTTTTCCGTAGACGGTGTCGGCTTCGGAGAGCTACGTTACCTGCGCTAAATCTCCTGTATAACGTTTGAGTATCTGAAATATCAGTGACATTCAGTCTAATTTTTTTGCTGCTGGTGGCAGCGACATTACCTGCGCTGTATCTCCTGTATAATATTTGCTCATCCTAAATATCAGTGACATAAATTCAGTGTAATTTTTTATTAGCCGGTGGTGACAGCGACATTACTTCAGCTATACCTCCTGTATAACGTTTGTGCATCCTAAATATCAGTGACATTCATTCAGTTAAATTTTTTATTAGCCGGTGGTGACAGCGACATTACTTGCGCTATACCTCCTGTACAACTTTTGTGCATCCTAAATATCAGTGACACTCATTCAGTGTAATTTTTTAATTAGCCGGTGGTGACAGCGACATTACTTGCACTGTACCTCCTGTATGACATTTGTGCATCCTAAAAATCAGTGATATTAATTCAGTGTAATTTTTTATTAGGTGGGGGTGACAGTGATATTACTTGCACTATACCTCCTGTATAATGTTTGTGCATCCTAAATATCAGTGACATTCATTCAGTGTAATTTTTATTAGGCGGTGGTGAAATCGACATTTATCTGTGCTATATTTCCTGTTTAACGTGTGCACATCCTAAAAATATCTGTGAAATTCTGTGAACTTTATTTGCGCATACACTTACAAAACCTGAGCTATTGTATTTGTGACATACTTGCAAGCACATATAGACCACTCAATATGCGCAAGGCGAGCAGTAAAGGACAGGGAAGTGGCCATGCTGCTGCTGGTACATGCAGAGGCCGTGGTCCTGGGCGCGGAGAAACTGTGCCTGCTGCCAGAGCACAAGAAACACACTAATCCACGATACCTAGCTTCATGTCCCAGTTTGCAGGGAGGCGCAGGACACAACTCTAGAAGTCAGACCAGTGCGACCAGTTGGATTGGAGCAGATAATGCTTCCAGTCGGTTAAGCACCAACCTGTCTTCCACAAAGTCTAGTCTCTGTAGCCAGGAGTCTGGTCAAAAGAATCCTCACCCTGATACTCCTTCCACCCACCATAGAGAGTCTTGGCAAACAAGTGATCCCACACTCGGATATTCCGAGGAGCTCTTTTCATCGCCATTCCTTAATTTGGACCTCTCGACAAGCCCACTTAAAGAGGGACATGAGGAGATCTCGTGCCCTGATTCCCAAACTCTTGAGCATCCACAGTCAGAAGAAGATGACGGTGGGGAACGGCAATTAGTATTTCACGAGGTGGATGATGAGGATGAGACACAGTTGCCAATAAGTCAACCGCAATTAGTGTCTCAAGAGGTTCACGATGAGGATGAGACACAGTTGTCAATAACTGAGGTTGTTGTTAGGTCAACAAGTCAGGAGGATGACCAGAGTGAGGAAGTGGAAGAGGAGGTGGTGGACGATGAAGTCACTGACCCAACCTGGGAAGGTGGCAAGCTCAGCGAGGACAGCAGTACAGAGGGGGAGGGATCCGCAGCACCGCAACAGGCTGGAAGAGGCAGTAGGGTGGCAATAGAAGGCAGGCTACACCAAACAGGCCCATAACTGTTCCCCGGAGCACCCCCTTGCGGAAAGGGGTAGGTGTTCCGCAGTCTGGCGCTTTTTTGAGGAAAGTGCGGACGATAAAAGAATTGTCATTTGCAACCTGTGCCTTACCAAAATAAGCATTGGCGTGAACACTAGCAACCTCACCACCAGCATGATCTGCCACATGGCATCAAAGCAACCTAATAGGTGGGCCGAACGCCTAGGTCCACAATCAGTGTCTGCTGGTCACACCACTGCCTCCTCTTCCCCTGTGTTACGTGCTGGCCAATCCCCTGTCCAAGACGCAGGCCTGGATGCCTCCCCCCATTCACCTGAACCTTCGCAAGCACCATCACCTAGCATATCCACTTCTGTGTCCCAGTGCAGCGTACAGACGTCTATACCCCAGGCCTGTGAACAAAAGAGCAAACACCCAGCCACAGGCAATAGTACTAAATGCGCACCTTTCAAAATTGCTGGCCCTGGAAATGTTGCCATTTAGGCTTGTGGACACTGAGGCTTTCCGCAGCCTAATGGCGGCGGCCGTCCCGCTTTACTCTGTCCCCAGCGGCCAATATTTTTCATGGTGTGCAGTCCCAGCCTTACACCAGCATGTGTCCCATAACATCACCCGTGCCCTGACCAACACAGTTATTGGGAAGGTCCATTTAATGACTGACACATGGACAAGTGCTTTTGGCCAGGGATGCTACATTTCCCTGATGGCACACTGGGTGGACGTTGTGGAGGCTGGAAGCGAGTCGTACCGTTTGATGGCACAGGTGCTACCGACGCCAAGGATTGCGGGCCGTACTTTCATCAGGGTTTCCGCCGCCACCTACGCTAGTGGCTGCAACCTCTCCTTCTCCTCATCTGCCTCCTCCTCCACTTCCATCTTTGAATTATCATCTTGCAGCACCAGTCAGCCATCAGTCAGTAGCTGGAAGCAGTGTAGCACTGCAGTGGGGAAGCAGCAACAGGCCGAGCTAAAACTGATTTGCTTAGGTGACAAACAGCACACCGCCGCAGATCTGTGGCAGGGGATATGGAACCAGAGCAAGCTGTGGCTCTCGCCACTGAACCTACAACCAGGCATAGTTTTGTCTGAAAATGGCCATAATTTGGTGTCGGCTTTGGAGCTCGGAAAGCTCACACACATAACATTCCTAGGCCACGTGTTCAACCTAGTGGTTCAGCGGTTTCTCAAAACCTACCCCAATTTGCCTGAGCTACTGGTGAAGGTGCGCCACGTGTGTGCCCATCTCTGCAAGTCATCGACAGCTTCCGCCGGTCTGGTAACACTGCAGCAGCGATTGCAATTGCCAACTCACTGACTGTTCTGCGATGTGAGCACGTTCCACATGTTGGACAGGCTTTGTGAGCAGCAGAGTCAGCTTCCGCTCTTTACAAGCGACGAGTGGGCATTGATCTTTGACCTCTGTGAGGTTTTACGCAAGTTTTACGAATCAATACAGATGGTGAGCGGTGATAACGCTATTATCAGCGTAACCATCCCACTTCTGTGTCTACTCAAACACTCGCTTCTCACAATTAAGGCGGACGCTTTGCATGGGAAAGAGGTGGAAATGAGGGTAATAGCCAGACCACCCTCAGTTCGTCTTCTCAGCAAATTGGATGATGAGGAGAGGGAGGAGGAGGAGCAAGAGACGGTTTTATTCCATCTGTTCAGCGTGGATGGGTAGAAGAGGAGGAAGAGGATGAGGAGATTGAGAGTTATTCTGCTGATGAGGACAGCGAAGTCTTGTCTGTTGGGACTCTGGCACACATGGCTGACTTTATGTTAGGCTGCCTTTCCCGTGACCCTCGCGTTGTACACATTTTGGGCAATGCCGATTACTGGTTGTTCACCCTTCTCAGCCCCCGTTACAAAGAGAACTTCTCATCTCTCATTTCTGTGGTGAAGAGGAAGAGCAAAATGGTGCAATACCAGAAGGTCCTTGTGGAAAAATTGCTCCAAAATTTTAAGCTGACAACGCTGGCTGCAGAGTACGTAGTTCCTTGGCCAACTGAGGAGGGAAGACGAGAGGAACACACAGCAGTTCCAACAGAGGCAGGGCAACACTCTCCAAGGCCTGGGACAGTTTTCTGACACCCCACCAGCACCCTCAACCTGATGCGCGGCCTAGTGTTACAAGGAGGGAAACATTTTGGAAGATGGTGAAGGAGTACGTAGCAGACCTTGTCAGCATCCTCAGTGATCCCTCGGTGCCTTACAACTATTGGGTGTCCAAGCTTGACACGTGGTACGAACTGGCGCTCTACACCTTGGAGGTGCATGCCTGCCCCGCCGCCAGCGTTTTGGCAGAGCGTGTACTTTGTGCTTTTGGGGGCATAATAACTGATAAGCGCATCCGCCTGTCAACTGAAAATGAACAAGGCCGGGATTGCCCCTGACTCTATTCCAGCAGAGGAAAGTGGCTGAACATAAAGGCACTCTAAATGTGGCTTTTATGGTGTATTGAATACACTGTATTTCCATGCACCCCTTCCACCACTGAAAAGAGTATATGGTTCAATCTCCCTTTTCTCTTCCTCCTCTTCCATCATATCAACATGCTTATCAGGTTGCCCTCGCTCCTAATGTTTTAGAGGGTCAGCTCAGCAGCGAGCCCTCGCCCATAATGTTTTTGAGGGTCACCAGCAGGCCCTCGCCCCTAATGTTTTTTAAGGGTCACCAGCAGGCCCTTGCTTATAATGTTTTTGAGGGTTACCAGCAGGCCCTCGCTCCTAATGTTTTTGAGGGTCACTAGCAGGCCCTCGTCCATAATGTTTTTGAGGGTTACCAGCAGGCCCTCGTCCCTAATATTTAGATGGTCAGATCAGCAGCAGGCACTCGCCCCTAATGTTTTAGAGGGTCAGCTCTGCAGAAGACCATCACCCCTAATTTTTTAGAAGGTCAGCTCTGAAGCAGGACCTTGCCCCTAATGTTTTAGATGGCCAGCTCAGCAGCAGGCCCTCACCCCTAATGTTTAAGATGTTCAGCTCAGCAGCAGGCCCTCACCCCTAATGTTTTAGATGGTCAGCTTGGCAGCAGGCACTCGCCCCTAATGTTTTAGAGGGTCAGCTCAGCAGCAGACCCTCACCCATAATGTTTTAGATGGTCAGCTCAGCAGCAGGCCCTCATCCATAATGTTTTAGATGGTCACCTCAGCAGCAGACCCTCACCCCTAATGTTTTAGATGGTCAGATCAGCAGCAGGCACTCGCCTACAATGTTTTAGATGGTCGGCTCGGCAGCAGGCCCTCGCCGATAATGTTTTAGATGGTCAACTCAGCAGCAGGCCCTCACCCATAATGTTTTAAATGGTCAACTCAGCAGCAGGCCCTCGCCCATAATGTTTTAGATGGTCAGCTCGGCAGCAGGCCCTCGCCCCTAATGTTTAAGAGGGTCTCCAGCAGGCCATCAATTATTATTTCAAGGGTTTGTATGATGTCCTCCTTTATGTGTAATAAAGGGTGTATTGGAGTGCTGGTTCCTTGTAATTTTTGGCAGCCCTTTTGCATAGGTTTGATGAGTGTAGGAGTCCCACTACCTGAACAATAGTACCACAATGTGAATCAGGCCCTCCTTTATGTGATATACAGGTTGTATCTGAGTGCCTCTTCCTTGTAATTTTTGGCAGCACTTGCACGTTATATACAAGTAAATATAAAGGAAAGAATGTTTCCTAACAATTTTTCCTCTAAACGCGATTTTATCTTCGGTTTTGTGCGTATTATTCTCAGTCTGTAAAAGTGGCGTACTACTCAGAGAACATCGTTCCCAGCAGCGACATGGGAGTCCAAGACTTGTGGTTCCAAGTGAGTAAAGCATTCACGTGCTTAAAGTAGTTCTCTCATCAGATATGTCACAAAAAAAAAGTCTCACCTGACATGTCTGTGCATGACAGTTGAACATCATGGTCTTTGTCCCATCTTCCTGGGTGCCCATAATCTTGAGAAAATTGATGTTTTATAATATGCAAATAAACTCTTTAGGAGCAACAAGGGCGGTGCCATTGTACCTCATTGTTCCAAGAGGCTCTCATTGCTGCCCTTCATGCCGTGCCTCCACCACTGACAGGACCAGAGAGTGAAGTCATAGTCAAGCCGGGCCCTGAAGTTTTGAGTAAACTTATTAAGTGTGCACACTTTACAGGGATGGAGCGCCTCCATCCCTAAACAGCACATGTACTGAACAAGCTTACGTGGAACTTCAGGGCCAGGCATTAGTATGTCTTCACTGCCAATGTTCAACTGTCAAGCACGCATATATATTATTGCAATATGTTCTGCCACAGTCAGGGTATTCAGAAGTGTTTAGCGTAGTTATAGCAACATCTAGCAGTGTTATATTACATTTTGTTTTCCTGTTACAAGACTACTGCATTGTGGGTAGTGCATTGCATTGGGTTATTGCAAGGCATCATGCGAAAGAGAAGTCTCCAGGACATATAATCAGAGCTGTCCTATGCATGTCTCCTTCTCAAAATGTACCACCCTTGTAAAAGCATATCTGGTGAGATATCTACCTTTGTTTCAGGGACATGATGTTATGCAGAGCTGTTCAGTCAGTTGTAATTGTTACTCAGGGAGTTGTTATGACTGCTAGATAGGTATGTAATCTAAGCTATAGGCAGCCATTTTACCATGTACCTTTACTGTTAATGTAATGTTACTGTACGTGTCAAACACAAATAGGCCCTCTCAGGACACCTCGGGGTGTCAATATATACACTTCACAAAGGTCTTTACGACCGCAAACCCTTTTAGGGCATCCTGACTAGTATTATTAAAACGTAACATTTATTTATAAACTACAAAAACGACATAAGAAAAGAAAAATTGTTTTAAAACTAGCAGGGCATCAGGGGATAATGTAGTTATTTTTCACTTGTTATCCAACTTAATCCAGTCACCCACTTATGGGGTATACTAGATTCGGCACTATGGGTTATTGATCTCAATACATATTATTAATGACTTTATTCAGGTAGCTCATTTGGGCCATTCCAAATAGGTTGGGTGTATGCAGCAGTTGGTACACTTCCTTTTGTGTATTAAACAGTGTGTAACTACTGCTTAACTCCTTGCAACACAGTGTCAGCAATTCACTCAGCCCAGTGTTTGTTAGTATTCACAAATCACTGACAGGCGCTCATGTAGCACTTCTCATACATCCAACACATTGTTGCCAATTTAACTATGCACACATTGGCCACTCAATCACGCTCAATGTCTGTTTGGTTTACTGCGCAGACATTTCTGACTGCTGCTGCACGTGTTGTAACTACTAAATAGGACTGCTGCTGCACATGTTGCTCCCAACAACTCCACACCTACCTATTCTAAACATGCGGTGGATCTATTATGTCCTCATTTTTTGTCTGATCCGAATTTGCCCTGTCTAAAAGATATGGCACACTATAACCCCGCCCGACATGTTTCACCGCTGCTGCGGCTTCGTCAGGGGAGTTGGGGCTATACTAGTGTGCCGCGCGCTCCCAGTGACGTCCTTTTATGCACCTTAACATTACCCAGCCTGCACCTCCACTCCCAATCTTCAGACTGCTCCAATCAATTACCGCTCATCTCCACCAGACCAAACCAATCGAACGCTGCATTAGGGATCCGTTACTGACAACAGAGAATTACTCATGGATATTAGTTCATCCTTTAGTGCAATGAAGCACTTGATAAATTGGGGCTGCATAATCCTTGCCTTAAATGTTCATTCATGTATTCCTAAAAGTTTATTTTATGATAATAGGATTCTCATAGTACTGCCCTAATTGAACTGTCATGATTTTTTTAAAAATCCCACATTATTTTATGAAAAATACACAGTACTGCATTGCTCATTTTTTATTTTTTTATTTTTTATATTTTATATATATATATTGTATTTTTTATATTCCTTTATATTTTTATTAATTGCCAGTAACATTTATTTAAGGCCCCATGCACACGACCGTTGTTTGTTTCCGCGTCCGTTCCGTTTTTTTTCACGGATTGGATGCTTCGCCATTCATTTCAATGGGTCCGTCAAAAAATGCGGATGGTCAACCGTTTGTGTTCCGCATCCGTAATAAAAAAAATAGTGCATGTCCTATTTTTTTCACGTTTGCGGACAAGGATAGGCATTTTTACAATTGATCCGTCAAAAAAAACGGTCCGTTAAAAAAAAACGGTCCGTCATCCGTTTTTTTTGACGGACGCAAAATTTCAAGGAGGAGCGGACGCGGAGGCAGGCAACGGTCGTGTGCATGTAGCCTAATTCAGACATTTCGTGAAGCAATTACTGTTCTATAGCATGAGGTATATATTCCAAATACAATTCAACCTTATATCAATTTGCCATATTTATTGGTACAGTATGGATACATAACATAGTTATGCAATGTTCTACAGCCTTTTTAATTATTTATTGATTTTTAGTTATTTATTTGTCTTCTGTAGGGGCCCTATATCCCATGTACTCTATATTGTATAATGGCATCTATACCCCACTCTATTATATAATAGCTATGTACCTTAATGTACTTTCAAAGCTCAATTACATCAGTAGTTTGCTATTACAGTAGGTCCTAGATCATTTATTTTGAATATTTTACTTTTTATTAAGGGGGCAGATGAGTGATTGGCAGGAATTAAGATGTTGCTTTTTTTTGGATTGACTATAAATATATGAAGAGGGGGGGGGGGAAGGGAAAGGGCAGGATATAAATGGGTAAGAAAATTTTTTATTTTTTATTTTTTTGTTATTTTTTATTATATCATTGACATCAATTTTGGAGTCTCTGGTATCTTCTCTCATATCAGTTATATTATCACTTTTATTTTAAATAAAGGCAGTGTAGGAAAAACCTTCATTTAGTCCCTGTGGACTCATCGTCTTCAATCTCCAAATCCATTTCGCTTCAGATTGTAATAATCTGCGATCAAGATCACCCTTCCTTGGGCCTAGTTTTATCTTTGCGATCCCCCGTGCAATCTTATGCTTAATACTTATACATGCTATTTGTATTCTTGTAGTTTCGCCACACATATACAATCTCTCACTCACGCGCACCCTGCAGAGAGTACAACCTGTTGACCAATAAACAAGTTAGACTACGAAGAACAGTCTTCTAATTTGGAAGACAGGAATGGTTTATGCGGAATGTCAGACTGCACACTGTGTGAACGTGTAAGACGACAGAACACAATATATCCGATGACAGAACCCCTTTAAAAGTGCAGCAACATAATTCGGTAGATAGTGAGATGGACAAAAAATAATACATTAATTTGTCAATTCTTTGTCATTTAATCCAATCAATTCTGTGCAAAAATATTCTTTTAAATTCAAATATGTAGTAACATTTCATCGATGCAATGGAACCATGCAGTACTTTGGAATGACCCTGATTTGATATGCATACACAAGTTCCTTATGTGGAGTCTTCCCTCAAAACTTTGCTGCCAAGAAGCCCCAGTGGCTCCGAAAAGGGCCAATCTTGACACTTAAGGCCCCTTGCACACGAACGTTTTTTGCGGACCGTATACTGGCAGTTTTTTCAGTTCAGTATACTGACAGTATACTGAACCATTCACTTCAATGGGTCTGCAAAAAATACTGAAGTGTCTCCGTATGCCTTCCGTTTCCGTTTTTCCGTTTTTTCTGTTCCGTTTAAATATAGACCATGTCATATTCTTGTCCGCAAATCACGTTCAGTGGCTCCATTCAAATCAATGGGTCTGCAAAAAAAACGGAAAGCATACTGAAGTGCATCCGTATGTCTTCCGTATCCGTTCCGTTTTTTTGCGGAACCACCTATTGAAAATGTTAAACCAGCCCAATTTTTTCAATGTTATTACTGTATACTGTATATGCCAAACGGAAAAGCGGAACGGAACAACGGAACCAAAACGGAAACAAAACGGAAGCAAAAAACGGAAAAACGGATCCGTTAAAAACGGACAGCAAAACACTGATAAAAAAAAAACGTTCGTGTGCAAGAGGCCTAAGGCTGAGGTTACACTGTGATCTTGAGCATGACACAAGACTAACAATCACAGTATAAGGGTCCATTCACACGTCCGTTGTTTTTCTATAATCCGAAAATAGGACCGTTTTTTGCGGATCCTATTTTCCAAGAATTCTTTCCGTTTGTCATCCGTTTTTTGCGGATCCGCAAAAAAAAACGGACAGAAGAATAAATTACTATTCCAATAAAGTTTTATCAATATAATGACAAAAAAAAGGGATTAAAATTTCTGTCAAGTGTCATCTCAGGCGCCATTTTGTTTGGTTTGCGTATAGTGAAGAGCTGTGTCTGAAAACTGTGCTTGATAGGCATTTTTTCTTACACACTCATATCTAACGTTACCATGCCCAACGATATAAACAGCGTACTGTTCCATTGGATCCTATTTCGGCTCTTTGGACATCAGGCAGCGATGGTGGACGAGGAGCCGGAGAGGAGGAGGAGGAGGAGACAGTGGATACACCCTATCGTCGCTCAACGATATCGGAAGGGACAATTTCATAGTCTTTATAAAGACTTGCGTCAAGACCCCTTCAAATTCCGCAGCTACTGCCGCATGTCTGTGGAGGCGTTTGATAATTTGCTGTCATTATTACATCCACATCTCACCTTCATGGACACCTGCATGCGGCGTAGCATCTCTGCTGAGCAAAGGCTCATTGTCACTCTGAGGTAAAATATACTTTCAATTTTTTTTTTTTTATTATTACAAATCATGTATTAATTTTTTTTCTTTTGTCCACAGATTCCTGGCAACCGGAAATTCCTTCGCATCGCTGCATTTCGAATTTTTGCTTGGAATCTCTACTATCTCTGGGATTGTCTGCCATACCTGTAAAGTGATATGGCAGCATCTCAGAGAAGCGGTCATGCCCACCCCAAGGCGGAAGATTGGCTCAGAATCGCCGAGGGATTTTATCAATCTGCGCAGTTTCCTAACTGCATTGGGGCACTGGACGGAAAACACATCCGTGTAAAGAAGCCGCCTCACTCAGGGTCCCGGTACTTCAATTACAAGCAATATTTTTCTGTAGTGCTGATGGCCTTAGCTGACAGTAACTACAGGTTTGTAATTGTGGATATCGGGGCCTATGGGAGCTCTTCAGACAGCCGCATCTTTAGTGCCTCCAGAATGGGTGATCGGCTTCGAGATAACCAGCTCGCCCTGCCAGAGCCAAGAAGACTACCAGGATCAGCAGGTCCGCCGGCTCCATTTGTGATCGTGGCTGACGAAGGGTTTGCATTGTCACCCCACATGATGCGACCCTTCCCAAGACGCGATCTGGATGACAGGAAGCGCATCTTCAACTATCGACTGACTCGCGCCCGTCGGTATGTGGAGTGCGCTTTCGAATACTGTCCACTAGGTGGAGAGTATTCCTGTCATCCATACAAATGAATCCGGACAATGCTACCCTGGTGATACAGGCTTGTGTACTACTACACAACTTCACCAGGATAAATGATGCCTCCTCTGATGCAGATATTGATCAAAATATAACATCTTCTGTTATTTTTGATCAGAGCCGGACTGGACGACCCGGAACTGCAGGACTCGCTGTTCGGGATGTCTATGCCGACTATTTCTGTAGTCCAGAGGGGCATTATCGTGGCAGATGGAAGCCATCCGTGGTAGTCGTTGATTTCAGCTTGGTTCTGGTTTCTAAATTAGTATATAAATTTACATTTTATTAGTTCAGTTAGATCCCATGTTATTAGTTTAGTTAGGGACTCGCAATACTATTGAGGACCCTTGACGCTGAGTTGCGGGCTGGGGTATTTTATAAAATCCAAATTCCTATACTATTATAAATTTTTAAAATTTATTGTATATTTATTTTAAAAATTTATTTGATTTAGTAGAATTTGGTAAAATACCTTCTAATACCTCAATTAAATCTTGCCACATTATGTTTTTTTTTTTGTACTAATAAATTATTTACTATCTGATTCTGTTATTTAAAATAAAAATAAAGTTGTTATATATAAAAAAATCTCTTACATTTGATAGATAAACATAACAATCATTTATTTATTTTTGAACAAAAATTTTTTCAATTACAACTCAAAAGTTCACGTGTCAAAGGGCCACTTTGAGTAGTTGTCGTAGAAGAACTTTGACTTTGGGATTGGTATGGAGCACTCCCCTCACCATATGGATCATAAGTTCTATACAATCTTGGAGGAGGGGAGGAGGATGGTATACAGGAGGTCTCCTCGGCACAAAATTTAACATATAATCCCTATCTCTTTCAAGATTATACAGGGTTTGCAAGGGTTCTACCGGACCCGCAAACAGGTCCATGATAATTGTAAATGCCGTGAGACATCTTGTTTTTCTTTCCTGTGGGATTCTATTAAAAGCTGGGGCCAAACTTTTCAGTAATTTTTCATCAGGAGTCTCCCCACGATTCTGGTTTAGATAATCCAGAACCCGGGATTCAACAATGGTTCGATTATCTAAACCAGAATCCTGGGGAGGGGACCCCTACGTCTTCCAGACGAACGCCGTTGTATTGTCACTGCTGCTTCTGCCGGACTAACTTCTGGAACTGGATTCGCAATATCTTCAGATATCTCTTCGGTCTCCATAATATGTTCAGTCGGCTGGGATAGAGGTGCATGTGTGGAAGCTCCAGCAGATTCTTCGCTTTCACTTAAGTTTGAAACAGTACTAAAATAAAAATTATTTAAAAAATTATTTAATTTATTTTTATTTATTTTAATTATTGGAAAAAGAATTGTGATTTGGCCACTTTAACATCTGCGTTTTCATTTTCCATCCGAGAGTTCCGTCCTCGGGGCTCTAGGATGGAAAAATACTGATCTTGATAATCCCAAAGCATTCTGAATGTAAATAAATCCTTTCATGATGCATCTTGATGTATTAAGTTAAGTTGAGTATTGTATTTTTGTAGTTGCAAAATCCTCAGCATGCTGCAGATTTGTCACAGTTCAAAAAACGTGTCTGTACCGTACTGAAGACATCCTGATGCATCCTGAACATAAAACACTATTGTGAAAGGGGCATGAGATAGTTTCGACGCATTTCTGGATCAAGCGATTAGCTTTTAAGAAAGATTACCATGGCAGCCAGGACTCTACTAGGTCCCGGCTGCCATGGGAATGAATCTTGGAGCTGGGGAGAAGCTACTTACCGTACATGTGGCAGTCGGGGCTTTCCTCAGTGGCGTTATAGAGTCTATGCCTCGCATGGATCATGTGATCCATGTGACTCAGGGACAAGTGACGTTAATATGGAGCGCCCTGGCTGCCACATGAGCGGTAAGTAGCTTCTCCCCAGCTCCACGCTTCTTCTCATTGGCAGCCTGGACCTAGTAGCGTACAGGCTGCAATGGTAACCCCAAAGCATTTTAAAGAGTAATCAGTCTTCCTAATATTTTAGTTGCCTTGTGTTGTGTTGGATCTGGCGGCCATTTCCTAGAGCTCCGTCCACGGGGCAATAGGAAGTAAAAAAATGTTCAGCATTATCCCACTACATTCGGAATGGACAAAAATGCATTCAGGAAGCATCAGGATGTCGTCAGTTCAGTCCTGGCAAGTTTTTGAATGTTGAAAAATCCGCAGCATGCTGCGGATTTTCCTCCTGACCAAAAAACTGAAGGCATGCCAGAAGGACTGATATGGAATTAATGGCCATTGAAAAGCATTAATCCGGATCCTAACTAAAATTTAAAAGTCATTTTGGCGTTTCGCCGGATACTACATTTTGGTATTGACAATGGTTACCATGGCAGCCATGACGCTACAAAAGTCCCGACTGGCATGAAAAAGCAGCGTGTAGTCGGGAGAATCTACTTACTATCCAGTCGGCGGCTACATTACATCGCATGGAGCAAAGCGTCGTACAATCCATATGGCACATTGCTCCATGCAACGTTGGGACCTGGTGATGTCATTGAGCAGCTCCGCTGCCGCCTGGATGGTAAGTAGCTTCTCCCGGCTTCACGCTGCTTTCCATGCCAGCCGGGACTTTTGTAGCGTCCTGGCTGCCATGGTAAACCCTGAAAGCATATTGAAGACTGATTAGTCTTCAAATGCTTTCAGGTCTATTGCGTTGTGAGGGATCCGGCGGGCATGTCCGGCGACGGAAGTGCCTGCCGGATACTCACAACGCAGATGTAAAAGAAGCCTACATTTTTAAACCATGTGGTATTACACGGCATTTTATATTAACATAAATGCTAAGCATTTCAGGAGTAATTTATGTCTATGTGATCTGTCAAAAATACTTACGGTCCTGTTTCCATTATGGGTCTCAAAAACTGAAGGTAGGCGGAATATAAATAGGGCCGTTTCTTCAATGATCCATCTCCACTTCTCTGCTTCATGTTGACCTCTCTTTTAAATTGGTCTCGGCATGAGTACCAACGATTCTTTAGTTTAGAAACTAAAAAAAAATTTTTTGCGTATAACTAAGTATGCAACCACTTTACAAATAATCTATATATACATAGATGTGCAATTGAAAGATTATGCATGCAGATGCAGCTATATATAGTAGTATTTTATGCATATTCTAGTAATTGCACATTATTTAGATCTCATATGTAAAAAAAAAGACTGCATGCATTTGGATTTTTAAAACTGCTATATATAGCTGCATATGCATCCATACTCTTGGAATTGCACATTATTTAGCTGTCATGTGTAATAAAAAGACTTTGCATGCTTTTGCATATAAAAACTGCTATATATAGCTGCATATGCATGCATACTCTTGGAATTGCACATTACTTAGCTCTCATGTGTAATAAAAAGACTTTGCATGCTTTTGCATATAAAAACTGCTATATATAGCTGCATATGCATGCATACTCTTGGAATTGCACATTACTTAGCTCTCATGTGTAATAAAAAGACTTTGCATGCTTTAGCATTTTAAAACTGCTATATATAGCTGCATATGCATGCAAAGTCTTTTTATTACTTATGAGAGCTAAAAATTTAGAATGCAATAAATATGCATGCATATGCAGCTCTATATGATGCAATATAAAATGCATTAGCCAGCTGCTGCTGTCCAAATGCTGAAATACTACAACTCCATCATGCACATGACATATGTACGATTTTAATATTATAGGTTTGGACAGTAAGTAATAAAACATGCTTTACATACAAAATAATAAGAGAATATACATAAAATCATATTTTTACTCACTCATGGCATGCCTTTTTTGGAGTCTGCTTTCTCCCATTCTTCCCCTTCCATCTCTTGTCCAATTTCCTCCCAAGATTGATCCTTCAAAAGCGATCTTGATAGGCTTCAGAACGGATGTCCCATAGGTTGGGCCTTTCCTGGATCAAAGTTATTAACTTTTCTACCTCTTTTGAAGGCATATTTCAATTATTATTAACTTTTTCCAGAGGTGATAAAGATCAAGCTCTCTCTCTCACAAGTCCTGGCAGGTCTCTGGGGCTGGACTTAATAAAAAACAGGAAGTTCTTTCATTTTTTTCGGATGACATACGGAATAGTTATCCGAATGTCTTCCGATTTTTGCGGATCCATTGACTTTGCATTGCACAACGGACCGCAATTTTCGGATTAGAATAGGACATGTTTTATTTTTTGACGGACACTATGTACTGAGAAAATTATGCGGACAGCACACTTTGTGCTGTCCGCATATTTTAAAGACCCATTGAAAATCAATGGGTCCGAATTCTGTCCGCAACTATTCCGAAAAATCGGGATCAGATGCGGAACTAAACAACGGACGTGTGAATGGACCCTAACAGTGCAGCTATAGAAATGAATGGGGTCACAGCGTTACTTGCAAGTTGCCACAAACTCAACCCCAGTATTTTTTGCAATTCTGGGATCTCGGTCACAGGAACTTGTGAGTTGCGCTGCAACCTCATTCGTTCCTGTGGATGGACTGCAACACTCCGATTCTTAGTTGCACCTAAGATCACTGTGTAGCCCCAGCTTAAAGTTTTGACCTGCCACAACAGCGTCAGTATGTAATTGATAACTCCTAATGTTACTTATCCTCCTTGCTCAGTTTCTATTCATCTCTAGGTGCCACCAAACTGTGTCCTAACATTATCCAATGTTAGAATGTAGTTTAGATGGTGCACATATTGCCCTGATACTGCCGTGATCTAAAGCTGCATAGGAGTCTGGATGATTGGAGGGTAAGTATATGGGGGGTCTGGTGCCTGAATATTTTTAACTGTTTGATCTGGGGTCTTAAATGTCTGTAATTATTTAGGGGTCTGACCTGGGATTTGGATTCATTTGGGAGTCTGGTCTGGGGGCTAAATGTTTCTGGTCTGGTCTGGTCTTGTCTGGAGTCAGCATTAATTAAGACGGTTGGTATATGGTCTGGACTAGCTGAGGAGTCTGGTATGGGGTCTGAATATATATATATATATATATATATATTAGTTATGGTCTGAGGTCTGAATTAATTTACGGATCTGGTCAGAAGCCATTATAGCTGGATAAGGAATCAGAGAACATGTCACCCGTCAGACACTGGATTTGAAGAAGATTTGTCAGCTCTCCTGATATGTCTGTATTGCCCATTAGATAATTCTGGAGATCTTTTCTTATAACTCAATGTATGATTGCTTTGATGGTTCTCCTGGGAAATGTATGTATGAGATCTGGCCTATGAGATTTTTTATAGAGCAACTGATAGATTTTAATCATAGATCTACAGCTGTAGTACTACTCTACACATTGATTTGCATGAAATCTTCTGGATTATAACTATCACTCAATCAAGAATATCTATAAAAAGTCTACTTTGTAAAGCAAGCCTAGTTAACAAATGAGCGCTGCTGCCTTTTTGTATGTTAAGAGGATATGTCTCAACACTGTCGCATACTGTCAGGAATTACTGGACAAAGTCACTTTGTAGGGACACACCCTTATGATAAAGGGAGTGGTAACACCCAGCAGACTATAAATTCATATTCACACTACTCCTTAATATTAAAATATCTGAGAAAGTTATGTTTGTACTGCTTTCCCAGCCCCTACCCTGTGCTGTCAGCAGTTTTGCATGGTCATCGATCATTCGACAAAAGAACAAATTTATATTTTTTGGCATAGATATATATGGCAGGGGATATGTTGCCAACAATAATGTAAATGAATAGCTGCACAAATGGTCATAAGTGATTAAGGATCATTCATGTGGCCACTTATTCTGGTATTGCTTTGTTTGGGTGAAACAGCCTGAAACTAGCGCCAATCGATTATAGACAACGGTCACTGGCAGAAATCTTCTGTGTTAATGAACTAATTAAACTCATGATTTGGTCAATGTGTGAATAGAGTGACTCTTAAAGTCCATTGTTATGGAAATCTGAAAACAAGAGATTAAGGCCTCTTTCAGACGGGCGTTGCGGGTGCACTCCGTCAAACAGTGCGGGTGCGTTGCGGGAATTGCCGCGATTTTTCCCTGCGAGTGCAAAGCGCTGTCATGCGTTTTGCACGCGCGGGAGAAAAATCGGCACTTTTGGTACCCAGACCCGAACCTGCACTTCTTCACAGAAGTGCATGTTTGGGTCAGAAATTGTCCCGCTGGTATTATTTCACATTATAACATAGTTATAATGTAAAATAATACCCTTGGCCATCTCCCTAATGTTGAACCCGGTGCAGAATGGGTTAAAAATAATAAACTAATCTTAACTTACCTGGTCCATTTGATCGCGAAGCCCGGCCTCCTCTCCGTTAGCTTGAAAGTGGTAAAGGACCTGTAATGATGTCACAGCATCACATGGCCCAATCACCTGCTCCATCACTATGGTGATGGAGCATGTGATTGGTCCATGTGACCACGTGACATCATCCAAGGTCCTTAAGCACTATCCACAGCCTGAGGATAGTGATTAAGGACCTTGGATGATGTCACATGGTCACATGGACCAATCACATGCTCCATCACCATAGTGATGGAGCAGGTGATTGGGCCATGTGATGTGACGTCATCACAGGTCCTTTAGATCATCGATGCTGCAGGGAAAGAGAGGACAGATCGCGACTACGCGATCAAGTGGCTAAGGTAAGTTAACTTTGTATTTTTAACCCCTTCCTCATCATTTAACAATGGATTCTTTATTAAGAATGCTATTATTTCCCCTTATAACCATGTTATAAGGGAAATAATAGAGATTGGGTCCCGTTGCTAAGCAACAATGCGGGAAAATCGTAGCGCATCCGCACTTGGTTGCGGATGCTTGCGATTTTCCCGCATCCCCATTCACTTCTATGGGGCCTGCGTTGCGTGAAAAACGCAGAATATAGAACATGCTGCGATTTTCACGCAACGCAGAAGTGATGCGTGAAAATCACCGCTCATGTACACAGCCCCATAGAAATGAATGGGTCCGGATTCAGTGCGGGTGCAATGCGTCCTCCTCACGCATTGCACCCGCGCGGAAAACTCGCCCGTGTGAAAGGGGCCTAACAAAGATTGTACATTCCCACTGCATAATCTATTTTACAAGGTGGTTACCAACAGTTTTGGGTAGAGATGGAAAATAAATAATTCCTAAATTGAACAAAAGACAAACCAAGGTTTGGAGGTTCAAAGCACAATGGCCATGATTTATCATACCTTCACTCCAGAATTCTGGCATCAAAAAGTCCCAAAATAGGGCATTTGCGACTTTTCACACTCATTTGCGCATAATTTTGCGACTTTTTTACATTTGTATAACACTCACTCCAGTTTTGTAAAAATGGGCATGGTTAGCCATGTTAATGAGTTTCACTTCAGATTTATCATTGGGACTTTTTAAAAAATTGGCAAAAAAGTCGCAAAAAAGTCCCAATTTCACTCCAGTAAACTTATCTTATGCGACTTTTTTGTAAATATGTGCGACTTTTGTAAAGCCATTTACTGAAGGATGAACTGCTACCATCCAACCACATTTATCACACTATTAAAGGACCATTAATAAATCTGACTGAGCCAAAAGTGACTTTGGACTTATGTGAAATTGGAGTAAGATGGAAGTGTAATGATAAATCTGGCCCAATAGCCCCATAATGCAACATTTATCTATGATTGCGTCTTTATAAAAACAAGCACTCCTCCACTGTGGGAATGTTATTCCATCCAATCTGGCACTGCTATTCTGTAAAAATCCATCAGACTTGTCTGACAACCCAGTCTCCAGCTCCTCTTTTTTCTCTTATGAACTAACGTCTAAGCTGATTATGACCAAATCAAATTTGAATTTTGATTTACTCATACATTAGCCTAGAAGATCATTTAGCAGCGGAGAGAGAGTAGCTGGAGATTGAGCTGTCAGACAGCAAGTCTGATGGATTTATCACAGAACAGCAATCTGCAGCTGATATATAATGTGAGACATAGAGGCTGCAGTAGCCAAACGCAGTAAGGGTGGGTTCACATCTGTGTTCTGGATTCCGTTATGGCTTTCCGTTATAACATGGTTATAAAAGAATCCAACGGAATCCATAAGACAGAAGGATGGATCCGTTATGCTGTCCATAGACTTGTATTAAGACGAAATGCAAAACGGAAGCCTTTAAAAGGCATTCCGTCTTAATAGAAGTCTATGGGAATCAGAATGGATCCATCCTGTTTCCGTTATGCAGAACGGAGAAAAAAGTCCTGTCGACAGGACTTTGTTTTCTGTCTTACTTAATGGAAACCAGACGATCCGTTCTGATTCCCATAGACTTCTAGTAAAATGGATCAAAACGGAATGCCTCTTAAAGGCTTCTGTTTTTACTTCCATCTATGGATTCCGTTATTTTCCGTTATAACCATGTTATAACAGAAAGCCATAACGAAATCCAGAACGCAGATGTGAACCCACCCTAACAGGTTTAATAACCTATTAAAAAATGTTTCTCAGACTAAAATACATATGCACAATTCTGGCAAAAAATGCCACTCGGATGCGGAACCAAACCACGGTCGTGTTGCAAGAGGCTTAAGGGCGCCTGCACACAGGTAGAAGGTAACGTGCATAAAATCCACACAAATACATAACTACGGTTTTTGGTGTGAATTTGATACAGATTTTCCAAAGATCTCACCCTTCCATTGAAAAGGGGACATGCACACGGACAAAAAAAACAAAAACCCAACAACACTTGACATGCTGTAGATTTCAAAATCCACACAGCAGGCCAATTTCCGCATTTAAAAAAAAAACAGCGTGTGCATGAGGTTTGTCTAATCTCATACACTTTGCTGGTACTGTAATACGCTGTGGTTTTTCCAAACGAAAAACCGCGCAGAAAAACTACACGTAATCTGCATCGTGTGCAGGCACCCTAATAGTTAACCTGCACACAGACAACCAGTCGTTTATTTGTGTGAGATAAATGTCAGATATGTCTAAGAAGGTGAAAGAGTGGTACCTCCTACTTCAGGATTAAAAAAATCAAAACATATTCTTTTGTTGTTACACGCTATATGTTATCTTTATGACATGTTATGCCTTTGCTCTTCATAAATAATGATAATTATGCAGATAAAGTACAAATTCCTAGATTAGTGGCTATAAAGCAGCATCATTCAGACATTTAGTAGTATAGCAGAAACCAGAACGGCACATTTCACAGAGCTGAATACACAGTTGAGTTGCAACTTTGTATGTAATAACTGACACGAAATTCCTTCCTCTATTGCTGTATGCAATCATAGAACAGGTTAAGACACGTTACGGTTTTGAACCATATGAGTTCTGTTGAGGAAATCGGTCAACAATTATAAGTATAGCTCTAAAAGTTAAAAGGAAATTGGCTAAGGGCTCATGCACATGAACGTATATTCTTTCCGTGTCCGTTCCCTTTTTTTTTTCCGGATCGTATACAGAACCATTCATTTCAATGGGTCCGCAAAAAAACAGAAGTTACTCCTTGTGCATTCCGTTTCCGTATGTCCGTATTTCCATTCCGCAAAATGTTCAAAGATAGAACATGTCCTATTATTGTCCGCATTACGGACAAGGATAGTACTGTTCTATCAGGGGCCAGCTGTTCCATACGGAATGCACAAGGACGTCATCTGTATTTTTTTCGGATCCGTTTTTTGCATACGGTCATGTGCATGAGCACTAAAAGAACTGCAGCCTACACTAATTGCTGCCTCTTTTACACAAGCAATACAGATTGCGTCAGGATCCATTCGGGTAAAAACGGATGGTTTTGTACCCAAGTTTTTTTTACCGATTACATTCAGTGTATCCGGATTGCACACGTTTTCCACTCGTGTGGAGAAAAACTGAAGAATAGCAACCATCAGCGAAAAAACGCATTGCATCCGGATGTCTTCTATTTTTCACGCAGGCCCCGTTTACTTCTATAGAGTCAGGTCTGTGTGACAAACACACAATATAGAACATTCTGCGATTTTTCCTGAATGCAGAGAAGATTTGTGAATTCTCGTCCACAGTAGAAAAGCTGTGGTATTGTGGATTTGAAATCACTGCATGTCAATTAACACAGCAGAATTCTCTTGCGGATTTTACCCTTCTCAATGGAAAGAAAGAAATCTGCTGGCTTTTCCGTAGGCGAAAACCTCATGTAATATGTGCAGTATTGTTGCGTTTCTTTGCTATTGAAGAAAGGGATGCAAATGAGCTCTTAACAAGCTCTACCTCTAATGGCACCAGATGTAAGGCAGCTATCCTATAAGTCAATGTTTGACCTTTAATAGGCTTTGAGACATGACTCAGATATTAAATAATTTTCCACAAGATATGGAGGAGACAGCACACCAAAGGAAGTTAGCTGTTTGAAGTTGTATTCTTGATCAGTGGTACAAATGATTAAATTTATTGCTAATGCAACGTTTCGGGCCCTGGTGCGGTGCCCTTTCTCAAGCTTAAGCCACGAGCATGGCGGAATATGCGTGGCTGCGATGCTCCTGGCTTAAGCTTGAGAAAGGGCACCACTCCAGGGCCCGAAACTTTGCATTAGCAATAATTTAATCATTTGTACCACTGATCAAGAATAAAACTTCAAACAGCCAACTTCCTTTGGTGTGCTGTCTCCTCCGTATGTTGTGGAAAATTACGTATAAAATTCCTTTGGTGGAAAGAATCCTTATGGGACGTGCACCGACAGAAGCCCTTGAGACGAGTGCTGAGGTCACCTTGTGTTTAATCAGATATTAAATAAGCCAGCACCTCATCTGCAACTGATTTGGGGTGATTGCGCTCCCCCATTGATGAGCAGTGAACACTGTGTACAGTAAGGACACTGGGGGAGATTTATCAAACTGGTGTAAAGTACTGTAGAACTGGTTAAGTTGCCCATAGCAACCAGATTACACCTTTCATTTTCCAAAGGAGCAGTGAAAAATGAAAGGAGGAATCGGTCCAGTTGCTATGGGCAACTAAGCCTGTTCTTTTCACCAGTTTGATAAATCTCCCCCACTGTACCTTTTTCTATGCAATCTATTATTTAATCACATTGTTAAGCTTCTGCTATAAGCCTACACTGAAATAGCAGGCTATTGCATAAGTAACTTCTTGAAGTCAGTGGTCAGACTTTTTCCGTTTCTCTAAAACCCACTCCAGTTCCCATTTTAGACAGCTATTTTGTAAGCACATCTGCCTCTGATGCTACATGAGAGGCAGTGGTATATTATAGGGAAGCAAATGTGGAGCTGCTACATAGTGACAACTAGAGGCTAAAATCATCTGTTATTAAACGGTCGTAAAAAAACTAGAAAAAACACGCCTTCGTTTATAGCAACAAAATGGTTGGCATCCAAACATTCACTTTGAACGGCTATTGGCGATCAGCAGAGTTTTTCCACATTGATATGTGAAGGTAAAAATTAGAATGTTTGCCCTTTCATGTGCATCACATCAAAGAAAATGCAAGATAACCCTGGCAAATTGTATATTCATTTTTAATTTTTGGAATGTTTTACATAAAAATTGGAGAAGGAAAATATTTCTTTAAATATCATTATGGGATTTGGATGTTGCAAAAGTGACACGTCTATGAAAAATGAGTTGCAGTTTTCTATATGTCTATGTATATATGAGAGTAAAAGAGCAGAAGCAGCGCCTCTTGTGTGATATCGCCTAGGTACAGTTCTGGTAGATCATAGTTAATGAGCTTTCCTTGGAGACTTGTGAAAAGTCACAGCAGCTTTGTCCGCATGATATACAGGATCTTTTTTGCCAGGGGGGGCTTGGAGCTGCAGCCATGGTCCGCCACTGGCTTTGCTAGTATAGCACTGAGCCAGGGACACAAAAAGAATAATTGAAGAAGACGAAGATCAAATCCACCAATATGAAAGGGCCTTAAAGCGGCTCTGTCACCAGGATCAACCCTATTAAACCAGACATACTGGCTTGTAGTGCTCCTCATGCTGATTAAAATATTACTTTTCTTTTGTCTGTATGCTAAACAGCTGCAGAGAAATCAGTGTTTTATTCATATACATTTGAGAAGTTCAAGCACCAGGAGGTGCGGCTGAATCCTTTGAGCACTGCTTTATAACACCCCCTGGGCTCTGCACACTCCCCCTTCTCCCCCCCCCTCCCCGATTGACAGGGCTAGACATACTGAGGGCAGAGAGATGTCCTAAGATCTACATATCATATACACTATGTACTATACCTTCACTATACCTTAAGATAATATGCATGTTACTGGGTTTTTTTTTTTCTGATTTTTTTTTTCTCCACATTTAACCCATATTAAAAGTCTATATCCTTCCTTATCATATTGAGACTAATGTTTTTAGGCTTAAAATAATAAATAAATAAATATTGATGGTTTCTTTATAATCATAGATTGTGCCTGTAAATAAACCAGTAATAATTTGCAGGTTTCTAAGCAATAAAAAGTGTGTGAGCACAGGAGGTGGTACAAAGCAGTACTCAAAGGTTTCAGCCCCGCCTCCCAGTGCTTGAACTTCTCATTCGCATATGAATAAAATTGCATATTTCTCTGCAGCTGTTTATTATACAGACAAAAGAAAGGTATTGTTTTAATCAGCATGATGAGCCCTACCAGTCAGTATGTCTGGTTTAATATCTCTGATGACAGAGCCACTTAACCCCTTAAGGACCGGGGGTTTTGGGATTTTTGCGTTTTTGTTTTGCGCTCCCTGCCTTCCAAAAGCCATAACATTTTTATATTTCCGCTCACATAGCCATATGACGGCTTATTTTTTGCGGGACAAGTTGTACTTTTTAACGCTACCATTTATTTTTGCATGTGATGTAGTGGGAAACGGGAAAAAAATTCCAAATGGGGTGAAATTGCAAAAAAAAAGCAATTTCACCACAGTTTTACGGGTTTTTAAATTACAACGTTCGATTTGCGATAAAACTGACTGGTTAATTTTATTCTTCAGGTCAGTACGAATCCGGCAATATCTAATATGTATAGTTTTTCTTGCGTTTTGATAGTGAAAAAAATTAAAAGTGGGAATTTTTTTATTTTATTTTTTTGTCGCCATGTTTTGACCCCTATAACTTTTTGTAATTATGCGTATGGAGCAGTGTAGGGGCTCATTTTTGCGGGGCAATCTGAACTTTTAATTGATACCATTATGGGGTGCGTATGATGTTTTGATCACTTTTTATTCATTTTTTTAGCCATTTGGACGCTTTCTTTCCGTTTTTATGTTTACCGTATGGTGAATATTTTTAATATTATTATAGTATGGGCGTTTTAGCACATTGCGACACCCATTATGTGTAATTTTTTTATTTTTTATTTATTTTATTTTCATTTTGGGGAAAGGGGGTGATTTGAATTTTTATATTTTTTTATTTAATTTTTATTTTTTAAACTTTTTTTTTTTTTTACCACTTTCTTATAGTTCCCATAGGGAACTATAAGATGCAATCATCAGATTGCTATTTCATATATTCCAATGCAATAGCATTGGAATATATGAGAAAATGCATATTTCTATGGAGCCTATTACAGTCATAGGCTCCATAGGAATACTATGTAGTACCCTAGGTTTCATTCACAGAAACCTAGGGTACTACATGATGCTCGGCCCCCTTGTGGCCATCAGGGAGCCGAACCGAACAGTGAAACTTTCGGTTTTGCGCGATCAGATGCCGTGGTCAGGATTGACCACGGCATCTGAGGGGTTAAATGTCCGCGATCGGCATCGCTGCCGGTCGCGGACATGAGCTGCGGGTGTCAGCTTGATGAATCAAGCTTTTACCCGCAGCTCGGGCGCCCGCTCCGTGCGGGAGCGGGCGCCATCTTTAAAGTGCGGACGAAGGGCGTACATGTACGCCCTTCGTCCTTAAGAGGTTAAAGTTCAAATATATATTACAATCCCTAAAATAAACTCTAAGCTATTCAATGTGACAGATATGCAATAATAACTAAAGAAGAAGAAGAAGACCACATCCAGGCCCTGTCTCCCCACCACTCTTATTTAGGCACAGGTCTTGAAGACAAATTGAGTTTCAGGGGCGAATTGCCCTCTTTGTCAGGCACAATATTATAAAGCTATTGTGCTTATGCTATTGTGCCTGATGAAGCATACGATTTGCCCTTGAAACGCGTTGATATTAGAGGACTTTTACAACTGCCCAATTTGTCTTCAAGACCATTGTCTAAGTGAGAGTAAGGGGAAGACAGAGCCTGGATATGGTCTTCTTCATTTATTATTGCATATCTGTTACATTGAATAGCTTAGAAGTTATCTTAGGGATTGTAACATTTATTCAAACTTAAAGGGACTCTGTCACCAAGTTTTTATGTTTTGGACTGCTTATAAAGCGTTCTTTCACACACATATATGATTATAACTGTACCTTTGTTGTTTTTGTCCCATCTAGAAAGGCTGAAAAAACGAGTTTATAAAGTTATACAAATGAGGGCACGCAAGTGCCCAGGGGCGCTGTTCTGGCTGCAAGTGCGCAGGCCCCTCGGTGATCTGCACACCTAACAACCCCCCCTCCCCCATTGTATCCTCCGACCCGCCCTGTAATGATCTTGCGTCATCGTTTTCAGTTCTCGTCTGGACACTTCACCGCTGGGCCCAGACATGTGCAGTGCTCTTCCAACTATTTGGCAGAGGCACAGACATGTGCAGTGCGCATTTGACGGTTAATGCGACTGCTCGCTGTCCTCTGCTGGTGAGCCACGGCATTAACCAGCGCATGCGCACTGCACATGTCTGTACCTCTGCCAAATAGTTGCAAGAGCACTGCACATACCTAGGCTCGGCGGTGAAGTGTGAAGGTGAAAAATGAAAAGGATGACTCAAGATCATTACAGGGTGGGCCAGAGGATACAATAGGGAGGGGTTAGGTGTGCAGATCATCGAGGGGCCTGCGCACTTGCAGCCTGAACACTGCCCCTGGACACTTGCGTTGCCTCATTTGTATAACTTTATAAAATCATTTTTTCAGCCTTATTAGAGGGGACAAAAACTACAAAGGTACTGTTATAATCGTGTGTGTATTTGTGTGTGCAAGAACGCTATATAGTCATAGCATACCTCCCAACTTTTTGGACAGTCAGATAGGGACACTTATGGTTAATTGTGTGAAAGTCCATTTTTCACACTTGAATAGTTTTCTTAGCACACAATAGAGCAAAAATGATCTGAATATAGAAATTTCTAAAATGAAAATTGCATCAAATAATGAAATAATATACAAGATGGGGTCTAATATACAGTGGGGAATCAGACAAACACTTTCTGGGTCAATATTGTAAATGTAACAATGCAAATCTATACCATGTAAATGTGCCACCAATAACCTGACAAAAATATCTTTTATATCAATACATAAAATCCTTGCTTGACAGCAACATATCGCCCCGTGTAAACAAGAATGTGCTGCCTACAAACAAGGATACTCTATGGGACAAACAATCACAGCTACGATCATTTATGTATATAAATGTAGCTAATCTGCCGCCAGTCACCGGGAACAAATCATTTCTAAACCAATCAAATTTAAATATTTCAAATTCTGTATACTAATAAGGAAAATTGTCAAGGTTCCCCTGGCCGGCACTGCCTCAGGGAAACAACACTGTGATGCAGCCCTCTTAGATTGGGGCCAATAAAAGAGCACGTCAGAGCATTAAGGCGTCAGCTCGTTCAGCTCACCTCTCTGCTCGACGTGTAGTGAAGCCAGCTGAAGTTCATTCCTAGCTCTCTATATAAATCTGGCTCCTGTGGGCATAACCAGGTGGTGGTAAATTTCTGTTCCTCTGGCTCCCCGTGCTGTTCCTTGGTGGTATTATGTTTACTTTGGCTATGACTTTGGTATTGTGACTATGTTTTCATCCTTCTGGCAATTTGGTCTTGTATTGCTCTTCTGGTTTTTGACTTCTGGCATGTCTGGCTCTTTCATTTTGACCCTGGTAACTTATGACTACTCTTATTGTATCTGTTTGTCTATTCCTTGTTTGTGTGTTGCTCCCTCACATAGGTAGTATAGGGACCATCGACCGGTTGTGGGTCACCATGTAGGGTGATTAAGCAAGAAGGCAGGAATAATGGGTCCCCCGGGGTTTTTTAGGGCTACACTTTTCCTGTGTGTGCGTGCTACATTGACATCATATCCTGACAAAAACAGAGGGAAGACAGAGGATCACATGACCCTGGGTGCAGCCTGGCCCACGTGTTTTCCTACAATGCTTTGCAGTCAGCCTGACAACAAATCAGGAGAGAGGACAGTGGTTGGTCTATGAGGGTCTAGCTAGCTCTGAAGCACAGACACTATTTTGAGCTCATCTACTGATGTAATAGGACATGTCTGCTATGTTTCTGACAGACACCAATTAGACAAACAAATCGGCCATAATAAGGTCTTGCAGGGACAGTGTAGGGATTGTGTGGAAGATATATTTAGTTAGGTAGATTGAATTACCACTTAGAAATTCAGGTTTTAGAATAGGGGCTGTAGTACTATGTGTTTTACAGTGAAGCCTGGAGCTGTTCCTAACTGTGTTGAACTACAGAAGGGACATGAGCTTTTAAGAGACAGTACTCTTTTTATGCCCAGGGGGTCAGCCTTTTCTGTCCAAAAACCTGTTGCAAAGCTTCTACAGTTTATAAGTGAGCATTGCAATAAGCATATTTTAGTGGGTCAACAGCAGTGTACTATCTATTTTGGTCGCAGCCAGAGGACTCTAGTTATGCCTGTGTTTTTTCCACCAAAAACATTTTGCAATATTTCTCCAGTTTAGAAATGTACAAAGAACCTTAATAAGTGTATTTGTCAACCAGGGTTCCCCAAAAAACTGTTGCAATGCTTCTACAGTTGATAAGTGTACAAATGTGTATATAGCTTGGCCGCAGACTGTGTCCAATTGAGTATTTTCAACTGTTGAAAATTTTATTACAAGAATTCCATTTAGCACAAAGTAGTGTATCTAACCAGACATATTGTATTCTTGGTATGATGCCACAAGGCTTTGCACACCTGGATTTGGGGATTTTCATACATTCTTGTCTGTAGATTCTCTCAAGCTGTGTCACGTTGGATGGGGACCTTCAACGGACAAACATTTTCACGTATCTACAGATACGGTGACAGGCCTCATAGCTATTAGAGGAGATGTATGTATTGATTTGCTGTGTTTTCCCCACGATCACCTGGCCTGAGGTGAGACCAGGTGTGTTAATCACTTGGGGATAAAGCAATCCTCAGTTTGTGAGAGGAGGAGTTAGGCCCCAGGGAAAGGAAGCCTGCAGAGGCTCTGTGTGTTTCCAGCCAGGGGGGGCTGCCACAAGGCTGAGGATGCCTGAGTTTGGGGGGACCCAGTGAAGCGTCGCACAGTCAGAGTCAGGAGGATTGCTGGACCATATTTCCCCCAGGGTATTTCGCTGCATCCACCAAGAGGACTGGTGGGTTGCATTGTTTACAGTTAGTAGGCTTTGTGACTGAAGCCGAATACCGCAGTGTACACAGTGACCTCGAGGTGAGTTAGGGAGACCTCTGTATAGTGAGTGCCTAGCCGGGCAAGTGTTTGTTGTTTCGTGTTGATGTAACACATTGTCAGGGAGGTGAAGCTGCAACTTCATTGTGCCAAGTAACGCCAAACTTGGAAGTGTGATGAGATGTGTGACAAATAAAGCACTGTTTGAGCTTGAAAACCCCCTGTTTGATGAGAATACTGTCATTGCCGACCCCTGAGAGAGAACGATCCCTTACAAGAAATGTTCAATTAGTGTCAGGTCAGGGCACTGGCTAAGCCATTCTAGGACAATCAAGAGTTGTCCCTAAGCTATTCCTGGGGTTTCTTCGCTATGTGCTTAGGGTCAGTGCCTTATAGAAGCATAAACCTCCAGCCCAGTCAGAGGCCCAGAACACTCTGGATCAGGTTTAAATAAAGAATTGCCCCATTCAGCTTTCCCTCAACCTTGACCAGTCTCCCTGTCCCAGCCTCAGAAAAATACCCCCACAGCATGATAGTGCCACCACCATCCTTCACTGTAGGGATGGTATTGGCTGGGTGATGAGCCGTGCCTGGTTTCTTCCAGACATGACACTTAGAATAGAGGCCAATAGTTCATTCTTGGTTTTAACAGACCAGAGAATCATGTTTCTCGCAGCCTGAGAGTCCTTCATGAGCTTTTATTTTGCAAACTCCAGACAGGCTTTCATTTCCTGATGAAAGGCTTCTTTTTGGCCACTCTGCCCCATAAAGTCAAGATTAGTGCAATACTGGAGTTCTGGAAGTTTCTCCCATCTTTGAAGCTCAGCCAGAGTGACCATTGGGTTTTTGTCACCTGTCTTACTAAGTCCCTTGTCCATTGATTACTTAGTTTGGTGGGGTGGAAACCTCTATGAAGAGTCCTGGTTGTTCCAAACTTCTTATATTTAAGAATTATGGAGGCCACTGTGCTCTTGGGAACTTTCAGTGTAGTACCGTAGAAATGTTTTTATATTCTTCTCCAGATCTGTGCCTCCAAACAATCCTGTCTCTGAGCTCTACAGACAGTTCTTTCCTCCTCATGGCCTCATGGCCTGGTGTTTGCCATGATACACATAGTCAGCCGTTGAAGCTTATATAGACAGAAGTGTCTTTTCAAATCATGTCCAATCAGCTAAGTTTACCAAAGATGGACTCCAGTCAAGGTGTAGAAACATCTCAAAGATGATCAAAAGAAATGTGAGGCCTCTAGAACTAAATTTCAAGCATCATAACAAAGGGTCTGAATACTTATGTCCATGTAAAATTTTAGATTCTCCTTTTTAATAAATTTGCAAACATTTTTGCTGTTTTCTCAAATGCTGTTTTCTCATTATGGGGTATTGAGTGTAGTGGTAGTGTGTTGATGGGTTTCAGCACAGTATTCAGCACAGCAGGTGGCATCATCTCAACAAAGCAGACACAATTGTCCTGAACAAGTATGGAGAATTTCTAAAGTTCTTTTTTTTTCACATTATGGGTTACTGTGTACAGATTGATGTGAAATTTTTTTTATTTTAGCACAAGGCTGCATTTTATTTTCAGCATCATTTTCATATTCAGGAATTAAAAATGATATAAGATCAGTTAATTATGTCTTCATCCCAAAACCTGTGTTGAATGGCGTTATTTTACTTTATTATTGATATTATTGACATTATTGTTATAACAGCAAAGACCTGTAGATAAAAGTCACAGGGCCACATTTATCATTTGAATACACCACTTTGTGGCGTGAAAAATTAAAAAATTGCATGCAAGTGCCGTTTCTCCACCAGCTCGCCACTTTTCCGAAAAGGGGTCATGGTGAAAGGAGAGAGGGGATGAAGCCAGTGGTTGCCCCCGGATTTTGATAAATCCACCCCATAATGTTATTATTAATGCTTAGTGCATGTGGTAAAAAAGCAGCATATTTGCTTTTCCCTTTTCCAGCCCTGGCAAATTTATAAAATTGAATCAATTAATGATATATACCCCCAAATCGGGTAACTGATAAACAAGCTCTCATATGACTATGTCAAAGGGAAAATAAAGAAGTTGTGGTCAGCAAGTTTTTATAACTCTCTAAACTTCTTTTTTATATTCATTTTTTATATTCATTTGTGATTTTTGAATACATGTAAAATTACCTCTCTTCTCATACTTACTGTATTTTTTGTCCTATAAGACGCACCGGCCCATAAGACGCATCTCAGTTTTATAGGAGGACAATAAGAAAAACATTTTCATTAGACCTCAACTGACAGCCCCATAATGTTAATAAGACCCCAATAAGACCTCAGATCAGACCCCAATGTGAATGACCCCCAATCAGTCCTCAGATAACAGCCCCATGCCTCATATCAGCCCCCCTTGCCTCTCATCAGCCCCCCTTGCCTCTCATCAGCCCCCCTTGCTTCTCATCAGCCCCCATTGCCTCATATCAGCCCCCCCCCCCCGACCCAAAAAAAAAATAATGCACTGAAGACATTTTATTGTACTTGCTATACAGCAGCACATACCTCTTACATCCAGTGCCTCCAGGTGATGTCTCCTATGATGTAGATCTTCTCTGTCATCATCTTTTCCATTTGGTCTGTACAATTTCCTTCAGCCACCTTGTCTCTGCAGAGTGTGACACACAGACATCTTAGCTTCCTCACTTTTCTACCATTATGCCCCAACCTGGAGTCCCAACAGTGTTATCCTGCTGCTCGCTGTGCTCCCTAATACCCCCAAATACTATCCTGAAAAAAATGAGAGCCCCCCATAGTAATAGTGCTCCTCAAAGTCCCCCCTAATAGTAATTCCCTTCTAGAATGTCCTCATTAGTAATACTGCCCCCTACAGTGCCCCCAACAGTGATAATGGTCCCCAAAAGTGCCTCCATTAGAAGAAGAGCCTTCCAGTATTGATAATGCCCTCACAGAGTCCCCCGTAGAAATAAAAAACCCCTATTGCTCCCCCAGTGGTAATAACGCTATCTACAGACCCCTCAGTAGTAATAAAGCCCCCATAGCACTCTTACTAGAAATAAGATGGATCTATAAGTCTCTCCTATAGAGCCCCCAGTAGTAATAAGAGCACCTATAATGTCCCCTCAATTTAAAATGCCCCTACAGTGCCCCCAGTATTTATACTGCCACCTACTGTTATAATGCTCACCCTGAGGTGCCCCAGTATTTATATCACCCTCTACTGTTATAATGCTCACCCCAAAGTGCCCCAGTATTTATATCGCCCCCTATTGTTATAATGCTCACCCTGAAGTGCCCCAGTATTTATATCACCCCCTACTGTTAAAATGCTCACCCTGAAGTGCCTACATTATTTATAATGCCCCCTGCAGTGCCCCCTGTAGTCATATACCTACATTTAGTGTCCTCAGATATTATAACTCCTCAGCCCCTTCACCATACAGTCCCATGTAAAGGAGCCTCACTTAAGAGTCTCAACACAGCAATCCGAAGTGCAAAGCTCCCTGGGAAACAGGAGTATGCAAAATAAATGTGGAGCCCCAGTTATGGGGCTGTTTCCCAGGGAGCTTTGCACTTCGGATTGCTGTGTTGAGACTCTTAAGTGAGGCTCCGCTGTGTTTTTTTTAGCTGGTCTCCCTGAGATCAGCTGTTGTTGTGTTTAAGTAGTCTCTGAGGCATTGCTCCCGGTTAGCCAGAATCCTACTCTGAACTGATGAGGGGCAACACCCCGAAACAGCTGTCTGTGGATGGATAACTGGCTTAGGTTTTCCCTGTCACATCCATAAAGCTTGTAAAAAAGCGGGATCTTGACATAGGAGCCACTTAATATGGTGGATTTGGTGATCTCTGTAATGGAGATACCCCTTTGCTCGGTTTTCCTTCCTTTGAGGGATATCTGGCTTTCATTGTGTTGTAGACCCATAACTGGGGTTCCACATTTATTTTGAATACTCCTGTTTCCCAGGGAGCTTTGCACTTCGGAATGCTGTGTTGAGACTCTTAAGTGAGGCTCCGCGGTGTTTTTTTAGCTGGTCTCCCTGAGATCAGCTGTTGTTGTGTTTAAGTAGTCTCTGAGGCATTGCTCCTGGTTAGCCAGAATCCTACTCTGAACTGATGAGGGGCAACACCCCGAAATAGCTGTCTGTGGATGGATAACTGGCTTAGGTTTTCCCCGTCACATCCTTAAAGCTTGTAAAAAAGTGGGATCTTGACATAGGGGCCACTTAATATGGTGGATTTGGTGATCTCTGTAATGGAGACACCCCTTTGCTCGGTTTTCCTTCCTTTGAGGGATATCTGGCTTTCATTGTGTTGTAGACCCATAACTGGGGCTCCACATTTATTTTGCATACTCCTGTTTCCCAGGGAGCTTTGCACTTCGGATTGCTGTGTTGAGACTCTTAAGTGAGGCTCTGCGGTGTTTTTTTAGCTGGTCTCCCTGAGATCAGCTGTTGTTGTGTTTAAGTAGTCTCCGAGGCATTGCTCCCGGTTAGCCAGAATCCTACTCTGCACTGATGAGGGGCAACACCCCGAAACAGCTGTCTGTGGATGGATAACTGGCTTAGGTTTTCCCCGTCACATCCTTAAAGCTTGTAAAAAAGCGGGAGCTTGACATAGGGGCCACTTAATATGGTGGATTTGGTGATCTCTGTAATGGAGACACCCCTTTGCTCGGTTTTCCTTCCTTTGAGGGATATCTGGCTTTCATTGTGTTGTAGACCCATAGCTGGGGCTCCACATTTATTTTGCATATAATAAGGACTGGCAGGGATCCAGCTGCTACCAGCAAATATGCTGAGAATTGGCCAGACAAAAAAGCTGCGTGCTAGGCTTTTTTGTCTAGCCGATTCCTGGCTGACTTCTGCCGGATCTGCCTGCCAGAATACCAAGCCACAGAAAGAAGCCTTACTCCAATAGGAAAACTTTCATGGTGTGCCAGCCATTAAATTCCTGATCCTGGAATATAATTTATATAATTTCAAAGAAAACACAGTGCACAAATTGAGATTAGCTCTGTTACATGCAGAGGGAAATAGATTTTATGGATACAGAGGAATATATCTACTACTTTTGTCACATCCCTGGAGTTCTGTAATTCATCTACATGCTGGAAAGAGAGATATAAGCTCAATGTGTAGCTTCACTTTAATGGAAAGTTCACTTTTAGAATCTATATTTGAATAATATACAAATTGCTCCCTTAAGCAATTGGCTAAAGCAACACAAGTTCCATATGGGTACTGTTGCCCATGCGGTAATCTGTTTGGTGCAGGTCTTTATGTTTGTTTGTTTTTTAAACCAAAGCCAAATCCTAAAGAGGTAAATGGTGTAATAAATACACTTTTTAGCACCTACTCCCAATTTTTGTTAAAAAAAAAAATCACTGTGTGAACAAGGCTTAAAGAATATAATACATAATCAATATATAATAGTATGCCTGATATTTTCCATTGTTGTCAGGCAGGGGAAGGTTTTATTTTTTACTGATATATAATGGCGTAGATATTCCTTGTTTAACTCCTGAGAGGGCATGTTTATGTCAGAAGGTAGCGGTCAACGGTCAAAGTCTTGTAGCGCACAGCTCAAGGCTTCCTGAGATAATCAATTGCATAACTTCTTTAAAATCATAGATTATACATAGGAGATTATCTGCATGATAATAGTCACTGTTGTAGTTGTACATTTACAGGGACCGGCTGATTTCTCTAAAAGGGACTGTTACCTGTATTTGTATATACCAAGTTACAAGCCATTGCACTAAGGGGTTACAAATCAAAGCTAAGCATTAAATTGAAAACCTGAAGGTTATATATTCGAGCACTCACATATGGGCAAAAGCAACGAATGTCATGGATATAGATAAAACATTTAATAAACAGCAAAATAATACAATACAATATAAAAACTCTTACAGGATTAATAAATAGCAAAAAAAAAAAACAAATAATAAAACTCCAGTGGGGAGGGGAACTAGATCATAAAAGTATACTCTATATATGTAAAAAGCTTGCACTTGTAGGTAAATTCCTAGGAAATGATAAAATGTCCTGTAAGGCCCCTTTCACACTTGCGTTGTGTGGATCCGGCATGCACTTCCGTCCCGCCGGATCCATCACAAATCATGACAACTGAAAGCATTTGTAGACGGATCCGGATTGCGGATCCGTCTACAAATGCATTGCAAGTGCAGATCCGTCTCTCCGTTTGCCATGCGGAGAGACGTATCCGTCTTGTATTTTTTTAAAGGTCTGCTCATGCGCACACCTGAAGGACGGATCCGTCCTTCAGTCTTTTTTTAATGCCGGATCCGGCCCCAATGTAAGTCAATGGGACTTAAGGCCTGATCAGGCGTTCAGTCATGTGTTCAGGCTTTTCAGGACGGAGATAAAACCGCAGCATGCTGCGGTTTTATCTCCGTATTGAAAAGTCAAAAAGACTGAACTGAAGACATCCTGATGCATCCTGAACAGATTTCTCTTCATTCAGAATGCATTGGGATAAAACTGATCAGTATCTTTCCGTCCTAAAGCCCCGAGGACGGAACTCTAGGACGGAAAGTAAAAACGCTAGTGTGGACGGTGGATGAAGTCCAATGGAACTTTAAACAAGCCAATACATATAAAACACCATGGATGTACACATATTAGTTCTGAAGCAGCCTACCAGCCAAAGGGACCCACAGCAGTAATTAAATCCAAACAGAGTTCGTCAGGTGTGATGCGGCAATGTAACCCACACGCCGAGGCATCCCACAGCTATGTGAGACCCACACCACTTGTTACCTGTCCCTATATCCATGACATTCGTTCCTTACATAATAACATAGTAACATAGTATATAAGACCGAAAAAAGACATTTGTCCATCCAGTTCGGCCTGTTTCCTACAAGTTGATCCAGAGGAAGGCAAAAAAAACCTGTGAGGCAGAAGCCAATTTTCCCCACTTAAGGGGAAAAAATTCCTTCCAGACTCCAATCAGGCAATCAGAATAACTCCCTGGATCAACGACCCCTCTCTAGTAGCTATAGCCTGTAATATTATTACACTACAGAAATACATCCAGTCCCCTCTTGAATTCCTTTATTGTACTCACCATCACCACCTCCTCAGGCAGAGAGCTCCATAGTCTCACTGCTCTTACAGTGAAGAATCCTTTTCTATGTTTGTGTACAAACCTTCTTTCCTCCAGATGCAGAGGATGTCCCCTTGTCACAGTCACATTCCTGGGGATAAATAGATGATGGGAGAGATCTCTGTACTGACCCCTGATATATTTATACATAGTTATTAGATCTACCCTGAGTCGTCTTTTTTCTAAGGTGAATAACCCTAATTTTGATAACCTTTTAGGGTACTGTAGTTGCCCCATTCCAGTTATTACTTTAGTTGCCCTCCTCTGAACTCTCTTCAGCTCTGCTATGTCTGCCTTGTTCACAGGAGCCCAGAACTGTACACATTACTCCATGTGTGGTCTGACTAGAAATTTGTAAAGTGGTAGGACTATGGTCTCATCACGGGTGTCTATGCCTCTTTTGATGCAACACAATATCTTATTGGCCTTGGCAGCAGCTGCCTGACACTGGTTTTTACAGCTTAGTTTGCTGTTTATTAAAATTCCTAGATCCTTTTCCATGTCAGTGTTCTGGAGTGTTTTACCATTTAGTATGTACAGGTGACTTGCTTTATTCCTTCCCATGTGCATAACTTTACATTTGTCAGTGTTAAACCTTATCTGCCATTTCTCTGCCTAAGCCTCCAATCTATCCAGATCCCTCTGTAGGAGAAAACTGTCCTCGTCAGTGTTAATTACTTTACACAGTTTAGTGTCATCTGCAAAAATTGATATTGTACTGTGCAAGCCTTCTCCAAGATCATTAATAAATATATTGAAGAGAATAGGGCCCAATACTGACCCCTGAGGTACCCCACTAGTGACAGTGACCCAATCTGAGTGTGTACCATTAATAATCACGCTCTGTTTTCTGTCACTCAGCCAATTACTTACCCACTTACAGACATTTTCTCCCAGTCCAAGCATCCTCATTTTATATACCAACCTTTTATGAGGTACAGTGTCAAATACTTTGGAGAATTCCAGATATACGACATCCATTGATTCGCCGCTGTCAAGTCTTGAACTTACCTCCTCATAGAAACTGATTAAATTCGTTTGGCATGACCGATCCCTCATGAAGCCATGCTGATATGGCGTTATTTGCTTATTTTCATTGAGATCCTCCAAGATAGCATCTCTTAGAAACCCTTCAAACAGTTTAGAAACAACAGATGTTAAACTTACCGGCCTATAGTTTCCGGTAGGGGTCGACCGATTATCGGTTTGGCCGATATTATCGGCCGATATTGATGATTTGCACAGTTATCGGTATCGGCCCCTAACCAGGCCGATATACCGATAACTGTGCTCTAACAGAACATTGCCGCGCTGCTCTCAGCGCGGCCATGTTCCCTCAGCAGCACAGGGGAGAAGGAGGCAGTCCCTCCTTTCCCCTGTGCCGCGCTGCCAGTGGAGACTAGAGAAGAGGAGGAGGAGGGGCTGAGGGCGCACTGGCCACCAATGAGAGCAGAGTAGGCGGGGCTGAGGGCGCACTGGCCACCAATGATAAGGTTTAAGATATTACAAGCACATTGCCCAGACCCTGCCTCTGATAGAGAGCTGCGATCCGCGGCAATTAAGGCACCTGAGGGGTTAATTGCCGCGCAACGCAGCTCTCTATCAGAGGCAGGGTCTGGGCAATGTGCTTGTAATATCTTAAACCTTATCATTTGTGGCCAGTGCTTCCTCCCCCATCCCCTCCTCCCCCCATCCCTTCAGTATTGATATCATTGGTGGCAGTGGCCACAGGGTCCCCACCTCCTCTCTTCTGATCGGAGCCCCAGCAGTGTAATGCTGGGGCTCCGATCGATTACCATGGCAGCCAGGACGCTCCTGAAGCCCTGGCTGCCATGGTTCCTGCTGCTGTGTGCCCATAGCACAGGGCAGCAGGGACAGTGTCAGGTCCTATTCACCCTGATAGATCTCTATTAGGGTGAATAGGACAAGAGATGTAAAGAGCCCAGGTTCTACCCCTAGGGGGGGAAATAGTAATAAAATAAAAAGTAAAAAAATTTAAAATAGTAAAAAAACACCAAAATATTAAGTATAAATTAACCCTTTTCCAATTTTACATATAAAATATATAAACAATAAATAAAAAAACATATCGCCGTGACCAAAAAGTCCAAACTATTAAAATATATTTTTTTTAAAAAGCGTCGGACGCCGTAACAGAAAAAAAAAATCCAAAAATTAAAATGCGCAAAATATCGGTATAAAATATCGGCTATCGGCCTGAAAGTTCACAGAATATCGGTATCGGTATCGGCTCTAAAAAATCAATATCGGTCGACCCCTAGTTTCCGGGCTCTGTTTTTGGACCCTTTTTAAATATTGGCACCACATTTGCTATGCGCCAATCCTGTAAAACATTCCCTGTCAGTAAATATCAGAAATAAAGGTCTGGCTATGACATCACTTAATTCAGGATACGGGGGTGTATGTCATCCTGTCCTGGCGATTTGTCTATTTTAATCTTTTTAAGTCGCTGTTGTACTTCTTCCTGGGTCAGACAGGGCACTTTTAATGGGGAATTTACTTTTACATTCTGCATTTCATCTGACAGTTTATTTTCCTCAGTTAATATAGTGGAGAAAAAAATATTTAATAGTTTTGCTTTATCCTCGTCGCTCTCTGCAACACCCCCCTCATTGCTATGTAGAGGGACGACTCCTTCAGATTTATATTTTTTACCATTTATATAATTGAAGAACATTTTAGGGTTAGTTTTACTCTCTTTGGCAATTAATCTCTCGGTTTCTAGCTTGGCAATTTTTATTAGTTTTTTACATATTCTATTTTTTTCCTTATAGTTTATCAGTGCTTCCTGGCTCCCCTCCTGTTTTAGTGATTTATATGCTTTCTTTTTGTCATTTATTGCTTTCTTTACGGTTCCATTTATCTACATTGATTTCTTATTGTTCTTAGCCTTTTATTCCTATTAGGTATGTACCTCTCACAATTAGATGGTACAATGCTTTTAAAATCTCCCATTTTGTGGTTGTATTTTTATTTTTGAGGACTTTGTCCCAGTTAGTTAGGCCTATGGCCTCGCTTAGTTGGCTAAATTTTGCTTTTTTGAAGTTTGGTATCTTTGTTCCTCCCTTTAGAAACTCTAGTTTAAAGAATAATTGGAAGGTTATTACTTTATGGTCACTATTTTCTAGGTGTCCCCCAACCTGCACATCTGTTGTTCTGTCAGGTCTATAGGTTAATACTAAGTCCACTATGGCCGTCCCTCTAGTGGGGTCCTGAACCAGTTGGGAAAGGTAATTGTCTTTGGCTATTGCTAAGAACCTTTATGGAATGTACAGCTTTTAGTTTCCCGGTCTATATCTGGGTAGTTGAAGTCCCCCATAATAACGACTTCATTATGATTTGCCGCCTCAGTAGATTTTCTGTGGACTCTGGTATATTAGGTGGTTTATAATAAACTCCTATTAGTAATTTATTATTGTTTTTTGCTTCATGTATTTCTACCCACAGTGACTCCACATGTTCATTTCCCTCACAGATGTATTCTCGGATTGTGGGCTTTAGACAGGACTTCACATAGAGGCAGACCCCTCCCCCTCTCTGGTTTTGATGGTCCTTTCTAAACAGATTGTAACCTTTTATATTAACTGCCCAGTCATAGCTATCATCCAGCCATGTCTGTTATTCCCACTACGTCATAGTCCTCCTCACACATCACTAATTACCCTCCCCCCCAGTCCCTAGTTTAAACCCTCCTCCAACCTTCTAGCCATCTTTCTCCCCAACACAGCTGCCCCTTCCCCATTGAGGTGCAGCTCGTCCCTACGATAGAGCCTGTAGCCGACAGAGAAGTCAGCCCAGTTCTCCAGGAACCCGAACCCCTCCTTTTTACACCAGTTCTTGAGCCACTTGTTAACCTCCCTAATCTTCCGCTGCCTTTCTTGTGTGGCTCGTGGTACAGGCAGCATTTCAGAAAATGCTACTTTTGAGGTCCTTGCCCTAAGCTTTTGACCTAAATGCCTGAAATCATTTTTAAGGACTCTCCACTTTCCTCTAACCTTGTCATTGGTTCCGATATGGACCATGACCGCTGGATCTTCTCCAGCCCCTCCCAGTACTCTGTCAACCCAATCCGCAATGTGTCGAACTCTAGCGCCGGGAAGACAGCACACTGTTCGGTGATTACAATCTTTGTGACAGATCACCTTATCTGTTCCCCTAATAATGGAGTCTCCCACTACCAACACCTGTCTGTCCTGCCCTGCTCTCCTAGTCCCCTGCTTACTGGAGCTGACATTCCCCTGACTGGCAGAGGAAGTGTCTGGCTGCAGCAGTGCTGTCCTTGAACTGACATCCCCCTCAACCGTGCAAACTTGTTGGGGTGTGTTAGATCAGGGCTAGCCTCCCTGGCACTCTTCCCTCTACCCCGCTTTCTTACTGTTACCCAGCTAACTACCTCACTCTCCTCAGCCCCCTCACTGTCACTCTCCCCCTTATCCGCTCCATAGAGTGCTTGCTCAGTGAGCAGCAAACTCTTTTACAAATTGTCAGTGGCTTTCAGTGTTGCAACTCGCCTGTTTAGAGACTCGATGTGCGATTCCAAACGGGTAATTTGCTCTTATGTGAGTGCTCGAACTATATAACCTTCTAATTTTTTTATTTTTTGTTGACCAGGTGGGTCAAACAGTTTTTGTAGCACCACTGCATGATTTAGGCTGGGTGAGCCTCAATATCTTCCTTTTGTAAATTCAAAAAACCTACCTTTGGAGAAACTAAAAATATATTAGCAAATTATTTATTAAAATATTTTATAAAAATCTATCTATAAATCTAATCTATCTACCTTCAGTGTGGTCCAATAAAAGGCAAAAGACAACTTCATAACTAGCACACCATGATAGATTTCTTTTAATAATAACTGAATTAGTGCATTGCGAATACTGTATATTCAAATCTTTAACCACTTTAGGACCGCCGCACGCAGGATCGTGTGATCTCGGCGGTCCTTCTGTTCCTCCTTGACACGGCGGCGCGTCATCTCGCGAGAGGCGAGATTTGCTGTGAACACGAGATCGCAAGTTATACTGCAGCCTGCCAGCGATGATCAATCGCTGGCAGGCTGTAGATGCGAAATAAATCGCATCAAACATGTATATCAGACGCTGTTTTGTTATCAGCGTCTGATATACCTGCTACCTGGTGCTTTGGTGGTCCCATTTGCTGGGATCAACCACCAGAGGACCAGGTAGCTATGTAAAGTAGCACCAAGCATCACACTACCCCCCCCCTGTCACTTATTAACCCCTTGTTAACCCCTAATCACCCCATATAGACTCCCTGATCACCCCCCTGTCACTGATCACCCCCTGTAAGGCTCCATTCACATGTCCATATGTGTTTTGCGGATCCGCGGATCCGCAAAACACAGACACCGGCAATGTGCTTTTCGCATTTTGCAGATCCGCACATTGCCAGAACTATATAGAAAATGCTTTGTCTTGTCCGCAATTGCAATTTTTGCGGAACGTAAGTGCAGACCCGGAAGTGTGGATCCGCAATTCCGGATCCGAGTGGGACAAAGTCTGTCCCCATAGAAATAAATGGGTCCACAATTCCATTCCGCAAACAGAATTGCGGACGTGTGAATGGGGCATAAGGGTCCCTTATCACCGCCAGTTAGTTAGCTACTTGTTAGGCAGTTAGCGCCCAGCCCACCGCACCGCAGTCACTGATTTTGGCAGAGATTTTTTCATCCACATTGATCGATGCGAATGAAGAAATCTGTGCCGTTCATTTATTTATTTTTTTCAGCCCAGAGGCTGAATGGAAAAAAAAAATCTCATTACCCATATGCTCAATATAAGGAGAATCGCAGAAACTCCTAATGCTGGCCATACGTGTAATGATTGCGGAGACCCTCAAATGCCAGGGCCGTACAAACACCTCACATGTGACCCCATTTTAGAAAGAAGACACCCCAAGGTATTCCGTGAGGGGTATGGTGAGCTCAAGTAAAAAAAATTTTTTTTTGTCACAAGTTAGTGGAATATGACACTTTGTAAAAAAAATATATATATATATCAATTTCCGCTAACTTGCGCCAAACATTTTTTTTTTCTGTGAACTCGCCATGCCCCTCAAGGAATACCTTGGGGTGTCTTCTTTCCAAAATGGGGTCACTTGTGGGGTATTTATACTGCCCTGGCATTTTAGGGGTCCTAAAGCGTGAGAATCCAAATGCGTAAAAATGCCCTGTGAAATCCTAAAGGTACTCATTGGAATTAGGGCCCCTTTGCGCATCTAGGCTGCAAAAAAGTGTCACACATGTGGTATCTCCGTACTCAGGAGAGGTAGGGCAATGAGTTTTGGGGTGTATTTTTATATATACCCATACTTTGTGTGAGAAATATCGCTGTAAACGACAACTTTTTAAAAAAATTTATACAAAGTTGTCAATTTACAGAGATATTTCTCTCACCCAACATGGGTATATGTAAAAATACACCCCAAAACACATTGCCCTACTTCTCCTGAGTATGGCGATACAACATGTGTGACACTTTTTTGCAGCCTGGGTGCGCAAAGGGGCCCAAATTCCAACGAGTACCTTTAGATTTTACAGGGATGCTCACAATTTAGCCCAGCCCAAAATGCCAGGGCAGTACAAACACCCCACAAATGACCCCATTTTGGAAAGACGACACCCCAAGGTATTCGCTGAGGGGCATAGTGAGTCCATAAAAAATAAAAATTGTTGTCTCAAGTTAGCGGAAAGGGAGACTTTGTGAGAAAAAACAATAAAAAATCAATTTCCGCTAACTTGTGCCAAAAAAAAAATCTTCTATGAACTCGCCATGCCCCTCACGGAATACCTTGGGGTGTCTTCTTTTTAAAATGGGGTCACATTTGGGGTATTTATACTGCCCTGGCATTTTAGGGGCCCTAAAGCGTGAGAAGAAAAATGCGGAAAAATGCCCTCCTAAAAGGTACTCATTGGAATTTGAGCCCCTTTGCGCACCCAGGCTGCAAAAAAGTGTCACACATGTGGTATAGCCGTACTCAGGAGAAGTACGGCAATGTGTTTTGGGGTGTATTCTTACATATACCCATGCTGGGTGAGAGAAATATCTCTGTAAATTGACAACTTTGTATAAATTTTTTTAAAAAGTTGTCATTTACAGAGATATTTCTCACACACAGTATGGGTATATGTAAAAATACACCCCAAAACACATTGCCCTACTTCTACTGAGTACGGCAATACCACATGAGTGACACTTTTTTGCAGCCAAGATGCGCAAAGGGGCCCTAATTCCAATGAGTACCTTTAGGATTTCACAGGGCATTTTTACGCATTTGGATTCTCACGCTTTAGGGCCCCTAAAATGCCAGGGCAGTATAAATACCCCACATGTGACCTCATTTTGGAAAAAAAATACCCCAAGGTATTCCGTGAGGGGCATGTCGAGGTCACAGAAAAAAAAATTTTTGCACAAGTTAGCGGAAATTGATATTTAATTTTTTTTATTTTTGTTTTTCACAAAGTCTCATTTTCCACTAACTTGTGACAAAAAATAAAATTTTACATGAACTCACCATACCCCTCATGGAAGACCTTGGGGTGTCTTCTTTCTAAAATGGGGTCACTTGTGGGGTATTTATGCTGTCCTGGCATTTTAGGGGTCCCTAAAGCGTGAGAAGAAGTCTGGAATCAAAATGCGTAAAAATGCCCTGTGAAATCCTAAAGGTACTCATTGGAATTTGAGCCCCTTTGCGCACCCAGGCTGCAAAAAAGTGTCACTCATGTGGTATCGCCGTACTCAGGAGAAGTAGGGCAATGTGTTTTGGGGTGTATTTTTACATATACCCATGCTGGGTGTGAGAAATATCTCTGTAAATGACAACTTTTTAAATTTTTTTATACAAAGCTGTCAGTTTACAGAGATATTTCTCTCACCCAACATGGGTATATGTAAAAATACACCACAAAACACATTGCACTACTTCTTCTGAGTACGGCGATACCACATGAGTGACACTTTTTTGCAGCCTAGGTGCGCAAAGGGGCCCTAATTCCAAGAGTACCTTTAGGTTTTACAAGGTTGTTCACAATTTAGCCCCGCCCAAAATGCCAGAACAGTAAACACACCCCACAAATGACCCCATTTCGAAAAGTAGACACCCCAAGGTATTCACTGAGGGGCATAGTGAGTCCGTGGGAGATTTTTTTTTTTTTTTGCCAGAAATTAGCAGAAATGGAAACTTCAATATTTTTTTTTTCCTCAGAAAGTGTCATTTTCCACTAACTTGTGAAAAAAATTGAAATGATACATGAACTCACCATGCCCCTCCGCGAATACTTTGGGGTGTCTTCTTTCTAAAATGGTGTCATTTGGGGGGTATTTATACTTTCCTGGCAGTCTAGCACCTGAAGAAACATGACAGGTGCTCAGAAAGTCAGAGCTGCTTCAAAATGCGGAAATTCACTTTTTTGCACCATAGTTTGTAAACGCTATAACTTTTACCCAAACCAATAAATATACACTTATTGGATTTTTTTTTTATCAAAGACATGTAGAACAATAAATTTATAGAAAAATTTATATAGAAATGTAGTTTTTTTTTAAAAAAAATTTACAACAGAAAGTGAAAAATTTCATTTTTTTGCAAAAATGCCTTTAAATTTTTATTAATAGCAAAAAAAGTTAAAATTTCAGCAACAATGAAATACCACCAAATGAAAGCTCTATTAGTAAGAAGAAAAGGAGGTAAAATTTATTTGGGTGGTAAGTTGCATGACGGAGCAATAAACAGTGAAAATAGTGTAGTGCAGAATTGTAAAAAGTGGTCTGGTCATTAAGGGTGTTTAAGCTAGGGGGGCTGAGCTGGTTAATATGAGGTATAAGTTGGATGTATTCACAACACACACCTCTAACTCAAGACTGAAATATACAGTATGTATGCCACCCATTGACTCCCCCATGGTATATATTCTTTTACTGTATCCATCTACGCTTTCCTATGTAGTAACAAAAAGTATGCTATATGAAAGAAGGTTCTTATAACATGCACTGAGGGCATGGGGCCCATTGGACACAACTAGTGAATATGCTTTCCCGGTATTTACCCTGAAAGTTTTCCCCAAAGAAGATGTTGACATTGACTAACATTATGATTGGAATGGGAAATCAATAGCACATTGGGGCACCCGAATAAGCTTGTAACTGCAAAATCTAGGCCACAGCTTCTCATTTCTTTCTACTGGGAACTCACTATCCATTACAAGAAGTTAGAAGAAGAGTTAAATGCCAACATTTTAAACAAATTACCTTGATTTATCTTAAAATTTGTCTCCTGAACCCAGAGTCAGTAATAACTCTTGCAGTATACAATCACTTGTGTCAAAACTGCTGACCCCGCTGTACTTCATGAGAAAAGAGGGGGCCTCTTAGGCCCCTTTCAGACGAGCGTCACAGATTAGGTCCGGATGCGTTCAATTAAAAATTTCGAAAGAAAGTACATTTAGTATTGTCTGCGATTGCGTTCAGTTTTTTTCGTGCAGGTGCAATGCGCATTAATGCGTTTTTCATGCGGGTAATAAAAAACTGAAAGTTTACAAACAACATCTCTTAGCAACCATCAGTGAAAAACGCATCGCATCTGCACTTGCATGCGTATGCAATGTGATTTTCACACAGACCCTTTATCGAATATATGAAAGGTTGAACTTGACAGAGAAAGGTTGAACTTGACGGAGAAAGGTTGAACTTGACAGAGAAAGGTTGAACTTGACGGAGAAAGGTTAACTTGACGGAGAAGGGTTAAACTTGACGGAGAAGGGTTAAACTTGATGGACCTGTTCCTTTTTCAAACTATGTAACAGGCACAAAACTAACAGTCCAGTATAGTACTGGACTGTTTAACACTGACAAAAGTTAGGATACAGTATGCACACATATGGCCGATAAGTGGAGTTGTGGGCGGAAAATCCGCAATGTATTGAAGCTACAATGAAATGCTCTACCACATGCTACAAAAAAAAATGCAATGGAAACTGTAAAAACTGTGGTGTAAATTTGAAATCTGCAACATGTCAATTTATTCTGTGAAATTCCCACCTGGTCTACGCCATATGCAATGCATAGGGTGAAATTGGCAAAATATCTGTAACTAATTTTAGCTGCAGTTTTATTGCAGATTCTGCTGTGTAAAACTCCACGGCAGGAATTCTGCTGCGGAAAGTCCATTCAATGTGGGTTTACCCTTGTAGTGCCCTGGAGCAGGGGTACTTTGATGTTTGGACATTTGTGGACACTTGCCTATTTCCCCTATACAAAGTTATAAAATCCTTACTTTATTTCACTTGAAAGGGTTAACTTGCACTGTTCAATACTATGTAATTGCATTTTATATATATGTTGTGATATATATCTTGCACATTTGCCCTGTATTTGCGAAGCTCTGTGTAAAGGGTTAATGAATACTAGAAGACTTTTGGGACTTTGAATAAGAAGCTGGTAATTTTTCACTGCTGCCATAGGGTCTAAAGAAGAGCATGTTGTGGGGAGAAAAAGCCAGACTTGTTTACCACCAAACGTAGACAGATTAAGCTTTTGGATGTCTGGTTTAGCTCTGTTGTTATGTCTGAAAACTTGTTTGTGTCTTGAAAAACTGCTGTTTCATTGCCATTGACGCTCTAATGTAAGTCCATGACAGATGGAAGTGGTAACTTTGTAATTGTTTGTGCTGAGTTTCTCCATTCCACCCCTCCCACTAGAAGATATATAGGGAGATCAGTCAGAGCCCCTAGTGTTCTGCAGTTAGGGATCAGTACTTAGAGGGGGAGACTCATTCCAGTCTGCCTGAGTGACCAAAAGACGACGCTAAGATGGGGACACTGAGCTACTGGAGAAGCCAACCTTATGCCTCGTCTGTATTGTTTTGCACATGAATTCTTCTAAGTTAACTGCAGACCCTTACTGTCTGGACTTATTTCCCATTGGGTTGCACCATGCCTTACCATCCCTTCCAGAGAACAGCAGAACGTGGTGACTTACCCATGGGACCCACGGTAGCATTGGGACCACCCCAAACCTGGACACTGCACCCTAAGCTTGGATTCTGGTCTGTTTTTTCTAAATAGCTGCCCTGTACAATAGCAGCTGATTTATCATAATCTTTTTTTGCAGTGTAATATTACTTTATAGGACATAAATATTTATGATATAAAGGACATAAATATTTTTGGTAGTTTAACCATTTTCTTTCACTATATTACTTACATCAATCCGTTTAATATAGTAAATATTATAGGGAAATAGACTCCGAGCTCCTTTTCATCGGCTATTCAAGAACAAACATACATTTTTTGCCCAATCTTTTCCCCATGTAAACATGCCACAATTACCAGCCGAACAAGTTAATTGATCAGGTGATCATATATTTTATGCAGCATTAAAAATGCTTATTTGTCAGCAGGACAGCACACTGTGTCAACAGGGAATGTGCTGTGAACAAATGAATAGTTTTTGATGATTGTATTAGTATTTATTCTTTCACATACTAACAATAATTGCTACATCTAAACGCAGGTACCAAGCGCCGCACAGTCCTTATCAATTGGCGTGGCTTACGAGCAAAATATTAACCCATGTAAAGGAATTTTAGTTACAGTATTTACAAGTTATCACCATCTATAATGTGTTTATTCCAGATACATATAGTGGGTTATGATAAGGCATACTTATATATCCTTGAACGTCTTACTTTTACAGGACTGCCGGAGAAGCCTGGGGATGCGGGTCAATGACTTTGGCTGCTTAATGTTATGTTGTGTTATGTTGTATATTTCGCTATTGTTGTTGGCGGATGGCCTCTGACCCACACAACATGGCAGTGGATGGTGATCCGGGCACCATGTTGCTGGAGCCTGCAGTACAGAACCCTCAGTGCAGGAGAGTTCTGTGTGACATTAGTGCCCCGTAAAGTGGTTTTGTCTCTGCCAAAGGAAGTCTTTGGAGTAGGTGTATCCTTATGGTGATGGTTACAGTACCTTCAGTTTGAATGCACTCTACATCAAAAACATATTTTATTAGAACCTTTCAGAACCCTGTCAGCTGGACTTGACAACCCCCCAGTATATTAAGTTTAATCATAAAGAGTATATTACTTATACATGTTGGAAATGGTTCCAATGTATTAGTGTAGAGCCCTGATACAGAAGCAGGTCCAGCAGGTTGTAGCAAGCTGCATTATCCATCAAAGACAGAAACATGGATTGCACATCCCCATGCTATGCATTGATCTATTATTGCTTCTCAGCACAATCAACATTGCTTCTCATACGGCCCCATAATATACATACTTTACAAAAGACTTTAGTATAGTTTTTGATAAAAATGCATAGGCACACTCACCACGTCAAGGTTGCCTCTACAAGTGGGTACCTACTCTAATTTGGTGGCACCATGTGGCAACCACTGATGCTGCTGCATCGCACCAGCAAGCGGCTTAGCCCAGCAGTCCAACAGCACCCCTGCTGCTAGACCAAGCCAGCCTGGTATTTTGCCCCACCAACCCAAAGTCACAGCAGCAATGGCAAGCAATGTGAACAGATGTCAAATGCTCAACAGTCCATGTGCTCTCAGGAACTCCAATTGAGAAATAGTAGGAATTTATTAAACCTACTTAATTAGGAGGCTCCTGCTGTTTAAAAACAACTGGGCCAAATGGAAGGAGTGGAGATATCATGAGAGAAAGAAGAGCACTAATAAAAAATCCAACAAAAACAGAAAAACATGGATCATCCACATGCTACAAGCTGCATTATGGTTCTGGTGCATCACTCAAGTGCCTGTCTGACACCTGTAGTATTAAAACGGACTGGTAAGAGAGCAGCCTTAAATATGGTCAGAGACAGATAATTCTGCACTACTTTTGTAGAGTGCATTATGAGGAAACTGCTGAGGACAGGAGAGTCTCCCAGGAAACACTGAGAGGCATTAAATTAAAAGGAAAGAGTGCAGCCAGAGAGTTGTGTAGCATAAAAGCTTTGCTGTGATCTGCTGATATAGGCTATATAAAAGCTGTGCTGTGATTGGTTGCTATACAATAACAGTTTGGGTGTCATTTATTAAGACCGCCACAAGCTATAACCCCTATAGCTGGCGGTGGACCCTCCAAAGTTATGAAGAGGCGCCGACCTCTACATAACTTCAGTATATCCTGCACCAGTCTAAATGTAAGCCAGCTCCCTTGCTGGCTTACATTTAGACCATTTTCTGTGCCTAAAACAGGCGTAGAAAATCATGAATGAGATGGGCCAGCTGTCCACGCCACCCTTACCTTTTCAGGCTTGACACGAGCAGGGAATAGTTGCAGAATGAGGCGCAAATAACCTATGCACTGCTATATACGCCTAAAATAAGCATATTTCTGGATAGTAAACGTCACCCTTCGTCTTTTAGACAGCGCATGCAGGGAGATTAGAGGCAGGCTGAAAATCGGGGAGATAAGAAGCAGAGTGAGAAACAGTGCCTCGGTAGTTACAGTTACATTAGTGTACATATTTTAATGTACTCTACATTAAAAACATATTACTTTATTAGAATCTTTCAGAACCCTATCAGCTGGACTTGATAACCCCCTAGTATATTGAGTTGGATCATAAAGAGTATGTAAGAGCCTATAAAGAACAAAGAAATGAACACATTTTCACAAATACTGTATACCTAAAGATAGATAGATAGATAGATAGATAGATAGATAGATAGATAGATAGATAGATAGATGCCTCTTTTGCTGATTGTATTTGATTTCTGATTGGTCAGTCTGTGGCTAAATAATAGATAAAAATTGTGATTTAGATCTACCCTGCATAAGGGGCTTTTTACACAGGCCAGTAATCAGGAACGACTGTTGTCCTGTGTAAGTATACCACCAGTCACACAAACATTAACGGTCATTCGGGCACATGTAGCTCCAATGATTACTCCCTGTAAATAGCGCTAAATAAACGCAGATTGAACTGCTACAGTAGACGCCAGCCATGTAAAAGGACCCTAAATCTATGTTACCTATAATATGTCAACCTATCATTTTCAATTTACTAATTTAGATACACAAAGATAATAAACTCAAGTTATGCATATAGTGTATCCGCCTCCCTCACGCAAGTGAAAAATGGAATATCTTATCGAATTTGTTGTATCAGACCACAGATAAGAATAATGATTAGAATCCATAATCCTTACAGTATTACACGCTTATCACATTGATAAATGGACAAAGGTCATTAAGAAACGCTTTAGAATGATGTAGATTGACTAGGTAGTGGTACTTATGAATCTTTATGAACTCATGCTTGAAAATTCTTAAGAGGGTTGTCCTGGATTAAAAAAAAACATGGCTGTGTTCTTCCAAAAACAGCACCACATGCAGAGAGCCACAGGGAAAGCAGGGAGGATGGGAGCAGTTGCACTCACGGTGGCAGTCACTTCTATGTTGCTACTTGGGCCATGCAGTGATTAAAAGGGTGCACCTTTCTTCCCTTTGGGGCACTGTCTGGCTTTGGGGAATTCTCCTGCCTGATGGTAGTTTTGAGGGTGCCCTTCGTAGCCCTTCGGTTTTGAGGTCCCAGGCAGGATTTCCTGAAGTGTAAGTCAATGATGAGACCATGTTAATGCAATAAGTCCACTGTACTTTACTAAAGCAGTTCAATCGATGGTTCAGGTAGGCACTGCATAGTTAAAATGCAATCTTTAGGGTTGGCATATGCAGTTCCTAAGCTTGTGTTTGGGAGGCCAGTCTTTCTGCATATGCAGTTCCTAAGGGTACTCTCACACTAGCGTTATTCTTTTCCGTATTGAGTTCCATCCTAGGGGCTCAATACTGGAAAAAAACTGATCAGTTTTATCCTAATGCATTCTGAATAGAGAGCATTCCGTTCAGAATGAATCAGTTCAGTCCCTCTCTCATTTTTTTGCCAGAGAAAATACCGCAGCATGCTGCGGTATTTTCTCCGTCCCAAATTCTGGAACACTTGCCGGAATGCCGGATCTGGCATTAATTTCCATTGAAATGTATTAGTGCCGTTTCCGGCATTAAAATTACCGCAACGATGGATCCAGTCTTCCGGTCTGTGCATGCGCAGACCTTTAAAAATGTGAAAAAGGATCCGCATAATTGCGGAACGGATCCAGACCCATTCTACGAACGTGAGAATGGACCCTTATGTTGGGGCTCCTGCTTGGTGGTAATTGGGGTCCCTTTTTTGTTAGGTGCTTTAACAGGGTGCACCGTAAGAGTGTGGATGAAAAATAGCCAACAGATGGTGGAGGAGTCCGTAACCAGGCCAGTGGTAGGTAATAAATAAGTCTTACTTTACTATAGGGGTAGTAGTATATCCAACAGTATCAAGGCACAGTTCCGAGCAGTTCACAGTGCAAATCTGTGAAACTCCTGCTCTCTGTCTCTCCACAGTCATTAACAATATTCCCTCTCACCGCAACAAAGTCTCTTTTTCTGCCATGGACTAGTATGATACCTTGCTAACTGACTCCAGGGCTCGGCCTTGTAGATTCTAGACCTAAATTCTGTTTCTGAAGCTCTTTAATGCAACAGTTGTTCCTCCACTGAAGAAACCTCACAGCTGATGAGTTCAGGCCTAGCACATGTAGGTCCTCTCTCTTCCTCTGCTAAGCTCAGACTCCAGCCAGGTCTATGTTCTAGCAACCTAAAGGTCACATTATCCATACAATGATGTTAGATGTACAATTACAATACATTATAACAATTTACGCTTTTGCAGTAACCCTGTTCTGGGAGGCAGCACCCACCTTAAAGTTGAACATTACTGTCTGTCAAATGTTTAGGGGGTTAGTATGTTAGCACACGTTTTGTGTGTTTTTCTCTATGTAGGATGGACTGTCAGGTTTGGGGGAGTGAATTGTTTGTATGTAATATGTTGTTTGTTAAGTGAGATGGGGCTGTTTATTAGCACATGTAGGGGACGCCTAGTGGTCACAAACTGTTAGCAGTGATGTCATGAGGTGGCACGAGAGCTGTTAAATAGGGATGCCCTCTTGTTAAAGGAGGTCAATGCCATGGTAGTGGAACACAAGTGGCAACTATGGGGTAGCTTTATAAATAATATTTTTGTCAGGCTCTGGTGTTGTGTAATAACTGGTGTCAATTTTAGTGATTTGTGAGAGATACTGTAATTTTATTATTTATTTTTTGCTCATAGTAAATATCTCTAAGAGTGTGTTCACATGGGGGAAAACTGAGTATTTTACTTCCACCTATTGGATTTCACGTCCCATTGTTTTGATGGAAATCCATGCTATAGTTCAGATTATAGCTTCACAGAAAAAAGATCATGTGAATTCCTGCTATGGTTTCTGCATGTAATTCATGGCTGGTGGCCACAAAAAGATTGAATGGGCTAAATGCACGTGCACTTCTGCAACATGTACAAATTGTATCCGTGGCATGTGCAAATCGATGGCAGAAATCCAAGGATCACCCTTGGATTTTTGCTGTGGATTCCGCAGCTGATTTTTCTGGCAAAAATAAAATAAAAATGTGCCATGTAAACATACGCTGAGGCTGGATTTGCACATGTACTTTTTGATGCATTTTTTGGGACCAATGAGATGAGAAGTCTTCCCTTTCAGGACTATGTGGTGAGGTCCCAAGGCCTATACCACCTGTGGATCTTTGCCATACAGAATCCCTGCTCAGGCCAGTTCTTCTGATCGGACCCCAGCATTTACTAGTTATGTCCCAGGAAGTTACTATTTCTAGTATATGGGTAGTGTGCATCACAGGGGTGCCATGGCCAGGTTTGAGGTGGCCCCAATGCTATGCTTAGGCTGGTCAGATGTCCGGCTTTAGGCCAGACAGTCCAGTTTCCTGGCTCCTGGTTCTCTGTCCAGCGCAAGGCCTTGATGGACGCCTGAGTCCTCCTTTTCTGTGGCTCTGTGCACTCACACAGCAGCTGCACATTGCAGCCATAGACTGACTGAGGGAACAAGAGCAGTGACTCGGGACCAGGACCTGCTCTGTATCTTCTGCACTGAAAGAGCTGAAGGACCTGTCATGATATTGCCACTATGTAATCAGTGCAGGAGGGGGCAGAGCTCAGCACTAGAGAGGAGAAAAGGTGGGACAGGATGATGTTATATGAAATAAGGGGCAGAGTTTTGAATGGAGAAGAAGAAAGAGTTGAAGTTATAGGTTCAGTGTTCATCTCATTCTTCTTCACAGCCTAGAATGTGCCATTTCTAGTTCTCTCCTCTGTTAGACTACAGTTAGTCTATACATGCCAGGAGTTGTAGTTCTCTTCTCTGATAACCTACTATAACAGCTTGCATATGCTGGTAGTTGTAGTTCTCTCCCATGATATTCTACAATAACAGTCTGTACATGCTGGGAGTTGTAGTGTTCTTTTCTGATAGCCTACTTAAACTGCTTGAATATGATGGGAGTAGTAATTCTCTGATATCCCAAAATAGCAAGATGGGGAGCCATGGAATATGGCCTAGATCTATTCCAGCAAGAAGGCTGGCATAGAGTTCAGTCTCACACACGGCTGTGCTTCTACATAACTTTGGCGCCTCCTATGGCAGTGCAGAGGGACTTAAGACAGGCGTGAAAAACACTGGTCTTAATGAATGTCCCCTTTATTTTTGTAATAGAATGCACATGCATGGTGTAACTGTGCCTTATATTTTTCTTATGGACTCATTCACTGGAATGGGCAGGACTACCTAGAAAATCAGAGCAAACAAGAGCATGCTGCGATTTTCTCTGCACGGACCAATGCGCTGCATGGAATATCAGGGACCTGGGCTACTGACTATAGTGGGTCAGTGTTTAGTCCATGTGCTGTCTATTGTACACTTGGACAGCACCCTGACATGACTATCACTCAATGACCCCTAAGATATTATATACTGGGGTACATTCACCTGGAACCTCTGAATGTGACGGTCCTTGCAGCAGGTACAAGGATTTCTGCAAAACCCATCTAGATAATTATGTCATTCACGTAAATGTCAGTAATAAATCTGTCTTATATGTACTTACCATGAGATATAAGGATGTGCATGGAAAATGGCTATGCTCTGCATGCATAAACAGTCCCCACAGGACTCATCCTTTAGCCAGTTTAGCCAGTTCTCTGACTTCCTGAAACTGCCATTAAATGGGTTGAGGGAGCAGACAGTTTCTGTTCATTAGAATATTTATAATTATACGGTTAGGCATGGAGGAGAGGAGGTTCTGCCGTTCATATCAGCTACTGAAAAAATAAAACCTTTGAAAGTACTGTTGAAACACTGACGACGGTACTTCCGGGAGGTTTGCATCACTGCACTTGCAAGGCTCAACAGTTATGTGGTCAGATAATACTTTTGACAATTATACAGAAATGATAGTATTGCTAGTTGCGGTACAAGTCATATTTTTTTGTTTTGCCATAATACACCAACACCATGAAATAAATGGTCAGATTCATACACAATCCAACAGAAAAAACCTCTGCAAGAAATTGTAGACATGCAGAGGGCTCTTTAGGATTCTAAGGACTCCATATCATAGCTCCAAACAACTCAGATAATGTAGAGAGCTGTAGGGATTGTAGTATGCATTAGCTATTAAAATATACCTGCAAAACGACTGTGGGTCATTGCTTTAACTAAAGGCCGGGTTCACTTGAATGGGTCCGCAATCGGAAGGTGCGGTGCAGAACGGAGGCACTCCGTAGTGCTCATGTTCTCTCCGTGTCTCCGCACTTCAAAAATAAAGTAGCCCGAGCATTGGGGGGGGGGGGGAGAATTCTAACCTGTATGTCAACTATATATTTATGTCCAGGTCCCTCAACACTGTGCATTTATAATGTTATGTAACTGTTCATGTAATATGCCTTGTTCACCAGCAGGTGGCAGAAAGTGAAGTGCAGAATTAAGAAGAAGCCAAGTTACCAAGTCAGTACAGCAGAGTGAGAGAAGGATAGAGCAGAGTTCAGTTTGCCTGCCAGTTTAATGCTAAAGCCTGCTGGAACCAAGACAAAGCCTGTAAACTGTTTAAGGAAACGTTTATTCAAAGTAAAGCTGCCATTGAACTTCATCCTCAAGGTCTGGACTTAAGTTATTCTTTCCAATCCCTCAATTATTCCCCCTATTTATTGCTTTGGAGCCAAAGCCTGGGGTCCAGCCGCATCCAGGTAGGAGCACCATGACACACATAAAGAGACATTTTAGACCGCAACATACCACTTGGTATTTCCCACACCTGGGATGCATTATAGAGAGGGCACTGGGGGGAGGAACCCGTTGCAACTGCACCCAGGTAATTTTGAAGCAGAAAGTGTGCTTACACGAGCACCCATGATCGGCAAAGCTGCCAAAAGATGGACCCCCACCGATATAATATTGAGGACCTATCTTCACTAGGTCATCAATATTAAGGCACTGCAAAGCCTCTTTAAGGCAAAACATCATATATGTACATTGCCAGGATGGAGAAGGCAAAGGAGTTGTGCTTGCACCATCGGCAGCAGGTTGTAATAAGTAGTATGCTGAATCAGCCGAGATAAAAGTTAGTAGCGATGCTACCCATTTAATCCATTAGATGGCACAGTCCATAGCATCAACACTAGGGTTGAGCACTCTTTTAAAAAACGTTGTTAACAATATCAGCTCCGACCTACTGTAAAATGTATTTCCTCCGCTGAGGTCTTTCTGAAAATACTAAGCCGAACTCAGCTTCGTGCTTAATTAACAAAGCCGAGTTCAGCTTCGTATTTTGCATAAACTTCAGAAAAACGGCCGTGAAGGCAATACATTTTACAGTAGGACGGAGCCAATATTCTTTATGTAGTTTTTTTAAGAATTGGGTTTGGATACAGCAATCCAAACCCAATTCACTCAACCCTAATCAACACCACCAATTATTGATAGTATCACATCAGTAGATACCATAACATCTGGGACCCTTGGGTCAAGTCAGCGCATGGACATGGTGGGCAGCAGCTGTAGTAGCATTTTGCTGTTTTCTTATCCACCGGGGAAAACAGCAATGCAAACATTTTGGTGCAAATGTGATGAAACATAAAAGAAACTATATAAAATTTGATATCTCCATAATCATATCAACCCACAGAACAAGCTAAGCTTGTCAGTTTATACCATGCTGTGAACGCAGAAGTAATGTATTTTGGTCATCGGACCTCCCAAAAAGCAGAATAAAAAGTGATCAAAATGGTACCAATGAAACTTACAGGTTGTTTTGTTAAATTAATGCCCTCAAACGGTTCTGTCGAGGAAAAAGTAAAAAGCTTATGACTGTCAAGGTATGGTGATGCAAAATAATTTTTTAAAATAATAATTTTTAAATTATTGCCCAGCTCCACCCAGAAATGCTCATTTATGGCCGGGGACACCCTGAATTTGCCAGGACTGTCTCTGATGGAGACCTGATGGAGCCCATGGACTATGCATGCTGCAATATTTTGTCTTATCAGAGGCCCAAAACCAAATGGGAACAGAGCATTGCCTGGACTGGATGCAATTCTAACCCTAAGTTCACACCAGAGCGTTTTACAGCGCGTTCAAACGCGCTGTAAAACGCTCAACACATGAAAACCAATGCTTTCCTATGGCCCTGGATTCATTTTTCCATCACTGCTCGTTTATATGGTTATGACCACCCTGCAATCCATCAGCAGTGGCCTATAGTATGCAAGCACGACAACCACTGATGGATTGCATGATGGTCGTAACCATGGAAACGAGCAGTGTTTTTTAATGTGAAGGAAAAATGAATCTAGCCAGCAAAGGAAACAATATGGATAATCACAATACATTAATAAGTGCCTTGTATTAACTGTATCAACATAATAAATGCAGACCTCCCAAGTGTCCCTCTTTTTGACCCAAGTCCCTCTGTCCCTCTTTGCTCCTTAAATATCCCTCTTTTTGATCTGAGGTATACATTTTCGTTATAACATTTACAATACTGCTCCAAAAAGCGTTTGTCTAGTTCCTATCTGTATATAAGAGTCTTTCATTATTTGATGCAATTTTGATTTTAGAAATTTCTAGATTCAGAAAAATGTTTGCGTCATTGTGTAAAAGAAGACTATAAAAGTTAATGAATATGCAGGAGAAATGGATCTTTCACACAATGAATCCAACGTGTCCCTCTCTGACCATCCAAAAAGTTGGGAAGTTTGTAAATGCCACTTGCTGAAGTGACAAAACCCTTTTGAGGTGACTGCACACATTCCAGATTACGTACAGTTGTGTTCAAAATTATTCAACCCCCACTGAAATTGAGTGTTTTGGCCAGTTTGACATTGATTTTGATCATCTTGTTTCAGTCATCTTGTTTACAATTAAATCGAAGAGGCACTTGTAAGTCAGACAAATATAACATAACATTTATAATGAAATAACCACAAATGTCTTTTCTGTGCTCACATCATTATCAGTTTTATTCAACCCCCAAGTGACATTAGATCTTAGTACTTAGTACAACATCCTTTTCCAGTTATAACAGCTTTTAAACGTGAAGCATAGCTTGACACAAGTGTCTTGCAGCGATCTACAGGTATCTTCGCCCATTCTTCATGGGCAAAAGCCTCCAGTTCAGTCACATTCTTAGGCTTGCACGCTGCAACTGCTTTCTTTAAGTCCCACCAAAGGTTCTCAATCGGATTTAAGTCTGGTGACTGCGATGGCCACTTCAAAATGTTCCAGCCTTTAATCTGCAACCTTGCTCTAGTGGACTTGGAGGTATGCTTGGGATCATTGTCCTGTTGAAAGGTCCGACGTCTCCCAAGCCTCAGGTTTGTGACGGACTCCATCACATTTTCATCCAATATCTCCTGGTGCTGAAGAGAATTCATGGTACCTTGCACACGCTGAAGCTTCCCTGTACCTGTAGAAGCAAAACAGCCCCAAAAGCATGATTGACCTCCCGCCATGCTTCACAGTAGGCAAGGTGTTCTTTTCTTCATAGGCCTTGTTCTTCCTCCTCCAAACATAGCATTGATCCATGGGCCCAAACAGTTCTAATTTTTTTTTATCAGTCCACAGAACACTATCCCAAGACTTTTGTGGTTTGTCCACATGACTTTTGGCATACTGCAGTCGACTCTTATTCTTTGGAGACAGCAAAGGGGTGCGCCTGGGAGTTCTGGCATGGAGGCCTTCATTACGCAGTGTGCGCCTTATTGTCTGAGCTGAAACTTCAGTACCCGCATCTGACAAATCTTTTTTCAGTTCCTCAGCAGTCACACGGGGACTTTTCTCCACTTTGCGCTTCAGGTAGCGCACAGCAGTCGAAGTCAGCATCTTCTTTCTGCCACGACCAGGTAGCGTTTCAACAGTGCCCTTTGCCTTGAATTTGCGAATGATGCTTCCTATGGTATCTCTTGGTATCTTTGCAATCTTCCTATAGCCATTGCCCTTCCTGTGAAGAGAAATCACCTCTTCTCTTGTCTTCCTGGACCATTCTCTTGACTTCACCATGTCTGTAAACACACCAGTAAATGTCTAGAAGGAGCTGAGTATCACAGTCATTTTACATCTGCCTAATTGGTACTTATTATGCTTGATTGCTGCTCCTTGACATCCAATAAGTGTTTTCAATACCTGATCGAAAACACTTGAATGAACCTCTGTTCTTAAGAGTGGTAGTCTTTAAGGGGTTGAATAATTGTGTCTATGAAGAAATCACAAAAAAACATTTAATACTGTATTACAAAAACAATTGATGTCATTTTAGTTGCATTTGGTTCTTTAAAAAGTCCTTGTAAGATTTCATTCTGAACACAATTACAAATGTACACTAAATTCCATAAAACCGTTTACAGCATTGGGGGTTGAATAATTTTGAACACAACTGTATGATTGTTCCATGTGGATTCTTATGTGGAAAAACCACAGCGTCATTCAGGACCGGCAAAGTGCATGAGATCTGACAAATCTCATGAACTCTCTGGAGGTCATAAAAAAAATTACGTAAAAATACTTTTCGTGACTTTTTTTAACTCCTGTTTGACAATATTTTGTCGCATGGCCATTTTTACGCCCTCTTCTCACCGCTCCCAAGTGTCGTGGCCTGGGGCAGAACTTTTTTTTCACAAGACTCCACTGGGAAATACAGGAAACACTACCTCCCAAAAGCCTTAGCGTGGGGTTACACGTTCAGGGGGAGATTTATCAAACTGGTGAAAAGGAAAACTGCCCTTAGTTCCCCAGCAACCAATCAGATTCCTCCTTTTATTTTCCAAAGAAACCCTGAAAAATGAAAGGTGTAATCTCATTCGATTCTATGGGCAACTAAGTTGCCTAAGTTTTCATTTACACCAGTTTTAATAAATCAAACCTTATGTCTACATGGTTGCCACAGTGCAACGTTGCCACAGCTTTTTGAAATTGTGGTAAAACACTGTGAGTTTGTTGCAACTGCAGAAAACCACAGTGAAAAAATAAAATATAAATCTTACACTACCCAATTATTATTACCATTGCTTCAAAATGATGGAATCATGATGATTATTGGTGAGTGTTATTTATCGTTGTGGGGGAAGCATTCAGCATAAGTTGTGAATACAGCCCTCTCGCCAGGAGCTGTAGTAGATATCTGGAGTAATGTGTGCTAATGTGCCACACATGGCCCACCTCTTCTCACACACTTTTTTGAAAGGTGGCGAAGATGTCAGAAAATGGCGCACACCACACAATATGCGAGTTTTCTACATCTGAAAGCTGGAGTACAGTTAAAAGTATACCACCCCCAATGTATTACTCCCATCATCTTACAGATAGGGCATGACTTTCATCTCCCAGAGGCTTACAATCTGATCTTCTGTTCAGTTGCTCCTCATAGATCTCATCTTTCTCTGATGGGTTGGATACTTAAAAGAGGTTATTTCTGCAGTCATGGAACAAAGTAGAACATTTTTATATAAGGCTGCTGTGATCATGGACATCTCGCGCTCTCAGCAACCATAGTCCATAATGAGGGTTGTTTCCATGTGGAGTTTGTAGAAAGATTGACAGATTTAGACTGAGTGAAATGGGCGAAAAGGGAAACTGCCTTGGTTACCCATAGCAACCAGAGTGCAGCTTTCATTTTTCATCAGCAGAATATAAAATGAAAGCTGTTCTGTAATTGGTTGCTATGGGCAACAAAGAAAGTCTTTCTTTTAGGCCCATAATTCCCCTCTTGGGGTCTCATATGTCACCACTCACCCCAAAATCTATGTGACCCTAAAATGAAGAGAATTTCAGGAAGGAGTCCATGGGCACTCATATAGATGGTGTGTTTCATAAAAAGATATCCTTATATGTAGATCGTATGTTATTAAATTCAATATGGCCGCTTCCATGCTCCGATCCCACTTGTGATGTCATCATTTGAATCACGGCCTGGTCTCGCTTCTTGTGATATCATCCTGAGAATCTGAGAGAATCAGTGACATGATCCAAAAGGCATAGCTAGGGGTTCAGCGCAGCGAGGGGTAAAAAAAACACATCTGTTGCCTTACTGGGCCCCCAACCCAGGAAACTCTGCATTATGTGTACCATGACCGCCGGGTCTTCCTCAGCCCCATCCAGCAATCTGTCAATCCGATCCACAATATGCCGAACCCAAGCACCCGGAAGACAACACACTGTTTGGCATTCATGGTCTCGGCAACAGATGACCTTGCCTGTCTTCCTAATAATAGAGTCCCATACCACCAGCATCTGACCTTTGCTGCATTCCTTTTCCCATCCTTCCTGCAGCGGTCAACGTCCTAGTTGCTAGGAGAAACGCCCTGCTGCATTGTTGCTGGCCCTGGGCTTTCATTTCTAATATCAGCCAAACAGGCATATTTACTATGGCTTTCAAGCTCAGGACTAGCCTCCTTGGCATTTTTCCTACTACCTCTTCTTCCTACATTAACCCAACTGCTGACCGGAGAGTCCTGATCTTGCCCTCCTCCTCCTACCTCCATTTCACTGACACCAGTCAGTGCCTACACAGTCTCTCTCCAGGTTTGCAATGCCCCTGAGTATTTCAAGCTAACTATTTAGATCCAAGATCTGGGCTTCCAAATATGCAACATGCTTGCATCTAGTGCAAATGTATTCACCTTCGAATGGCATTCCAAGGCACGCATACATTGCACAGGACACACACTTAGTAGCATTGTCCATGGAGCACATGTTTAAATAGGGGTATACAGTAAAGAAGAAAAACAGTAACTATGTTGGATTTAGACCCTGTCTGCTGTAGTTGGAGGACTAGCTAGAATCAAGCCAACAATACACAAGGAAAATCTATCAAACCTTAGTTTCTTGCTCCTGGTCTTAAATCCTGGTTCTTTAAACTCCACTTATTCAGAAGCCCACAGTGCAGCAGGCCCAGTAGAGCGAGATTAGATAGTAGATAGAGAGTGGGATATAGGAGGGGACAGTGGGGATTTAGTGGGGGCTGGGGTTAGTGAGGAATGTAGGGAGAAGACTGGGCAGAACTATACACCGATGAAAAATAGAGATACTGGTAACAAGAACCTGTTACATACAAACATTTGCCAAGGAAACCAAAAAATCATGGATATTCATTTTATAGGTAATAGTAATTTAAAATGTATTTTCACAAATGCCAGAAGTCTAGTGTCATTGCCTTCCCTGTGAGAGATCTGACAAGATCGGATAGACTTGCGGCACTTGACAGGTCTCTCTGTTTTTGCTTTCTGTTTGTTATTGTTGTCACAGGTCCTGCTCGCTATCAGTGAGAAGGCTCTATTTAAGTCCACCTCTCACTGCTGACCATATGGTTGATATTTCCTGCTGGAGTTCTATGTTGGTTGTTTGTGGATCATCTGCTTCCCTTTCATCTCAAGTTAAGTTCTCCTGTTGTCTCCTTGGTGTGTGTGTTATTTCTAGGTCTCAGGGAGAAGCTGGTCCCTTCACGGTGGAAGGAACCAGCTGTCTCATCTCCTGCTCCCTAAGTTAGGGTGTGTGACAGTATCAGCAGGGCATAGGTTCCAGCGTATGTGTTCGTTCACCTTCAGGACTTGCTCATACTGTCAGCAGTCAGAGAAAATCTCAAGGATTGTTAGGAGGTTATCATTCCCTCTTCCCTAGCTTTGAGGCCTAGTCTGCTTTCTGTCGCTGTTTGTTTATTTGGTGTTTCTCACATCCCCACCTACCTGTGACATTATCAACCACCATAAACCGTTATCATTTCCCTTGCTCTGTGCAGATATGAATACTGTTACGGCACTGGTTGATCGCATGCAGGGATTATCTTTGGAGGTAGCTGACCTCCGTAATACTGTTGCACAGTTTCAGAGTCCTCAGGCGTCTGGTTCCACCAGTGGGAACCAGGTCTGCCCTGAACCTAAGATTGCCCTCCCGGATAGGTTTTCTGGTGGAAGTGATAACTTTGTTTAGTTCAGAGAATCTTGTAAACTGTATTCTCGACTACGTCCGCTCTCCTCTGGGGACGAGAATCTAAGAGTGGGGATTATTATTTCTCTGCTGAAAGGTGACGCTCAGTCCTGGGCCTTTTCTCTGCCGATCGGTTCCCAGTCCCTCTGATCGGTGGATTAATTTTTCAGAGCCCTGGGGCTTATTTAGGATGACCCACACCGGGTTTCCCTAGCCAAATTTAAGTTGCGTAGCTTGCGGCAGGGAGAACGTTCTGCAGAGTCATATTGCTCTGAATTTAGGAGGTGGGCAACTGATTCAGAGTGGAATGATCCAGCACTCCGTAATCAATTCTGTCAAGGGCTGTCAGAGAAACTAAAAGACGCCCAGGCATTCCATGAAGACCCTGACTCATTGGAGGCAGCCATGTCCCTGGCAGCACGGATTGATAGACGCCTGAGAGAGAGGTGCAAGGTTCCCCTCACCCGGAACGTACTCCCATATGGGGAAGCAGTATCTTCTGACACTCGGGCTACAGAGACACTCAAGCTCATGACGAAGAGTCAATGCAATTGGGGCAGGTCTCTTTCTGTCCAGGTAATAGGAACTTCAGGGTTCAGAGACTTTGTTTCTTCTGTGGTAAAGAAGGACATTTTAGTAACGTATGTCATTATGTTAATCTCAAGGTGAAAAAGAAAAAAAAAGTTATAACTAATGGGTCCAGCTTTCTTACTCTTGGCAGTATGGGTGGGGAGTCAGAAAATGTACTTTTGTCTTTTACCGATAGTACCCGATTTCTCCTGCCGGCCAGGGTGGCGCTAGACTCCAAAATATTGACAGTTGGGCAGGGGTTAACCTTGTGTATTGTCAGTTCATCCAGAGGCATGATTTTAAAACAAGCACTTTAAACAAGGGGATATCTGTGTTTGCAATCGATTTCGCCCCTCTCTCTCAAAAGTGTCTGACTCATATGGTGCAGGATATTAATTTAAGGGTGGGTGATTCCCATGTTGAATCCATTTCTTGTTTCTTACTGAAGTATCTGCCTGCTCCTCTAGTGCTAGGTTTACCATGGTTGACCAGACATAATCCATACATTGATTGGCAAACAACACAGATCAGTAATTGGAGTGATTACTGTAGACAACTGTTTCTGCGTTTCTCTTTCTGTGGTATCCACTAAGATGTTACCCCCGTTTCTTTCAGATTTTTCTGACGTATTCTCTTAGAGTGGCGATCAGGAGTTACCCCCTCACAGGGCCGTCTTTAATATTGATTGGACCCTGAGCAAGAATTTACTTGGGCCCCCTGTATCCCGCCTTCCCACACTCTAGCATGCAATGTGCTGAAGTGCCTTGTTGCCTGCGCTATACCAAGTCCGCCCCATGTCTGCAACAATAATGTTTGATGTCTGCAATAATGATCATTTGTTTTCTCCTTCGTGACATAAGTTGTGATTTGAAGGCAGAGCACCATCTGTAGTGAGGAAAACCCGGCATCGGAGGTTTTTCGTGTCTTGGGAGAAAGTTTTGGGCAGTGCCACCCCGTTGTGCTCCACCACGGCCGCACCACAGATCATCCAACGCCAAACAAATCCATCTCCAGATCATATCATTCTATATATCAGATAACTCAGCTTCTCTCCCTCTTTCATACCCTGCTCTCACAGGTTCACTCTAAGGTCTAAACTACATGTGTTATTAAAATAGCAAAACAGTTGCAGAAAACTTTTTGAGGTCCAAAGTCAGATCACACCGAAGAGATGGCTGCTGGCTTTTATTGAAACCATCCATGCCGCTATAGGTCTAAAGGAGGCTACCCATTACCACACCATTACCTACCTGACATTGCACTAGCCATGTACTTGATGCCCCAGCACCTTCAAGGTTGTCTGTGACCACTACATCAGTACCCAGCTTCACAAACACCTTTACCTACCACAGTTCACACAGTCCATACAGGTTTAGCAACTTGAAAGCAGTGTGTCAAGGTAAGAAGGAAGACATAAATGGAGGATGTCAAGGTAAGGAGAAGGACTTAAAGGGCTTCTGTCACCCCCACTGACGAATTTTCACTAGCTGACATTAGCTACTTGCTAATGTCAGCTGAGTTCAAACATATGTTTAATATCTTTTTTTCTTTTTTCAATCTTCTAAAAAACTTACTTTTGTTATATGTAAATTAGCTTCGCTACCAGCAAGTTGGGCGGGTACTTGCTGGTAGCCGCCGCATCTTCATGGCCTTGGAACGCCCCCTCTTCTTTTGATAGACAGGGCCAGCGCGCTCTCCTCCTTTCGCTGGCCCTGTCTGCAGCTGCAATCCCGCGCCTGCGCCGTCTCGGTCTTTAGTCGGCGCAGGCGCTCTGAGTGAAGGATGCTCGCTTAGGCGCTCCGTCCTCAGTGCGCCTGCGCCCGATGGCGTCAGCGCTACACCCGGAAGAGAAGACGCCGGCATCCCTGGTAAAGAGCAGGCGATGCCGGCGTCTTTTCTTCCGGGTGTAGCGCTGACGTCATCGGCGCAGGCGCACTGAGGACGGAGCGCCAAGCGGCGTCCTTCACTCAGAGCGCCTGCGCCGACTAAAGACCGAGACGGCGCAGGCGCGGGATTGCAGCTGCAGACAGGGCCAGCGAGAGGAGGAGAGCGCGCTGGCCCTGTCTATCAAAAGAAGAGGGGGCGTTCCAAGGCCATGAAGATGCGGCGGCTACCAGCAAGTACCCGCCCAACTTGCTGGTAGCGAAGCTAATTTACATATAACAAAAGTAAGTTTTTTAGAAGATTGAAAAAAGAAAAAAAGATATTAAACATATGTTTGAACTCAGCTGACATTAGCAAGTAGCTAATGTCAGCTAGTGAAAATTCGTCAGTGGGGGTGACAGAAGCCCTTTAAGTGGAGTCAATCATGGTCCGAAGAAAGACATGAATGCAAGGAGTCAAGGTAAGAAGAAAGACAAGTGGAGGATGTTAAGGTAAAGAGGAAGACATGACTGATGGGTCAAGCTAAGGAGGAAGACTTACCGTACATTAGAGAGGAATACATAAGTGCATGTGATTAAGGTAAGAAGAAATACTGTATATAAGTGGATGATGTAAAGGTAGGGAGGAAGAAATAAGTAGAAGGGATCAAGGTAAGGAGGCAAAAGTAAGCAGAGGGGGTCAAGGTAAGGAGGAAGTCAGAAGTAGGGGATCAAGGTAAGAAGGAAGACTTCAGTGCAGGGGGTCACAGTAAGGAGAATGACATGAGAAGAGGAGGTCAAATTAATGAAGAAGACATAAGTAGATGGTGGAGGAATACATGAGTGGGTGGTTGAGTTGAGGGTGAAGAAAATCATTGGGATTGGGCAGATATCATTAAGCAAATGATAAAGGATTAAAAAAATGATAAAGGATAAAAAAAACTACTTAAGTACCTCTAACTACTTCTTCCGCTCCGTACTTGCGTGCTGCCCAGGCGTGAGCTCCTTGCGCAATCCCGTTGGCGCGTGCTCCCGCGAGACCTGCCGCGGAAGTTCATGGGTCTCGCGGGATTGGGCAACGAACTCACACCTGTACAGCCCACAAGTAAGGAGCGGAATAAGTAGTTAGAGGTAGTTAAGTAAGTTTGCTGACATTGAGCGCAGCCGCACTTAACATATAGGGAAGACCTGCCGCCACACTTAAAAAAGCACTTGCAGGGCTCAAGAGGCAGCTGTCTTGGGCCCCCCAGTAGCAACTGGGCCCAGAGCAGCTGCCCCTTTTGCCCCACGTTAAAGACAGCCCTGCCCCCTCACCGAGAGTATGATTGTCCTGTCAACCTTATTCCCGGAGCTAAATTGCCAAAGTCTCGGTTGTATAATCTTTCTGAACCCGAAAGAGTAGCCATGCGAAAGTATATTACCAAGAGTTTGGCAAAGGGACATATTAGACCATCCAAGTCACCTGTGCTGCTGGCTTTTTTTTTTGGTAAAAAGAAGGATGGGACCCTTAGACCGTGTTTAGGCTTCCGGGAGCTAAATCGTATCACTGTCCTAGATCCTTATCCCCTTCCCTTGATCCCAAATTTATTCAATCAGATTGTCGGAGCCAAGGTGTTTACTAAGTTGGATTTAAGAGGGGCTTATAATCTGGTAAGAATCAGGGAAGGGGACGAATGGAAGATGTCCTTTAATACCCCTGAGGGCCACTTTGAGAACTTAGTCATGCCTTTTGGGTTGACTAATGCTCCGGCGGTCTTCCAGCACCTTATCAATTACATTTTTCATCATCTGTTGGGGAGGTTTATTGTTGTATACCTTGATGACATACTAATTTACTCACCCGATATGGAGACTCATCAGGATCATTTGAGACAAGTATTACTGATCCTCCTGGAGAATAAGTTGTATGCAAAGTTGGAAAAATGTGTGTCTGCTGTTCAGGAGGTGCATTTCCTGAGTTACCTGCTTTCCTCCTCAGGTTTTCGTATGGATCCAGAAAAGGTCCGTGTAGTATCGGACTGGGATCGACCTGAGAATCAGAAAGCGCTGATGCGGTTTTTGGGGTTACCAATTATTACAGAAAATGTATCCTAAATTATTCTACTGTGGTCAAGCTTTGACCAATATGACTAAGAACAGTGTCGATTTCTGAGTCTGGTCTGAAGAGGCATTACATGCTTTTTCAAGAATAAATGTTTTGCTTCTGCTCCCATTTTGGTGCAACCCGATGTGTCTCAACCATTCATTATGAAGGTTGACGCGTTAGAAGTGTGAGTTGGAGCAGTTTTGTCGCAGGGTCCTTCTCTTGGCAAATGGTGCCCTTGTGCTTTTTTTTTTACGAAAAAGCTTTCTTCTGCTGAAAGAAATTATGATGTTGGTATTAGAGAGTTGCTGGCCATTAAGTTGGCCTTGGAAGAATGGCGTCATTGGTTAGAAGGAGAGATTCATTCCATTACGGTAATTACTGATCATAAGAATCTGGCTTACCTGAAATCGGCTAAATATCTGAACCCAAGGCAGGCTAGATGGTCTTTGTTTTTTATTTAATTTTGTGGTCACTTATCGCCCTGGGGTCAAAAACGTCAAGACAGATATTTTGTTGCGTAGATTTCCTGGGGGGGGGGGAGATACGGAGGATCCTGGTCCAATTTTGGCTAATGGGGTGGTTCTATCCGCCCTTTATCCCTAACTTGAGGCAGAGGTGTTGGAGGCCCAAGGAGAGGCACCTGATTCCTGTCCTCCAGGGAGGTTGTTTGCTCCTTCTGAACTTCAGCACAAGGTGTTGCAGGGTGTTTAAGGAACATCACGATACTGTCCTTGCGGGACACCTTGGGAGCAGATCCACTGTGGATCTTATTTCCCAGAGATTCTGGTGGCCAGGTTTACGCAAAGCTGTGGAGGGCTATGTGGCAGCTTCTGAGACTTGTGCGTGTGCCAAGGTGACTTATACTCGGCCTTCAGGATCTCTTTTTCCTTTGTCCATTCCATCCCATCCCTGGACGCATTTGTCCATGGACTTCATCACTGATTTGCCTAGTTATTCTGGGAAGACAGTGATTTTGGTGGTGATGGACCGCTTCAGTAAGATGGCGCACTTTATAGCATTATCAGGTTTGTCCAATGCCAAAACTCTCTCTCAAGTGTTTATTGATAACATTGTGAAATTACACGGCATTCCCTCTGATGTGGTGTCTGATAGAGAGACACAATTTGTTTCCAAGTTCTGGAGGGGATTCTGTACTCACCTTGGGGTTCAGTTGTCCTTCTCTTCGATTTTTAACTCTCAGTCGAACGGACAAACTAAGCGCACTAACCAGAATCTGGAGACTTATTTGAGGTGTTTTGTCTTTGAGAATCAGGAAGAGTGGTCTTCATTCTTGTCTTTAGCTGAGTTTGCCTTTAATAACCGTAGACAGGAGTCCACTGATAAGTCACCATTTTTTGGTGCATATGGGTTTCACCCTCAATTTTGTACATTTTCTGGGACTGGGTCCTCTGGTGTACCTGAAGAGGAAAGATTCTCTTCTTCATTGTCATCTATCTGGCGGAAGATTCAAATCAGTTTGAAAAAAATGGGCAAAAGGTACAAACGTATGGCTGATAAGAGACATATGACTGGTCCGGACCTGATTGTGAGTGATTTGGTGTGGTTGTCCACTAAGAAGTTGAAGGTACCCTCTTGGAAGTTGGGCCCAAGATTTATTGGTCCATACAAGATCTCTGCCATTATTATTCCGGTTGCTTTTCGTCTCAAACTTCCACAGGCTTGGAAGATTCATAATGTGTTTCACAACTCATTGTTGAAAAATAATGTGGAACCTGCTGGAATCTCCCTTGCCTCCTCCTCCTGTCATGGTGGATGGTAATCTTGAGTTTCAGATCTCCAGAATAATTAACTCACGTATTCTTCGTGGATCCCTTCAGTACCTCGTACACTGGAAGGTTTACGGACCGGAAGAAAGAATGTGGATTCCGGCAACCGATGTGAGTGCTAGTCGCCTTCTGAAGGCCTTTCACAGGGCGCACCCTGATAAAGGTCGGTCCTGGGTGCCCGGAGGTCACCCGTAAGAGGGGGGGGGCACTGTCACTACCTTCTCTGTGAGAGATCTGAGAAGATCGGATAGACTTGCGGCACATGAGTCTGACAGGTCTCTCTGTTTTTCCTTTCTGTTTGGTATTGTTGGCAGGATCCCACCTCTCCACAGGTCCTGCTCGTTATCAGTGAGGAGGCTCTATTTAAGTCCGCCTCTCACTGCTGACCATGCGGATATTTTCCCTTCCCCCATGACAGCACTACAGAGAGAGGGAATCCGCCCCCCGGGGACAGGAAACCTGCAGAAATAAAAAGGTGTAGCCCCTCTCCCACCTCAGTGGTTTCCTGTCCCTGGAGTGGAGAACCTGCAGTTTTTTTTCAGGTAATGCTAGTCTGTAAGTCCCAGAAGTTCTGGAGGGCTAGTTGGTAACTAACCTGCTAGGGTCTATCGCCCATAGGTTTGGGTTTGGCAGGACCCTAGGTGCCGGAGGAGGACCGGGGCTTCCATCCGTCGCTGGGAGAAGAAAGCAGCCCCAGGGGAGTGATGCATTGCTAGGCGCGTGGCTGGACGTGCTTTTTCCCGGCGTGCGGCTTCCATGGGAACTTCCGGTAAGCAGATGCGGGCGGCGGGCGGACCGGTGAGATCTTAGTCTTCTGCCTCCTGGAAGCTGTCTGCCCTCCTGCCAGTTAACTGAGCTTCTGGTAATAAATCTGTGTCGGGTTCTTCTTGTCCGGATCTTCACTGCATGTGCTCTGTATCATTTTTCTATTATCTTCCTAGCATCATGGAAGAAGAGAAAACACCCGACCTGGCAGAAGAAGAGATCCCTGAGCCGGAACTTAAACTCAGATTCTGAAATTGTGAGGGGTAAGTGCCCAGATCGATTTTTGTGATATTGATGGGGTCATTTATTTATTTCTAGACAAGAACCAGGAAAGTTTTGACAAAATGAAAAAACACAGTATGTGCTCTCTGAACCGGCAAGAATCCCTGTTTGGAGTAGATGCTCTTCTCCTGAAATGGAACTTCCCCTTGGGTTATGCTTTTCCTCCTCTCCAGTTAATTCCTCTAGTGTTGAGAAAGGTCAGGTACAATAGAGCAAGGATTATACTGATAGCCCCCTTGTGGCCAAAGAGAGCCTGGTTCTCTCTCCTAAAATCCATGTCAATTTAAGACCCATGGATCCTTCTGGAAACCCCGAATCTTCTCAAGCAGGGACCAGTTTACCATCCAGACGTCAGAGGTTTACATCCGATGGCCTGGAATTTGAAAGGGCACTATTGATTAATCAGGGGTTTTCTGAGGCCCTTGTATCCACATTATTAAAAAGTAAAAAGGAAGTTATGGTATCAATTTATGCGAGGAGTTGGAGGAAATATCTTGAATATCTAGGGGTCAGGTTAGGTCCGGTACCTTCGGAGACTTCTGTCTTCCAGGTACTGGAATTTCTACAGAAAGGGGTGTCAGGGGGATTAGCAAAAAGAAATTTAAGGGTCCAGGTATCTGCTCTTTCTGCGATAAATATAACAATAACAATAGAACAGACCGGTGCACACTGCGGTCTTACTAACCCTCATTCTGATGTTAAAATTGAGAATTAGCTAACATGTCCTACTGTGGAGGACATGTCTGAGCCCGAGCACCACGCGAAGGTTTCTCAAGTAGCTCGGGTCCTAACACTCACCTACCTGTGCCGTATGGGCAATACCAGGGGCCAGTGGGCTAAATTACAGGAGTGTTATATTGTTTATCACATCCACACAATTGCCATCTTGTGTAGGATGTCTATTGTGGTACTTGTGGTTCGCTGCGGGCATCCTCTACTGTATGCATTTTTGCTGGGGATGACCATTAGCAACAAGCCACAAGTGCAGGATCTGCTCCCCTGTTTATATATGCACAACTGCATTTGGGTTTTAACATTTCCTGCCTGTTTAACACCACACCATTTTTTCAGTCATTTTGTATATCCGCTCTCTGTGCCCTTTTTCATAGGAACTTTTGCTTCTAACCCATGGGTGGAAAGATTCTTTAAAGCAGTAGACCGAATTCTACCATTAAAATCTCGCAGTATGGCCCCGTGGGATTAAAACTTAGTTCTGAATGCTTTGGCCTGTCAACCATTTGAACCGTTCTCTTACTGTTTGGTAAAACTTCTGTTGTTCAAACTGTTTTTGTTAGTAGCCCTGACTTCCGCTAGAAGAGTCAGCGAAATACAGGCCTATAAACCCTACTTTTATGTCTATCGCAGAGGATAGGGTAGTCCTGAGACGAGATCCTGCTTTTCTGCCAAAGGTCCCGTCCAGGGTTAAGAGACTTCAGGAAATTGTGCTTCCAACATTTTATGCTGACCCTAAGACCCAGGAGGAGAGTAGGTTACACTGCCTTGACGTTAGAAGATTACCTAGAAGTGACTAAGGATTGGAGGAGTTCCCCTTCTCTTTTTGTCCTTTTCGGGGAGGAACAAGGGAAAGGTGGCCTCTAAGGGTTCTTTGGCTAGATGTGTTAGATCTGTTATCTCCCTACACTTTGTCGGGAGATCCTCCTCCTAACACTCTTAAGGCACATTCTACTTGATCTGTCTCTACCTCTTGGGCTGAAAGATCAAATGTTCCCATTGATCAGATTTTAAGGGCTGCCACGTGGTCCTCGCCTTCCACCTTCTACAGGCACAATCGTCTTCAACTAAATTCTTCCTCTGATCTCCTGTTTGGTACCAGGGTTCTTCAAGTGCTGTCCCACCCATAAGGAAGGGGTGTTCTCTGTAATCTCTCTCTGTGGTGCTGTCATGGGGGAAGGGAAAAATGATGATTACACTTATCGGTAATCGGATTTTCCAGACCCCATGACAGCACCCTTCCTTATTCCCTCCCTTAGGGTTTTCCTGGTTCCTTACTTATGCACTGGGTGTAGCAATATATATATATATATATATATTTGTGTTAGGTGCTGCGGCCTAGGTATAGGATTTTTAGGACCATTTATTCACCCATGTGGTAAAAAAGTTGCCACTTTTTTACCACATGGGTGAATAAATATTTTCTCTTTATTTTTACTTGGTGTGCTGTCTAATTTTCGCTATATATATATATATATATATATATATATATATACATATTATATGTATATTTGATAAACTAACTTGGGTTGTAGTCACTCTCATGCTCTGTAAACCACTGAGGTGGGAGAGGGGCTCCACCCTTTTATTTCTGCAGGTTTCCTGTCCCCGGGGGTGGATCTCTCTGTGGTGCTGTCATGGGGTCTGGAAAATCTGATTAACCGTAAGTGTAATCATCATTTTCCTGCTGGAGTTCTATGCTGGTTGTTTGTGGATCATCTGCTTCCCTATCGTAACATAGTAACATAGTAACATAGTAACATAGTACATAAGGCCGAAATAAGACATCTGTCCATCCAGTTCGGCCTGTCATCCTGCTAGTTGATCCAGAGAAAATAAGTACTCCCTGGATCAACGACTCATCTCTAGTAGCTATAGCCTGTAATATTATTACACTCCAGGAATACATCCAGGCCCCTCTTGAATTCCTTTATTGTACTCACCATCACCACCTCCTCCGGCAGAGAGTTCCATAGTCTCACTGCTCTTACCGTAAAGAATCCTCTTCTATGTTTTTGTACAAACCTTCCTTCCTCCAGACGCAAAGGATGTCCCCTCGTCACAGTGACAGTTCTGGGGATAAATAGATGATGGGAGAGATCTCTGTACTGACCCCTGATATATTTATACATAGTTATTAGATCTCCCCTCAGTCGTCTTTTTTCTAAAGTAAATAACCCTAATTTTGATAACCTTTCAGGGTACTGTAGTTGCCCCATTCCAGTTATTACTTTAGTTGCCCTCCTCTGAACCCTCTCCAGCTCTGCTATGTCCGCCTTGTTCACAGGAGCCCAGAACTGTACACAGTACTCCATGTGTGGTCTGACTAGCGATTTGTAAAGTGGTAGGACTATATTCTCATCACGGGCATCTATGCCCCTTTTGATGCAACCTATTATCTTATTGGCCTTGGAGGCAGCTGCCTGACACTGATTTTTGCAGCTTAGTTTGCTGTTTATTAAAATTCCTAGATCCTTTTCCATGTCAGTGTTACCAAGTGTTTTACCATTTAGTATGTACGGGTGACTTGCATTATTCCTTCCCATGTGCATAACCTTACATTTGTCAGTGTTAAACCTCATCTGCCACTTCTCTGCCCAAGCCTCCAATCTATCAAGATCCCTCTGTGCCAGTATATTGTCCTCTTCAGTGTTAATTACTTTAGACAGTTTAGTGTCATCTGCAAAAATTGATATTTTACTGTGCAAGCCTTTTATAAGATCATTAATAAATATATTGAAAAGAATAGGGCCCAGTACTGACCCAAGCGTCTCAAGCTAAGTTCTCCTGTTGTCTTCTTGTTGTGTGTGTGTGTTGTTTCTAGGTCTCAGGGAGACGCTGGTCCCTTCACGGTGGAAGGAACCGGCTGTCTCATCTCCTGTTCCAGAGTTAAGGTGTGCGACAGTTTTAGCAGGGCATAGGTTCCAGCATATGTGTTCGTTCACCTTAAGGACTTGCTCATACTGTCATCAGTCAGGGAAAGGCTCAGGGATTGCCAGGAGGTTACCATTCCCTCTTCCCTAGCTTTGAGGCCTAGTCTGCTTTCTGTTGCTGTTTGTTTTTTTGGTGTTCCTCACATCTCCACCTACCCGTGACATCTAGCCAACAAAACGGGGGAGCTGCAGGCTATGGTACTAGAAGAACACATAGATGTAGTTGGTGTGGCTGAGACATGGTTGGACTGTTCGCATGACTGGGCTGTTATTATTGAGGGTTTTACATTATTTAGGAAAGACATGGTCAATAGAAAAGGCAATGGTGTGTGCCTGTATGTGAGGAGTGATCTGAAGACAAGTGTGAAAGAGGCAATTGTGGGTGCGGATGATAAAGATGTTGATACCTTATCGGTGGAAGTTCAAAGGGATATACATACTGAAAAAATAATACTTGGTGTCATCTATAGACCCCCTAACATCACAGGGGAAATAGAAGCTCAACTGTATAACCAAATAGAGTGGGCTGCACAGGCTGGTACAGTGGTCATAATGGGAGATTGTAACTTCCCAGACATTCACTGGGGTCATGGTTCTGCCTCAACAACAAAGGGGAGAAAATTCCTCAACTTGCTGCAAGACCACTTTATGGGCCAGTTTATAGAATCTCCCACTAGGGGCAATGCTCTGTTGGATCTGGCAATTTCCAATGATGCAGAGCTTGTTAGAAATGTTACTGTTCGAGAAACACTAGGTAATAGTGACCACAATATAATTTAAATTCCCCCTACACTATAAGAAGCAGTCTTTGTCAGGCAGAGCAAAAACACTGAACTTTAAAAAAGCTAATTTCCCTGGGTTGAGGGCAGCATTTTAGGGAATATACTGCGAGCAGCTACTGTGACATAATAATACTGAAGATAAATGGGAGCGCTTTAAATCCACATTGAGTAATCACACCAAAAAAATATATTCCTTCAGGTAACAAGTATAAACGGCTAAAATGAAACACCCCATGGCTTATAGCTACTGTAAAAGGGCAATAAATGACAAAAAATGGCATTTAAAAAATAAAAATCTATGGGGTCTGATGTATCCTTTAACTTTACAAAGGGCTTAACAAAATCTGTAAAAAGGAGATAAAATTTGCAAAAATACCAAACAAACAGCAGGTGGCAAAAAAGAGCAAAACAAATCCCCAAAAATTCTTTAAATTTATAAATGCTAAAAAAACAAGGTCTGAGCAGGTAGGCCCCCTAAATAATGGTAAAGGGGATTAGTCACTGAAGATAAGGAAAAGGCAGAGTTACTAAATGGGTTATTTAGCTCTGTATATACAAAAGAAAAGAAAAGAGCTGATATCTGTGGTGCTGGTCATCCAGTAATATACTCAATTGGCTAACTGTAGATATGGTCCAAGCTAAGTTAAATAAGGTAAATGTGAAAGGCCAGATGGATTACACCAAAGAGTTCTTAAAGAACTAAGTTCAATCATTGATGTTCCCCTGTTTATAATTTTTAAAGATTCTCTAGGTACTGGTACAGTGCCAAGTGAATGGCGCAAGACAAATGTGGTGCCTATATTCAAAAAAGGATCTCGGTCCTCCACAGGTAATTATAGACCAGTTAGTTTAACTTCTACATAGTAACATAGTACATAAGGCCGAAAAAAGACATCTGTCCATCCAGTTCGGCCTGTCATCCTGCTAGTTGATCCAGAGGAAGGCAAAAAAAAACTGTGAGGTAGAGGCCAATTTTCCCCACTTAAGGGGAATAAAAAATTCCTTCCCGACTCCAATTAGGCAATCAGAATAACTCCCTGGATCAACGACCCAACTCTAGTAGCTATAGCCTGTAATATTATTATACTCCAGAAATACATCCAGGCCCCTCTTGAATTCCTTTATTGTACTCACCATCACCACCTCCTCAGGCAGAGTTCCATAGTCTCACTGCTCTGACCGAAATGAATCCTCTTCTATGTTTCTGTGCAAACCTTCAGACGCAGATGATGTCCCCTCGTCACAGTTCTGGGGATAAATAGATGATGGGAGAGATCTCTGTACTGACCCCTGATATATTTATACATAGTTATTAGATCTCCCCTCAGTTGTCTTTTTTCTAAAGACAATAACCCTAACTTTGATAATCTTTCAGGGTACTGTAGTCGCCCCATTCCAGTTATTACTTTAGTTGCCCTCCTCTGAACCCTCTCCAGCACTGCTATGTCTGCATTGTTCACAGGAGCCCAGAACTGTACACAGTACTCCATGTGTGGTCTGACTAGTGATTTGTAAAGTGGTAGTACTATGTTCTCATCACGGGCATCTATGCCCCTTTTGATGTATCCCATTATCTTATTGGCCTTGGTAGCAGCTGCCTGACACTGGTTATTGCAGCTTCTGTTGTGGGAAAAATGTTTGAAGGACTCTTAAGGGACTATATACATGTGTATGTTACTGTAAATAATATTATAAGTGATAACCAACATGGGTTTACCAATAGTGATGAGCAGCATAGGCAATATTTGAATGAGCGATATTTTGTGATTTTTTGGCCGAATATTCGCCATAAATTCGCAAATTTGAGAATTTGTGATCTCCAGTCATTATTTACTTGATTGCGAAAATCAGCAATGTAATATATTCGCAATAAAAATTCACGATTAGAATATTCGCGATCACCTTTCCTATCAACTTTCCCATTGGTTGCTAGGGATGTTGCAAAGTGCCAATATTCGCGATAAATTTGTGATAATTTCGCAATAAATTCATGATTAGAATATTTGCGATCAATACTATTTGCGAATACGAATATATAGCACTATATTCTAAATATTTGCGAATTCTCGAAGTGGCGACATTCGCTATTTGAATATTCGCGCTCAACACTATTTACCAAGGACAGAAGTTGTCAGACTAACCCGATTTGTTTTTATGAGGAGATAAATAGTAGCCTGGAAAGAGGGGCAGCTGTGGATGTAGTGTTTCTGGATTTTGCAAAGGCTTTTGATACTGTCCCTAGTAGACGTTTAATAGGTAAAGTAAGGTCTATAGGCTTGGAAAGTATAGTTTGTAATTGGATTGAAAACTGACTGAAGGACCGTGTCCAGGAAGTTGTGGTCAATGATTCCTATTCAGAATGGTCTCGGATTATAAGTGGTGTACCCCAAGGTTTGCACTACACTACTTTCACCGTTTATTGCTCGGTCATACAATTTAGCACCCAAATAAATTTTACCTCCTTTTCTTCTCACTAATAGAGCTTTCATTTGGTGGTATTTCATTGTTGCTGACATTTTTACTTTTTTTTGCTATTAATAAAAATTTAACAACATTTTTGCAAAAAAAATGTAATTTTTCGCTTTCTGTTGTAAAATTTTTCAAAAAAAAAATACATTTCTATATAAATTTTTCTCTAAATTAATTGTTCTACATGTCTTTGATAAAAAAAAATGCAATAAGTGTATATTTATTGGTTTGGTTAAAAGTTATAGCGTTGGTGCAAAACTATAAACTATGGTGCAAAAAAGTGAATTTCCGCATTTTGAAGCAGCTTTGACTTTCTGAGCACCTGTCATGTTTCTTCAGGTGCTAGAATGTCAGGATAGTATAAATACCCCCCAAATGACACCATTTTAGAAAGAAGACACCCCAAAGTATTCGCGGAGGGGCATGGTGAGTTCATGTATCATTTCATTTTTTTTCACAAGTTAGCGGAAAATGACACTTTCTGAGGAAAAAAAAATAATAATAAAGTTTCCATTTCCAAATAAAATCTCCCATGGACTCACTATGCCCCTCAGTGAATACCTTGGGGTGTCTACTTTCCGAAATGGGGTCATTTGTGGGGTGTGTTTACTGTTCTGTAAAGTATAAAGGTACTCGTTGGACTTTACGCCCCTTTACGCACTTAGGCTGCAAAAAAGTGGCACACATGTGGTATTGCCGTACTCAGAAGAAGTAGGGCAATGTGTTTTGGGGTGTATTTTTACATATACCCATGCTGGGTAAGAGAAATATCTCTGTAAATTGACAACTTTGTATAAAAAATTTAAAAAGTTGTCGTTTACAGCAATATTTCTCACACAAAGTATGGGTATATGTAAAAATACACCCCAAAACACATTGCCCTACTTCTCCTGAGTACGGCGATACCACATGTGTGCCACTTTTTTGCAGCCAAGATGCGCAAAGGGGCCCAAATTCCAATGAATACCTTTAGAATTTCACAGGGTTGCTCACAATTTAGCCCCGCCCAAAATGCCAGAACAGTAAACACACCCCACAAATGACCCCATTTCGGAAAGTAGACACCCCAAGGTATTCGCTGAGGGGCATATTCAGTCGATGAAAAATTGAACTTTTTGTTACAAGTTAGCGGAAAGGGAGACTTTGTGAGAAAAAAAAAATATAAAATCAATTTCCACTAATTTGTGCCAAAAAAAAAATTTCTATGAACTCGCCATGCCCCTCACGGAATACCTTGGGCTGTCTTCTTTCCAAAATGGGGTCACATGTGGTGTACTTATACTGCCCTAGCATTTTTGGGGCTCTAAAGCGCCCTTTTTACGCATTTGGATTCTCACGCTTTAGGGCCCCTAAAATGCCAGGGCAGTATAAATACCCCACATGTGACCCCATTTTGGAAATAAGACACCCCAAGGTATCCCGTGAGGGGCATTAGTTAGCAGAAATTGATATATATATATATATATTTTTGTTTTTTACAAAGTCTCATATTCCACTAACTTGTGACAAAAAATAAAATTTTACATGAACTCACCATACCCCTCACAGAATACCTTGGGGTGTCTTCTTTGCAAAATGGGGTCACTTGTAGGGTGTTTGTACTGTCCTGGCATTTGAGGGTCTCCGCAATCATTACACTTATGGCCAGCGTTAGGAGTTTCTGCTATTCTCCTTATATTGAGCATATGAGATTTCTTTTTTCCGTTCAGCCTCTGGGCTGAAAGAAAAAATGAACGGCATAGATTTTTTCATTCGCATCGATCAATGTGGATGAAAAAATCTCTGCCAAAATCAGTGACTGCGGTGCGGTGGGCTGGGTGCTAACTACCTAACAAGCAGCTAACTAACTGGCGGTGATAAGGGACCCTTATGCCCCATTCACAAGTCCGCAATTCTGTTTGCGGGACGGAATTGGGAACCCATTAATTTCTATGGGGACAGACTTTGTCCCGCTCGGACAATATGTATATAATATATACAATAATATAGAACATGTCCTAATCTTGTCCGCAATTGTGCCATTTATCCTTGACCTCTGTCTTCTCTTGGTATCCTAAGGGTGGGTGCAGGGCCGGAGCCTGGCAGGGTTACCAATGCACTTCAGGCCCTGGGAGGCCTGTTTTTTTTTTTTTTTTTAAACTGTAAAATTCAGAAAAGTCACATATTTTTGAGAAAAACCTGCACAGAAATATGCCACAAAACTTGAACAAGTCTCAAAATAAATTTTCCCCGTCCTCCAGGTAAAACCTCCCAACTACTAGGGACATTTCCCTTAAAGGGCATCTGTCAGCAGATCTGTACCTATGACACTGGCTGACCTGTTACATGAGCGCTTGGCAGCTGAAGACATCTGTGTTGGTCCCATGTTCATATGTGCCCGCATTGCTGAGAAAAATGGTTTTATATATGCAAATTATTCTCTCATCTCTTCCTCACTATTCATGATGAATGAAGAATGATAGGTTTATCATTTATCTCCTTTGTTACAATTGACCAATTCATTCGATTGATCAGAAATCACTGAATCGTAATGATAATTGGGCATTTTAAATGTGTCATTAATGATGGCATATTCAAGCTTAGTGTCTAGGGCAGCATGAGCTCTAAATACGGCAGTGGTCATCCCCATTTGTAATACCCCAGAGTGATATTACCATTCCTACACCCTGCTATTGTCTCTAATGGGCTAACCCTAATGTCATCTGTGCATTTATTTCAGGTCCTACTATATTGTGCATTACTAATCATTGCTACGTAACTGCTGATTGTTGTATTACATGTTATATGCCTGTTTCGGCAGCAGGTGGCAGCATATATGGCAGAAAGATATTTAGATAGAATGGAACTTACCATTCTATTCTCCCCCCTGTTGGGCAGAAGTGGGCTAGTACCGTTTCCTACCAAAGGAAGGGCTGCAGGATGCTTTCAGTCAGTCTGAGTGCAGTCTAGTCTAGAGTTAAAAGGACAGGAGTATTACCCTGACTCCTTACAGACTTACAGACAGAAGGGGTCAACAGCCAAAGGCATCCCACTCCAGAGATACCAGAACAGTCCTAAAGTCCAGCTGCCAGACTAAAGACAAGTTTATCACAGCAGAGAGAGAGCGAGAGAGAGAGAGAGAGAGAGAGAGAGAGAGAAAGCAGAATATTCAAATTTGCCTGCCAGTTTACCCTAAAACCTGCTGGAACCAAGTGAAAGACTGCATATTATCTGGATGCAAGTTGATTCAAGTAAAGCGGCTTAACTTATAAAAGTCAGGACTCGACTATTTCTCCATCTCCACCATTACTCTCCCCTTATTTCTTTAGAGAATAACCCTGGGGAGCGACGATATCCAGGAAGGAGCACCGTGACACACAGAGACTATTAGGACCGCACCACAACACTCGGCATTCCTATATAACTGGCACACGATCGTTCCTGGGGAGGGCGGGGGGGTGTTGCTAGGTTCTCAAGCTACAACCCCCCCCCCCCCCTTCAGCTCCAGTGCTACAGGTATATTTTGACAGGAGGACGACATATATCTTATATCCAGTGACGTCTCCTCTGATGTAGATATTTTCTTTTCTCATCTTCTGCCCATTTGGCCCAGACGAAATATGAAGACTTAATTCAACCACATCTCGTCTCTGCAGAGTTTGCCAGGCAGACATCTTAGATTCCTCACTTTTTGATCCTCCTCCTCTTCCTGGTGCCCAAACAGTGTTATCCTGCTGCTACCTCCAATACTGTGCCTGCTGTGCTCCCTGGGGAGAAATCATGGACAGACCATTGACCAACATGTCAACTAACCTCAAGTCCCAGAACAAACCAGCTGCTCCCAGAGACCAGAACGTCTAAGATGCCACGTTATACCATTTTCCTGAACAATACGAAAAGTCCCCCAAGGCTAGAGCTGACACTACAATTATATATCAGGATAATCCCATACAATATTAGCGCTTAACAATACTTGTTTGCTTTTGTATATTAGGAGGAGACAACATTGTAAAAAACACCCAGGAAGCCAATTAACCTAAAGATATCACTGAGATTTACAAAGCTGATAGTTACCACCCTGTCAACTTGAATGATGCTTAGAAGTAATGTACTAAACTTGTTAGACTGGATTTGACTGCTCCCACTCCATGATCTATTTGTGATTTTTTTCCTCTGTTTAGGTTCTTACTTCTACTTTTCCTGTAGATGTCTGTTCTGTCTGTACAGCAGTACTGCAAAGTTTAGATCACTTGCTCTAGGCACCGACAAGAATGAGGTATCTTTAGGATCTGTACACTAATGGATGCCTTGCAATTTCTGTTAGGGCTTGTTCACACGACCGTATGGTTTTGCGGTCTGTTTTTCACTTATCCGTTGTTCCATTTTTTTGGATCAGTTGTGTTTCTGTTTCGTTTCCATTCCGTTTTTCAGCAAAAACAGGAATCATTGCAAACACATGTGCAAAATGGGCTGGGCATAGCATTTCTACAGCATGGATCCGCAAAAAACAGAAGACATACGGGCATGTGTTCCGTATGCATTCCGTTTTTTTATACGGACCCATTGACTTGAATGGAGCCACTGACCGTGATTTGCGGACAATAATAGGACCTGACTAAAATTGTTGCGGAACGGAAATACGGAAACAGAATGCATACGGAGTACATTAAAATGAATGGTACTATATACGGAACGCAAAAAACGTCCCGTATACGGAAAGCAAAAAACGTTTGTGTGAACGAGCCCTTAAAGGTATTGGACCTGGGCTAGCAAACTTGCAATTAGTGCCCTCAACACTACCAGCCATAGTCAATGTTCATTCAAAAGTAGCAAAATATTTTTAAATCGGTTTTTATTAAATATTGTGGGCCACTTGGCTTCTGAAGCGAATATGTATTCCAATACACAGCAGGCTGCAGAATGCCATTCACCACCAAATCCATCAAACTGGCTCTGTCAGCTTGGATCTCAAGCCCTTCTCCTGAAGCATATTCTGAACAGATTTATGATCAATTCAAGGTTCATTTGGTCATAAATCAGCTTAGAGGATTCTTCAAGAGAAGGGAGAGGGGGACCTTTAGGCTAGGGCTACACTGGTTGCTCGACAGCTGTCGTGGGAAGGGTCACTTACTAGTGGTGATCCCATAGAAATCAATGGGATCACAGCGTGAGTCACAAAAAATACAACATTGTTGGATTTTTTGCGACTCGCGCTGCGATCCAGTTAAAAAGGTTGTGTCCCTTCAGCGAATAGCATTTATTATGTAGAGAAAGTTAATACAAGGCACTTACTAATGTATTATGATTGTCCATATTGCTTCCTGGCAGTATTCATTTTTTACACTGCTCGTTTCCATGGTTATGACCACCCTGCAATCCAGCAGCGTGGCTGTGCTTGCACACTATAGAAAAAAGCACTGGCCGATGTGGGCTCCTATGGTCCCAACTACCAAAGAGGCTGGCACTTTTGCGATTGCCAGGTGGCCGTAACCATGAAAACAAGCAGTGTATAATGTGATGGAAAAATGAATCCAGCCAGCAAAGGAAGCTTAGTAAGTGACTTGTATTAACTTCCTCTCCATGATAAATGCCACTTGCTGAAGTGACACAACCCCTTTAACTTCTATAGGATAACAGTTACTCTGCGATCCAGCCCTCGACAGTTGTCGCACAACCAGAGTCGCTGTGTAGCCCTAGCCTAAAAGTAAAAAGGCACTTATATGTTGTGAATTACGTTGTAAACCATTTTCCTATGTACATCGTGTACCTAATTAACTAAAGTGATGGAAACGCAGTAGTGATTGAAATTCCATCTGCTGTTCTGTAAATCCAGCAGAATACAGTTTGAAGCCACTTTGATGTAGTCAGGGCCGGCCTTAGGTGTTCAGGAGCCCTGTGCGAGCTAACCTTGTGGACCCCCCCCCCCCCCCCCAAACACACACACACACACCATAAACATACACAAAGAGGAAAAAAATCTTTGTAACAAAGTGTAGATCATGTGAAAGTGTTACCTTCGTCCTTAGTGTGCCTCCACGTGTCTCTCCCACGGACTCCATGCTGGCCTCCTCTTCCATCTTCTTCTTCTTGATCCGCACAGAACGTTCTGATGCAGCTGCGTCAAGACATAGTGTAGTGTACGGGAGCTGTGATGCCCGTCACTACAGAAGGGTCACTTGAGTGCTGTCGTTCTCCCCTCATTTATGGGAAGGTTGGTATAAGTCATCTTCATAAAATGTAATGTAATGTAATGCTATGTACTTTCCTGTTACTGAGATTATTGCATGTGCAGGCCTGCTAGGGATGTCATTCCAGCTCTAAGTCAATAGAGGGAGCTAGGGAGCCCTAGTTTATATAGTCAGGCCCAGTCAGGGAAAGTCAGTCCAGCCCAGGCCTTGAGCCTGTCTATTCCAGTCCAGGCCATGAGCCTGTGAAGGCAGAGCAGGCCTGGAGCCTGCAGACTAGGAGAGGGCATTGCAGTCCCTGTAACCGGGTTCCAGATCCAAGGAGAAGGTTTCCCTCCTGAGTCAGAGTCTACAGAAGCAGGATCATCACTGTAGCCAGCCTAAAGAAGCTGAGGAAAGACAGAGCAGAACTCAGTAAAGCAAGAGGTACTAAAAACACCAGAGGAGGTACTTAATTATCGTTGTTCCCAAGGATATACGCCAGATATAGGGCATTGGGGCCTTGGAGGATAGTGTCCATGTTCCAAGATCAGTCAGGTAGAGAGTGCAAGCCGCCTGTACTGCGAGAGTCCTGTGTTTTACCCTCTGTGAATCTCCTTGCTATGTAAGAGACTGCCACCTATGAACCGTAACCTGTAACCTGCTAAACCAACCGTCTTCTAAGGAACTGCGCTTCTATCCATGTCTATGTATGATTACCAAAGCTTCAGTAAAGTTCAGGTTCTGTTTTATTGCAACGTGGTTCCTCAATTATTCCTACTATCAACAAACGGAGTGCCACCGTTAATTGGCACTGGCGTCACGAACTCTACCTATAACTACCTGTCCTTGCAGAAGTACCAGAGAGTCGGCCTGTCCCAGGTTAGTGGTCATAATTGCACTACAACACCCAGGAACACTATTGAACCCTAACTTGAGTACGCTGCAATAGGAACACTGTGGGCATGGTGATGGTGACACACAGGGAGACACACACAGAAACGGACACACACACACAGGGACGGACACACACACAAACATACAATAAATATGATCATATCACTGCTCCTGCCTGTCTGCTTTGGTAAAGCTGGGCTATGCCAGGCTTTAGCAAAGTGGGCACAGTACAGTGGGCAGTGGACACAGGGCATGATATGTATGCGAGCACAGCTGAGCGAGTGCAGGGCAAGGGCCCGCATACACATCGCTCCTCCTGCCTGTCAACCCCCCCCCCCCTTCCCAGGCATTTTGGGGGCATTAGGGGTTGGTTAATGCTGAGTGTGCACAAAGCCAACAATCAAACCCCCCCCCCCCTCCTAAAGGCAACTGATGTGTTGGGGGGAGGGGAATATGATTAGTGGCTATGTGCACACTCAACATCAGCAGCAAGGAGTTAAAGTCCAACCCTTAGAGGCCCCCCAAATCCCTGGGAGGTTGATGTAGGAGCAGGAAAGCACACTGTCCCCTGTCCTCTATGAGCCCCCCCCCCCCTGACTCCTCTCTGAGAACCCCCCAAGAAAAAAAAACACTGCTTGTTGCTGGCATCATGGCATAGGCTGGCTATCCAACCAAGTAGTTACGTTACAGTCCGGTTCGACTCCGAAGCAGTCCTTCAGTCTGGACTGGGGCGGGCTGTAGTCGGCAGACCATGACGTAAGTGACTTGAGCACAGGGACAACTTGGGATGCGAGCGGAGCGCCTGCTGCTCCAGTCCTACACACTGGCCAATCAGCAGCAGGATCTTTGCGCTGCAAAAAGCTGATTGACCAGTGTAAACTGTGAAATGCTGCAGTGCAGACGTGCCAGACTGTCAGACAGAGGAGGGGGCGGCGGGCCCGCCCTGAGGGAGAACACAAGTGCCGCCTGCCGCATATTACACTGTTACACTGCGAGCTGTGTTGGGCTGTCGGCCTCCCGGCGCCCCTGTTGCTATGGCGCCCTGTGCGGCTGCACAGCCCGCACACCCCAAAGGCTGGCTCTGGATGTAGTCCAACTGCATTGCTACCGATTTCCAGAATGCGGAAGTCATTGGTATTTTTAAAGAAGCTATTTTACAGCTATTTAGGAAATGGTGCTTCAGAGGTATTTCTCAGATCCATTTCTTTTGTAGTTTCTCCCTGTGGAAGATGATCTATAATGGTGGTATACTGTTTTTGTCTGTTTGCAAAAACACTGGCCTTTTCATTATATATATATTTTGTTTTTGTTTTTTTCTGTCCCTTAACTTTTTTTTTTTTAATCAAATCTTGGCATGCTCTAGCTTTTTAAGATTCATTGAGAAATGCCTGGATCAAACAGCTAGAAAAACAATGTAAAAACACTTGTAAAAAGAAAACGCACACATTTCAAGACAACGCATTTCAAGGTATTTAAAAGCCAAAAAAACACCAGGAAAAAAAATTGCCTGGAAGCACACTAAGGCCATTGTCACCCACTGCCACTTTGGGTGGACACCGTGCACCACTGCTGTTCACATATTCCCATTCATTCACATGGAACATGTAGTTACAGGTTATCTTTTTGCTAGGGGGATTCCATGTAAAACTAGTAGTAAAACACCCATAAAATGTCCTACGTTAACTGGACCAATAAGGATGCGTTCACATGCTGCATCTTTTGTTGTAGAAATTTCCACGACTGAAAATCAGTTCACCTGAATGAGGCCTGCAAAAACTCCATGTGCTTGTCACCCATTCAAATTAATGGAACTAATTTAAGTCGTGGAAATTAACAGCATGGAAGTGCGCCCTATTGCTCTGACTACTAATGAGAATTTATGCTAGACAGCAATAGCATCAGATTACCACAAGATGTCACCGTTAAATTACAGAATTTTCTCCCAAGATGGTTCTACAACAAAGTAAGGCTACTTTCACACTTGTGGTGTGAGGATCCGTCAGGTAGTTCCGTCGCCGGAACTACCCGCCGGATCCGTTATGCCGCATGACAACTGAAAGCATTTGGAGACGGATCCGGATGTGGATCAGTCTCACAAATGCATTGCAAATGCAGATCTGTCTCTCCGTTTTCAGACAGAGAGACGGATCCGTCTTGATTTTTTTTTTCCACTGTTTTGAAGGTCTGTGCATGCGCAGACCGGAAGGACGAATCCGTCGTTGCGGTATTTGTAATGCTGGATCCGGCACTAATACAAGTCAATGGGAATTAATGCCGGATCCGGCATTCCGTCATCTGCTCCGGAATTTTAGACGGAGATAATACCGATAATACCAGCATGCTGCGGTATTTTCCCCGTCTAAAAAACGTTTACATACTGAACTGAAGATATCCTGATGCATACTGAACGGATTTCTCTCCATTCAGAATGCATGGGGATAATACTGATCATTTCTTTTCCGGCATAGAGTCCCGACGACGGAACTCTATGCCGGAAAAGAAAAACGCTAGTGTGAAAGTACCCTAAGTTACCAAACCAAGTGAAGACACTTATGTGTATATTATTTAACAAAATGAAACACAGACTGGCACAAAGTAACTATTGGCAAAATGTTTTTACACCAAAATAAGTAAGATGCAGTAATAAAAATACACTTGAAGGTGTCCATAGCTTTTTAGCATTTTCTGATATTTTTAACTCCTATTGCGAGGCATATGGAGAGACACCAGAAACAACACAGCATACTTAGAGAACATTGGATTTGACAAAAAGAGGTAAAACCACCCAATCAACACTGAGGGAAAAATGCCTTGTCTGTAGTGCATTTCATAATGCACTATATCTACCCACATAAGAAACACCAAAAAGTGTAAAAGTTTTTTTGCAAAAACAGCAAAAATCTTTATGTAAGATTTATCCCCATGCTAACTCCCCTCATGTCTGAGGGTGCTTTCAGTATTTTTCTGGTGGTTTTCTGCATTTTTACGATGTTCATCATATGGATAAATTTCCTGATAATTGTGTAGTGCCGGTCATTATGGATGCTGCAATACCAAATATGTGGAGGGGATTTTATTTTTACAATTTTTTCCATTGAAAAGGAAAAAAGGTCTACACTTTACTTTGCTAAAGCTTTGTTTAATAAAACATTTTTCAATCTTATGATCGCTGCTATAATACTCTGTACTGCTTATGCAGCGCAGAGTATTATACTGTCAATGCTATACTAATAGTCACCAAGAATTACAGCTCTTTAATATGTAGCTGCCTCTTTTTCAAGGGACAAAGTATTAAAAATGAACATTTCATTTATGGTTAAAATGTGTTATGTTAATTTGTCCAATTACTTTAGAGCCCCTGAAATGAGGAGGCTTTGTAGAAAAATAGTTGCAATTCCTAAACATTTCACAGGATATTTTTGTTCAACCCCTTGAATTATACCTGCAAGTCTACACTTCAATTGCATCTCAGTTGTTTCATTTCATCAAATGCGGTGGCATGAAGAGCAGAAATCATGAAGATTGTTTGTGTCACTGTCCAAATATTTCTGCACCTAAGTTGTATATGGCACAGCAGGAAGTGACTTGAATGTACAGCGTGCTGATCGAGCAGGCACAGAAGTTGCTAGCTGGGCCCCTGCTTAAACTGCCAGCAGAGGTGAAAACACAGATGTTGGTGGATTAGTGCCTTAAATTCAATGGTCAGTGCTGACCGTGGCATGTAATGTGTCTGCAGAGGGAGGGGGCTCCCTTTCTAACCACAGCAACCCCCCGCAGTGCAATGACGGAGTGCTAATGGCTGCTAAGGCAGCCACAGGCTTTGCTCAGGCCTCAGGGCCTTCTAGCTACGAAAGCCTATGACAGCCAGCCCCCAGTCTGGCTCTTATATGCGACCTCTCAGCGTAAAATTGTACTGCATTGAAGTTCCATAGTGTGACAAATATAAAAAGTAAAAAAAAAAAGTTTTTATAAAAATATTTTTTTTTATCAAGCTATTTACAATGAAAAAAATACGCTGCGAACAGCATACTGGGCACTGAAATGGCATGTCTGTGTAAAATTGCAATTTTTACTTTACACCCTGCTGTGAATAAATTTTTGCAAAACACCTGTGTAATCAAAATACTAACTACAACCCACAGTTCTGTGAGAAGTGTGGTTTCTAAAATGGGGTCACTTCTTTGTGGTTTCTTTTTTTTATTTCACCTCAGAGCCTCTGTAGTTGTCAGCCAGTGCTTTAGAAATCACCAAGCTAGGTCTCAAATGCCCATTGTGCTGTTTATCTTCTAAATCTTGCAGTTTATGACCACATATTGGGTGTTCCCGTATTCAGGAAAAATTGGGTAACAAATTTTAAGTTCTTTTTTCTCCTGTTATCCCTAGTGAAAATAAAAAATCTGGGGTTAAAGCAACATTTTATTGGAAAAAAATATCTATTTTTTCTTTTTCACAGACAACTGTTTTCAAAATCTTTGAGGGTTTTCAGTTTTAAAAAATTGGGTCTTTTTTTTTGGGGGGGGGGGGGTTCCACTGTATGGGTACCTCAGAGTCTCTTATGTGACCTGGTGACTGAAAGCTATTCAAGCTAAATCTGCCCTCCAAGAGCCAAATGGCACTCCCTTCTAAGCCCCACAGTGTACCAATACAGCAGTTTACAACCACACATAATAAATGATGGAGTTCTTTTTCTCCTGTTATCACTTGTGAAAATGAAAAATCTGGGGTTAAAGCAACATTTTATTGGAAGAAATTACATTTTTTATTTTCACAGCCAAGTGTTTCTAAATTCTGTGATAGACTACTCTCTTGGCGGTTGTTGAGGGGAACCCGATGGTGGATAGTTATTGCCTCGGAGCCACCTATATGATGGGGGGAGGTTTGCCCTTGTGATTGAAAGTATATTTTTTCAGCTTGTATGTATGTCATTTATGAACATCTTGGGGCATGTTTGATCCGTACCCTCCCTCTGACATCATTGGAAGGTTCCCAATTGGGGGGTCATAACGGTATCTCCTTGTGAACAAAATCATGTTTATCTGTTGAGATTTTTATGTACTGACACTGAGGGGCATACTTATGATTGTGTATAGGTTGTACTGCTAGAATGCTGTTTCCATCTTGTGCTACCATGTACTCTTAGATGCTGCTGGAGTACTATATGCTACGTTTAGCAATATCTTTTTTAGAATTATGGAATTAATAAAATTTGGATACTTTACTATTTGTGGCGTGGTCTTTTAGGGGTTTATGAAATGCCTGTTGGGTCAAAGCATTGAGTATACTTGTCAATAAATTCCTTGAGGTATTTAGTGTCCAAATGGGGAAAATTTTGGGGGGTTTCCCCTACAGGGGTACCTCAGGGTCTCTTCACATATGACATTGTGCTCAAAAACCATTCCAGCAAAATCTGCCCTTCAAAGGTCATATGGTGCTCCTTCTCTTCCGAGCCCTACAGTGTGCCCATACAACAGTTTACAACCACATATGGGGTCTTTTTGTGTTCAGGATAAAATGGGTAACAAATTAGTGGATACTTTTACTCCTGTGACCACTTGTGAAAATGAAAAATCTGGAGCTAAAGCAGCATTTTATTGGAAAAGATTTAATTTTTCATTTTCACAGCCAAATGTTTTCAAATTCTATGAAATGCCTGTGGGGTTAAAACACTCAGTACACCCCTGAATAAATCCCTTGTGGGTCAGCGTGGGTGCGCAGGGCCTTTGGTAAGTTCTCCCGGTCTCCTGAGGGCTCCTGCAGGGGGATAGATCCGGAGTGATTTTGGGCTGCTCCTCTTTCCCCTCTGGCTTAAGTCCGGCATGTGCTGGCTGCCCCGGACTTTTCTTCCTGTGTGCGTTGGCCAGGATCATTAGTGCGGTGGGTTGGGGGTGTTCCCAGGGCCAGGGAATGCTCCGATATCTACTCCCAGGTGTGGCACGGTGCGGAACACAGCGCAGGCGTGTGACGTCATCATGCCATTACCGGAAATGCTCGGTCCGGCGGCATCATTGAAAAAGGAGGTGGACCGGGTTCTGTCTGGCGACTGTCAGTGTGGGAGTAATAGCAATGCTTGCATCCACTGGACCGCCAGCTTGTCTGCCCCAGGTGATCTGGACCCTGCAAGAAAGGCCACCGACACCTCCAGGCCCTCCAACCCGGTAAGTCTCCTTCATCAGGACATGTATTTATATCTAATTTACCCTATTTATTGGGCACAGGGTGTGAATGTTCCCTATCTTCTTGGTAACAGCTCTCCTTAAAGATGTATATGAGGATATCCTCAGATTCGATACTACCCCCTTTTTAGGGGAGGGAGAGCTTAAAATCAGCTGGAGAACAGTCAGAAAAAAGATGCCTGATGTGCAAAAAGACATTATTCACTGCTACCAATAAAGCTTCGTCCAAAATGCATAAATAGAGTGGTCTCGGAAAAATCCTCATCTATTGTGGCTAGTTTAAGATCCTTAATTAAGAAAGAAATTGGTGCAGCCATTGATGCGAGATTGGCGGTAGTCTCTCCTAAACCTTCCACCCCCAGAGCGGTTCCCTCTGTAATTGATGAACATTTTTCTGATCTGGATGAGGAAGCAGCCTCTTCTGATATGGACTCTAGTATCTCTGAGGGCTCCTCGGGTTGCCCTTTGTGCTCCATAGAGGAAACCGAGTCCTTACTTAAAACCATTAGGGTGTCAATAAATTTAGAAGAGACTAAAGAGCCATTATCTGTCCAGGACCAGATGTTCTTAGGACTGGTAGAGAAAAATAAATCGGTCTTCCTAGTACACACCAACATAAAAAATGTAATCCAGAAGGAATGGAAAGATCCTGAGAAAAGGCAGGCAGAATCTAGGATGTTTAAAAGGAAATATCCTTTTGCGGAGGATGATTCCAGCAACTAGGACAAGGACCCAAGGGTAGATGAGCCAGTCGCTAGGATCTCCAAAAAATCTTTATTACCATTTGAAGACTTAGGGATCCTCAAAGATCCTATGGATAAGAAATGTGAATCCCTGCTTAAAAAATCCTGGGAGTCTTCTATGGCTATGTTGCGTCCCGGCTTTTCAGCCACTTATACAGCAAGAACCTTATCTTTATGGCTGACTCAACTAGAACATATTCAGTCAGTCACTCCCAGAGAAGATATTCTGGCCTCCATCCCGGTCCTAAAGCAGGCTTCAAATTTCCCGGCAGATGTGGTGAAATTATTAGCAAAAACCGCAGCCTTATCAAATGCTTTTCGTAGGGCAATATGGTTAAGGTCCTGGAATGGAGATTCAGCATCAAAGAATAAGCTTTGTGCCATCCCATGTGAAGACAATTGTTTATTCAGGAAAGCCTTAGATGATATCCTGGAAAAGGCTTCCGATAGGAAAAAAGGCTTTCCAACGGAGTCAAAGTTTTTCCATCAGAGACGTAATTTTCACTCCCAAAGACGTTCTGGATTTGATTAAAAAAGGAAAAACTCTGAGAATTCATGGCAGTCGTCAAAAGGGAAAAAGGAAAGGAAATCGGCCCGTCCAAATACCATGACCGAATGGATTGTTAGTGGGGGGAAGAGGGGGCAGAAGCAAGCAGAGTTCCTGAGCGGGGCGGGGTATATAAGGCTTATCATATAGAGAACAGTGTGCCCCTCCCCCTCGAACTCTGCTTGCCGTTCATACTCATGGAGGACAGTGTGCCATAGGGCAGTCTCCCTCACCATGAGCTATGTGTGGGGGGCCCTGGTACACACTAAGAATCGGCAGCAAAAAGACTTCAGATGTGGGGGATGGGCTATGGCAGGCTTTAGCACAGTGGGCACAGCCAGGAGGAGCGATGTGTATGCGGTTCCTTGCTCTGCACTCGCTTAGCTTTGCTCACATACATTTGGCACTCTGCCCACTCTGCTAAAACCTGACATAGCCCATATATGCCCGGCTCTACCAAAGCAGACAGGCAGGAGTAGTGATGGGTGCTGTGCTCACTGCAGCCCCAGTGAAATCCTTACTCCCAGCAGTGTCATATCAACGGTGTATGAGAGTACGGATTATAAAGTGTTATACGCACCTGAATTTAGAGTCTATTTCTCATAGAGTAAAAAGTTTTAGAAAATGTCATTTTAAGGTACTTACAATAGGTTTTAATAAACTTTATTTAAAAATTTAGATACACTTTGTCAGGGATGCCCAACCTCCAGTTAGGGAGTGGAGTGGGGGAGGAGCCATGAGCCAGTGGGATGGGTCAAAGGTGGGTAGTGGGCGGAGCTGGGCCCTTAATTCAGACTCTTGCTATGGGGCCGAAAGATTTCTATGTACGCCCTTGCATAGAGTTAGGGAGTGTAGTGGGGGAGGAGCCATGAGCCAGTGGGATGGGTCAAAGGTGGGTAGTGGGCGGAGCTGGGCCCTTAATTCAGACTCTTGCTATGGGGCCGAAAGATTTCTATGTACGCCCTTGCATAGGGCCATGAAGATTCCAAGGTGTAGCCTCTTGAAATACAGACAAAAGTAGGATATTAGCAGGGTCAAATTAATGGCCACTTACAGCCCCCAAATAAGCATCCTAAGGAAGATTGCGACAGACTTCTAACCCATATTCAACAAAGACAACAGACTAAAAGAAATATTTCTTTCATTACCTCTTCTGGCTTACAAACAACCACCAAACTTGAAGAATCTCCTTGTAGGAAGTGCTCTCATCAGAACTAGACACTGGCACGTTTCCGTGCAAGATCCGAAAATATAAGACTTACAAACATGTCCTACAAATACAGTCCATATACACAACACCCAACAGACCTATAACATCACAGACACTTTCTCGTGTGAATCCTTCAATGTAGTGTACATGATACTTTGTATTAAGTGTCCAAACGGAGGAATTTATATTGGGGGTACTGAACAGAAAAACCTAAGAATTTGAACTCCTGACTATATTCCAATCATTGAACCAAGAACTAAATTTAACCTCTGGATTTATAGGCCACTATATGGACAAAATTCTCACCTCCCAAACTCTGGCTCCCAATCCCTAATCTACATACTCATCCTCTCCAATGACCTTGTCCACTTACAACAAAAAGTGAGCACACCCCTCACATTTTTGTGAATATTTTATTGTATCTTTTCATGGGACAACACTGAAGATATGACACTTTGATACAATGTAAAGTAGTCAGTGTACAGCTTGTACAACAGTGTGAATTTGTTGTGCCCTCAAAATAACTCAACACACAGCCATTAATGTCTGAACCGCTTGCAACAAAAGTGAGTACACCCCTAAGTGAAAATGGACAGATTGTTCCCAAAGTGTCAATATTTTGTGAGGCCACCATTATTTTCCAGCATTGCCTTAACTCTCTTGGGCATGGAGTTCACTAGAGCTTCACAGGTTGCCTCTGGAATCCTCTTCAACTACTCCATGATGACATTATGGATCTGGTGTACGTTATAGTCCTTGCGCTCCTCCTCCTTCCGTTTTAGGATGCCCCACAGATGGTCAGTTAGGGTTTTGGTCTGGATACATGCTTGGCGAGTCCGGTACCTTTACCCTCAGTTTTTTTTAGCAAAGCAGTGGTCATCACAGCAGGTGTAACAGCGACGGATATGCCACTGACTATACTAGCTAGTCAAACAAGCAGATATTAAAAGCTGAGACTTTTGCCAATATATTACTGTCAGGAACACATCAGAGCCCCTCATGCACCGTGACATGGTGCATGAGGGGCTCCGATGTGTTCCTGACAGGAATATATTGTCAAAAGTCTCAGCGTGTTACCGCCACGGATTGCATGCAGACCTGCCTCTTCTTCTCCTCTTTCTACTCCATCCTCTGTCTCCTCCTCGGCTGACTCCTCCTGTTCCACTGCTACCGCCTTTTCCGCTGCACCCACCCAAGCTCCCCAAAACCTATTTGACATGCCAGGTGAGATGTTGCCATGCTGTGCTGTGGCTGTTGTGGCTAACCCCGCTCAATTTGACAGTTGGTAAAGTGGTGTGCAACAACGGTGCCAATCTGCTGAGCACTCTTAAACAGGGCAAAATGACACACATGCCGTGCATGGCACACGTCTTGAACTTAGTCGTGCAGCGATTATTTGCGAAATACCCCGGGGTCCAGGACGTCTTATGGCAGGCCAGTAAAATCTCTGGCCATTTTAGAAGATCTCACACGGCCATGGCATCAGATGTCTGATTTGTGACAGCTCGATAAGCTGAAACTCGACCTTGTATATGTTTGATAGGCTGTTCCAGCAGCAACGTGCCGTACCTGTACGAACTTTGCAGCAGGACAGATTCAGGGGAGCTTGGTTTCTTTTCACCATGCTCATGCGAGCCGCATGCAGACTTCTGCGGCCATTTGATGAGATCACCAAACTGGTCAGTTGCAGCCACTGCGCCATCAGTGACATACCTTATGCTTTCTTTCTGGAGCGTGCATTGCGTCGTGTCATTGATCAAGCCGTCGAGGAGCAGGAGCTGGAAGATGAGGAAGTCGCAATGCTAAACAGATTCATGAATTCATGGGGGTGGGGGTGTTCATGGGGGGAGTGTTCTACTCCTTATGAAACAAGTCAGCAGGAGTCTGAAGAGCAGTCAGAGGAGGATGGAGGCTGGGGGGAAGAGGAGGAGGAACCAGAAGAGCAGGCTTTGAGGGGGACTTTAAACTTTTCGGTTATCCCTGGTGTTGTCTGTAGCTGGGGGGAGGAGACCGAGGATGACATTCTCCTGGGCAGTGAGCAGGAACCTGGGCGCTCCGCCGCTTCCAATTTAGTGCAAATGGGGGCCTTCATTCCCCAGTGTTTGAAGAGGGGCCCCCGTATAAAAAGCATAAAGGGCAAGCACCAGTACTGGGTGGCAACGTACTTAGACCCCTGGTACAAACACAAAATGGAGGACATGTTGCAGAATGCAGCATTTCCAGGCCTTGCTGCGAGAGATGCTGCATTCTGCTTTTGCGGGTGCTGGCAGAGGAATGTCCACCCACAGCGAAAAAGGTGTGAGTACCAATCATACTGTGGTTGCAAGAAGAGGGCAGTTTGAAGATGTGTTGGTCACTTCAGATATGAGATCATTCTTGCAGCCAACCTATTGACAGATGCCCTCCAGATCCAGCCTCAGGGAACACCTAGACCGACAGGTGTCCGACTACATCAGGTTAACAGCCGAAGTGGATGCACTGAGAAGCGAGGAACCCCTTGACTACTGGGTGTGCAGGCTTAACCTGTGTCCAGAGCTGGCACAATTTGCTATGAAACTCTTGGCTTGCCCCTCGTCGAGTGTCCTGTCCGAAAGGACGTTCAGCGCAGCAGGGGGGGGGGGGATCGTGACTGAAAAGCGCACTCGCCTAGCTCACGACAGTGTGGACTACCTCACATTTCTAAAAATGAATGAGGCATGGATCTCGGAGGAATTCAACACCTGTGAGGACCACTTATAATTAAATGTCCCCATGCCTGCCCACACATATCCGCCACCACTCAAAACATAGTATGGTGCTTGTCTTATGTATATACAGCGGCATAAAAGGCCTTTTCTGTCACGTGAATGACTAAATTTTGGGGCCTGTACTCCAGTGGCCTACAGTAAAATTTTTAGCCAGTTACCATCTAATGTACCTCCAGCCACATAATCACAAGTTCTTTTCTGTCAGATGAATGCCTAATTTTTGGGCCTGTACTAGCTTACAGTAAAATTTTTAGCTGGTGGCTGCCTAATGTACCTCCGGCCGCTTAATCACTTGTTCTTTTCTGTTAAGTGAATGCCTAATTTTTGAGGCCTGTACTGGTCTACAGTAAAATTGTTATCAAGTGACCGCCTAATGCATCTCCAGCCATATAATCACTTGTTCTTTTCTGTCAGACGAATGCCTAATTTTTGGGGCCTGTTCTGGCCTACAGTAAAATCTTTATCCAGTGAACGCATAATGTACTTCCAGCCACATAATCACAAGTTCTTTTCTGTCAGGTGAATGCCTAATTTTTGGGGCTTGTACTCCCATGGCCTAAAATAACAATTTTCTAGGCTCCAGCAGGGCACATTTTTGAGAGCTTCTCTTTAAGACACATAAAAATTGCCCCTGATTAAAATACATATTTTTTGAAGGAATTTTTGCCATTGATTCCCCTCTGGTATGTCACTGTCCATGTTGTGGGGCTATTTGTGCACTTCTAGTAAGTATTTTGGTGGTAAAGTCAATGGGGCCCCCCATGAACGGTTCGTGAACATTTGATCATGAACGCGTGTTCACGAAGTGTCCCGGCCGATGTTCGTCCATCACTAATGGCAATTTTCCATATGTGGTTGTAACCCACTCTATGGGCACATAGCAGGACTTAGAAGGGAAGGAGTGCAATTTGGCTTTTGAAACCCATATTATCAGGAATGGGTTTGTGTGCCATGTCTAACAGAATCTACAGTATTACAGTTGATCTACAGTATTTTAGTTGAGATTCTAAAAGACAGTGAATGCAAGGGAAAAAAATATATTTTCGTTCAATGGAAGATGCATACCTGATGTCCAGACTTATTGAATGCAAATACACTTCTGAGCTGGTTGTCTGTCCTGCTGCATTGCAAGGATAACTAGCCAGATAATGCACTACACATGTTTAGAAAATATTGTATATTATAAATTGATGTACACTGTTTCAACTGTAGGCCCACTCACCACATCACAGTGTTCTCTTTCAACTGGTGAGGTCACCTTCATATAATGAGTGGGTCTATGCATTTTGATCAAACTTAGTTAGAGCTTTGTGCTCATGTTTAGAAATTATGCTTAGCAGCGATAGATCAACGCATAGCGTGTGGATGTCATATCTATGTCTTTTTCCTATACTTTGTCATTTAAAAATGCCAAAAATGTGTTTTCTAATATGGAGCTCCAAAGGACATTGGTTTTAGGATAACATTGTAACTAACTATAGCTGCCACTAGAGGGATCTTAAGGACTAGCTACAAACTGTTTTACAATTAAAGGAATACTACCATATATTTATCATATGTTAACAACTTGTATGTAATATATATGTAAAGAAACAAGTGGATGTATTCTACTTCCTATCCTAGCTCCTAATGTCCCCTTATTTGGACTTTTAGCATGACAAACACCCCCACTTGACTTTCTCAGTCAGATCGTTCACTGTGGCCAGAGAGGGAAGGGGACGAGTGACAATTAGAGTATCACACATTGCACTGATAATGTCCTAGATGCTGATAAATACAATGCTCTTCTGTGGGCATCTTTATCTAGGCCTATCAAGAGATCAATAAAGCAATCATACTGTTATCTAAATTCTACAATGTAATATTTTACTGAAGATAATATCTTTGTCCCATAGCAGAAGTAAAATAACAATGGGATCCTTATCTATATAGGAATTGTATCTCTGTACTTGCTGGCAGCTACAGAAGGACAATATTTAGTATTTCATTTTCAATGGAATAGCACTGCTAAAATGAAAAAGAAAAACATGCAGAAACTCTTTAAAACAAGTTTTCTGTGAATATTGCGTTTTTAAAAATTACCCATTTATGACAAAAATGTCCATTTAAAGAAGTTGTGTCAGGTATTGAATTTACCTCTTATTCACAGGATAGGGAAAGAATGGGTTACCATTCCCCAATGGTAGTGCTTTCGCCTATGTCTTCTTTAGGTCAATAAAAACACAATATCTGATATGCGCCCTCCAGAGATGTTTTCAGGCATTAAACATGTTTCCTGTAAAGGTGTTGCTTCAAGCAGACAATTTTTTTTTTTAAAGGCCAATGTGGTGATTCAGATTGTCTAACCACATTTTACCTGTAGTAGCTTCAGCATGGGAGATGTACCGTAGCATTATATATCTACCATTCAAATGAACGGCTAAATGTGTAATGCATGAATACAAGGGTTCCACCAGGGTAAGTACAACTTTTACAGAATGGCTTTCTGTTCATAAAGGGGGATCCTGTTCAAGCTGTCTTGAAGAAGCACAAAGAAATGAGCAACATTGATGACCGTAGATGCAGTGGTTGGCCAAGAAAATTTACAGCAGCAAATGAAAGACACATTATGCTCTCTTCCCCGCAAATACGGAAAATGTCTAGCAATGTCATCAAATCAGAAACTAGTAAGATCCAGGTACATCCCTCTTCTGTTCCTTCCTGCCGAGCTCCATCAAGAACTGTTTGCAAGTCTAGAAGAACTGATGCTGTTTTTAAGGCAAAGGGTGGTCACATAAAATATTGATTTGATTTGTTATTTCTCCTCATTCATTCACTTTGCAGTTTGTTAATCGATAAAAATAAACTATTAACATTTCCATTTTTGAATGCAGTTTTCTATTGCAGTATCTTTTCCACATCTGCCTAAAACTTTCGCATCATACTGTATATCTACAAGGTTTCATGTTGTGATATTCCTTCTAGATATACAAGTTGTGTTCAAAATTATTCAACCCCCACTGAAATTGAGTGTTTTGGCCAATTTGACATTGATTTTGATCATTTCAGTCATCTTGTTTACAATTAAATCAAAGAGGCACTTGTAAGTCAGACAAATATAACATAACATTTATAATGAAATAACCACAAAGGTCTTTTCTGTGCTCACATCATTATCAGTTTTATTCAACCCCCAAGTGACATTCAATCTTAGTACTTAGTACAACATCCTTTTCCAGTTATAACAGCTTTTAAACGTGAAGCATAGCTTGACACAAGTGTCTTGCAGCGATCTACAGGTATCTTCATGGGCAAAAGCCTCCAGTTCAGTCACATTCTTAGGCTTGCTCGCTGCAACTGCTTTCTTTCAGTCCCACCAGAGGTTCTCAATCGGATTTAAGTCTGGTGACTGCGATGGCCACTTCAAAATGTTCCAGCCTTTAATCTGCAACCATGCTCTAGTGGACTTGGAGGTATGCTTGGGATCATTGTCCTGTTGAAAGGTCCAACATCTCCCAAGCCTCAGGTTTGTGACGGACTGCATCACATTTTCATCCAATATCTCCTGGTACTGAAGAGAATTCATGGTACCTTGCACACGCTGAAGCTTCCCTGTACCTGTAGAAGCAAAACAGCCCCAAAGCATTATTGACCCCCCACCATGCTTCACAGTAGGCAAGGTGTTCTTTTCTTCGTAGGCCTTGTTCTTCCTCCTCCAAACATCCATGGGCCCAAACAGTTCTAATTTTGTTTCATTAGTCCACAGAACACTATCCCAAAACTTTTGTGGTTTGTCCACATGACTTTTGGCATACTGCAGTCAACTCTTCTTATTCTTTGGAGACAGCAAGGGGGTGCATCTGGGAATTCTGGCATGGAGGCCTTCATTACACAGTGTGCGCCTTATTGTCTGAGCTGAAACTTCAGTACCTGTATCTGACAAATCTTTTTTCAGTTCCTCAGCAGTCACATGGGGACTTTTCTCCACTTTGCGCTTCAGGTAGAGCACAGCAGTCGAAGTCAGCATCTTCTTTCTGCCATGACCAGGTAGCGTTTCAACAGTGCCCTTTGCCTTGAATTTGCGAATGATGCTTCCTATGGTGTCTCTTGGTATGTTTAACATCTTTGCAATCTTCTTATAGCCATTGCCCTTCCTGTGAAGAGAAATCACCTCTTCTCTTGTCTTCCTGGACTATTCTCTTGACTTCACCATGTCTGTAAACACACCAGTAAATGTCTAGAAGGAGCTGAGTATCACAGTCATTTTAAATCTGCCTAATTGGTGCTTATTATGCTTGATTGCTGCTCCTTGTCATCCAGAGGTGTTTTCAATACCTGATCGAAAACACTTGAATGAACCTCTGTTCTTAAGAGTGGTAGTCTTTAAGGGGTTGAATAATTGTGTCAATGAAGAAATCACAAAAAAAAACATTTAATACTGTATTACAAAAACAATTGATGTCATTTTAGTTGCATTTGGTTCTTTAAAAAGTCTTTGTAAGATTTCATTCTGAACACAATTACAAATGTACACTAAATTCCCTAAAACCCTTTACAGCATTGGGGGTTGAATAATTTTGAACACAACTGTATGTCTATGCCTGGGATAAGGAGCACTGAATAAGAAAAAACTAACTTCTATACACACATCTACACTAAGAAACAGAGCCATATATGACTGTGGGTAAACAGATGGTGCAGTGAGCACGAGAAGCGCCGCTGCACAGGGATCCTCCTACCAGAAAGACCTCCAAAAGAGCTTACCATCACTCCACACAAAAGGAGCCCATGAGAGATCTACTATTAGCTCACGGTGATAAGGATACAGACTTGATAAAGGGGTCTAAGTACCCCGAAATGCGTCGTTGATTCAATAAAGACATATTGTATCCATACTGGAGTTAAGTTGTGCGCCTTCTGTCCGCCAGCTCGCCGTACGAACCTAGTGCAAAACAAGGTTCTCTTTAAATTTAGAAGCGGCAGTGGATCTGCCGAAGTTATGGAGAGGCTGGCGCCTCTACATAACTGAGGCAGATCCACTGCTAGTGCAGGGCGTCTAAAATGCTGGTCTAAATAAATGTGCTCCTATATCTGTAAGTGTTAAAGAGGACCAATCCCCTCTTCTGACATGCCTGTTTTAGTAATTAAATCTATTGCACATGAAATGACAATCCTGGACCATCTTTTCTTATGATTATATGTCGTGCCATCCTTCTGTTATTCTTGCTAGATGTTTATGAATAAAGGTACACATGGGAGTTACCAGTTGGGGGTGTCCCTGCACAGTCTGACCTTGTCAACTCAGTACTGCCAGCGTCAGACTGTACAGGGACACATTCCCAACTGGTAACACCTATCTGTACCTTTATCCATAAACTTCTAGCAGAAATAAAAGAATGCCACTACATGGAGTCATAAGAAAAGATGCTCCAGAATTGTTATTACATGGGGAATGCAAGTAGCTATTAAAACAGACATGTCAGGAGCGGTAAAAGGTCCCCTTTCATTAATTGTACTCACACAGTTAAAAGTTTATGTTTTGCATGTGTTTTACACCACTACTCATAGTTTACAATTTTCTTACATGAGCTGTTGAGCTGTCAGATAAAGAGATGTGTAGGATATGTTGTTTAGCCATAAATAGAGCAATAATTCCATGTGTTTTCTAAAAAGTTTTATAATTCCCTTCACATAGTACATGAAACATATAAATTGTACATCCGCCACTAGGGGGAGATCAGTGCTGCTGAAATTGTGATTTGTGCTGCCAAACTGATGTGAATCTTGTCATTCCCCCGCCCCCCCCCCCTTTCAAACAGTTTAAAATGTGAAAATAAGGTGGTGCCGTATCTGCAATGAACTTTCGCGAAGAGATAATAAAGCAACAGGGAAGAAGTCCCTGTTACTCCCTTGCATGTACAAACCGGATTCCCAAAAAGTTGGGACACTAAACAAATTGTGAATAAAAACTGAATGCAATGATGTGGAGATGGCAAATGTCAATATTTTATTTGTAATAGAACGTAGATGACAGATCAAACGTTTAATCCGAGTAAATGTATCATTTTAAAGGAAAAATATGTTGATTCAAAATTTCACGGTGTCAACAAATCCCAAAAAAGTTGGGACAAGTTGCAATAAGAGGCTGGAAAAAGTAAATTTGAGCATAACGAGGAGTTGGAAGACCAATTAACACTAAATAGGTCAATTGGCAACATTATTGGGTATAAAAAGAGCTTCTCAGAGTGGCAGTGCCTCTCAGAAACCAAGATGGGTAGAAGATCACCAATTCCCACAATGTTACGCAGAAAGATAGTGGAGCAATATCAGAAAGGTGTTACCCAGCGAAAAATTGCAAAGACTTTTCATCTATCATCATCAACTGTGCATAACATCATCAGAAGATTCAGAGAATCTGGAACAATCTCTGTGCGTAAGGGTCAAGGCCGTAAAACCATACTGGATGCCCGTGATCTCCGGGCCCATAAACGACACTGCACCATAAACAGGAATGCTACTGTAAAGGAAATCACAGAATGGGCTCAGGAATACTTCCAGAAACCATTGTCAGTGAACACAATCCACCGTGCCATCCGCTGTTGCCAGCTGAAACTCTACAGTGCAAAGAAGAAGCCATTTCTAAGCAAGATCCACAAGCTCAGGCGTTTTCACTGGGCCAGGGATCATTTAAAATGGAGTGTGGCAAAATGGAAGACTGATCTGTGGTCAGATGAGTCACGATTCAAAGTTCTTTTTGGAAATCTGGGACGCCATGTCATCCGGACCAAAGAGGACAAGGACAACCCAAGTTGTTATCAACGCTCAGTTCAGAAGCCTGCATCTCTGATGGTATGGGGTTGCATGAGTGCGTGTGGCATGGGCAGCTTGCATGTCTGGAAAGGCACCATGAAGGCAGAAAAATATATTCAGGTTCTAGAACAACATATGCTCCCGTCCAGACATCATCTCTTTCAGGGAAGGCCCTGCATTTTTTAACAAGATAATGCCAGACCACATTCTGCATCAATCACAACATCATGGCTGCGTAGGAGAAGGATCCGGGTACTGAAATGGCCAGTCTGCAGTCCAGATCTTTCACCTATAGAGAACATTTGGCGCATCATAAAGAGGAAGGTGCAACAAAGAAGGCCCAAGACGATTGAACAGTTAGAGGCCTGTATTAGACAAGAATGGGAGAGCATTCCTATTTCTAAACTTGAGAAACTGGTCTCCTCGGTTCCCAGACGTCTGTTGAGTGTTGTAAGAAGAAGGGGAGATGCCACACAGTGGTGAAAATGGCCTTGTCCCAACTTTTTGGGGATTTGTTGACACCATGAAATTCTGAATCAACATATTTTTCCCTTAAAATGGTACATTTTCTCAGTTTAAACCTTTGTGTTTTATGTTCTATTTTGAATAAAATATTAGAAGTTGGCACCTCCACATCATTGCATTCAGTTTTTATTCACGATTTGTATAGTGTCCCAACTTTTTTGGAATCCGGTTTGTATTTGCAGCAGCTAATGTTTCTTAGACTGTACTTGGAGTTACGAGAGTGTTGTTTTTATGTAAACTGTGCTAGTTATGTGCTTGTGAGATGACCATTACCACTCATGTAATGGTGTACAAATCTATTTCACATTGTGAATTACCAAGTAACAGAATGGGGAGGTGGGTGGCAACACGAGTACCAGCTGAAGATGGTGGGTATAAGAAGGAGCACTTGGCATCAGATGTGTGGCATCAGATGGGTGACAGCATCAGAATAGTAGCTGAGGCAGGTAGCCAGAAGAAACCGGTCTCTTTTGTCAAAGTGTTAGTGTGGCACCATGTATGAGCTAGTCTAATGCATCAGACATTGGTGGGTGGAAATCCTGGCTGATCCACGCCCGATTCATCTTGATAAAGGTCAGTCTCTCCACATTTTGGGTGGACAGGCGAGTTCTTCTTGGGGTAACTATGGCACCCGCCGCACTAAACACCCGCTCTGATGCCACACTACTGGATGGGCAGGACAGCTTTTCCAGGGTAAACTCTGTCAGTTGTGGCCACAAATCTAGTTTGGCTGCCCAGTAGTCCAGCAGATGTTCAATGAGGGGTGGCAGGGTGCTATCCAAGTATGCCACCACCTGCTGGTTCAGGTCCTGCACCAGGTCTAGCTGCTGCTGCTGAGCAGTTTCTTTACTAGGCGGGTGAAGAAAGCTGCTCATCAGCGACTTTAGACTCAAGTTGCTGCTGATGGAGCTGGAACTGCTCCCACCCCCCACCCCCACCCTGCCATAGCAGCCATGGCAGAGGAACGTGAGCGCCGGTTTGCCTGGGTCAAACCTGCCCAGGCAAACGAGGTGCAGAACAGTGTGACACCGCCATGCCCTGCACATGTTGTATGCTGGAGGGGACTGTGAATTGTCCCTGTAGTGGAGGCTGAGGATACGATGGAGGATGAGGAGGCAGAGGCGGACATTGTCGCAGGACCAATGGCGTGAGAACATGGATGTGGAAGCGGCGTAACCTGGCCAAGTTGTTGGTGTGGCTGGGCGGAACCACATTTACCCAGTGGGCCGTAAAGGACATATATTGTACTTGACCATAGTTACAGCAACCGACCAATTTTCCCAAAAAAAGGCTGTATCAAACAAATTTCACCACTAAATGGCTAATCGACGTAATTCGGTTCATACAGAAGAAAGTCTACAATCACCCATCAATTTTCCCAAAAAAGGCTGTTTCCCCCCCAAAGTTCACAAATGAATGACTAATCAACGTAATTAGGTTCATACAGAAGAAAGTCTACAAGCACCCATCAAACTTCTTAGAGGACACTTTGAGAGGCAGATTCTTAGAGGATAACCACACCTTTTCCCCAACCTGAAAATCTTTCTCCCTAGAATGTTTTCTATTATCCATGATTTTATGAATGTTTTGGGTTTTCTGTAGGTTTGACTGAACCCGAGCCCAAACTGTGCACAGTTCAGACGAGACCCTATCAGCCTCCGGGTTGGACGAGGAGACGGAAGAACCAGAATAAATACGCGGATGGAAACCATAATTATAAAAGAATGGGGAGACCCCAGTAGAGGAATTAACATGATTGTTTATAGCAAATTCAGCCAAAGAAATATACTTGACCCCAAATTTCTGATCATTATTCATTAGAGACATATGCCCTGAGCAACTTCTCTACAGATTGATTGAGACGCTCAGTCTGACCATTACTTTCCTGGTGATAAGCATACGAAAAAGACAAGGAGATTTGACATCTCTGACAGAAGACTTTCCAAAACTTAGACACAAACTGAACCCCTCTGTCAGATACAATATTCTCAGGAATACCATGCAAGCGCACAATTTGGTCTACAAATATGGCGGCCAGAGCCTTAGCATCAGGAAGCTTAGCAAGAGAAATAAAATATACCATCTTACTGAACCTGTCGACCACTACCAAAACCACAGTCTTACCCTCTGCAGGTGGCAGGTCCATGATAAAGTCCATAGAAATATGAGACCAGGGTCTGCTGGGAATGGGTAGAGGTCGTAACTCGCCAACGCGACAAGTCCTAGGGGTTTTAGTTCTGGCACACACCTCGCAGGCCATCACATAGGCCTTAACATCCTTGAATAAGGAAGGCTACCAGTAGGACCTAGATATCAGTTCCTTAGTGCCCTCAGTACCCGGATGTCCACACAAAGCTGAATCATGGCACTCACCCAACAGCTGGAGACGAAATTGTTCAGGTACAAAAACTTATCTGTTGTTGTGGGTGCCGGGGCCAGAAGTTGTTCAGCCTCAATAAGAGTCACCAGACCCTGGGACAGGGCGGCTACAAAGACTTTAGCAGGCAATATGGTTTTGGGTGGTGCATCCGTGGGCTGAAAGTAATGGAAAAACTAAAACAGGTGAAAAAGAACGCCCATCTGGCTTGACAGGGGTTCAACCTCTTAGCAGATTCAAGAAATGTCAGGGGTAAACATTTTAACAGAACCGTCTACCAGGGGGGTGGAGTCGATTGCCATGATGTGGATAGGATTAGGCAGAAGCAACATAGGGACACTTAATTTTAAAGCAAAATCATGATCAATAAAATTGGCAGCTGACCCAGAATCAATAAAGGCTTTACCCACAGAAATAGTTATAGGTACTAATAGCTTATGCTTGACCACATTAGGAAGTACCTGGTCTTTAGACTCTCCCACCTTGGGTGATTTACTGGTGACTGGTTTCTTGGTGCACTGGTTGATCCAATGACCGGGATCCCCACAGTAGAAACAAGCATCACGTCGGCGTCGTAAATCACTGCAGGTCATCCTAATCTGCATCGGTTCTTCAGAAGCAGTTTCGGCTCTGTTTATGGGATACATCTCAGACTGGATTACCTCCTGGGAAGAAAGTATACGTTCCTGTCGTCTCTCCCTAAAACGTCTGTCAAGTCGGACAGCTAGTGTCATGGTTTCCTCTAAAGTCTCAGGAAGCTGGTCATTCACAAGAAGGTCTTTAATGGTCTCTGACAGACCTGCCCTAAACTGACTCTTTAAGGCTGGTTCGTTCCAACCGGAGGGAGCACACCATCTCCTAAACTGAGTGCAGTATTCCTCAGCAGGTAAATCACCCTGTACCAGACCCTTAAGGGCAGTTTCGACAACCATGGCTCTGTCAGGTTCATCATACAAGGTCCCCAGGGCCTGGAAAAACCCCTCAACAAAACTACGGCAACTGGCGTCAGCAGGCAAAGAAAAAGCCCAATCCTAAGAATCCCCTTGTAATCGAGAGATTATTATGTCCACTCATTGGGCCTCAGTACCAGAGGACAAGGGACGCAATCTGTAGTAAAGCTTGCAGCTTTCCCTAAAGGCCAAAAATTTCTTGTGGTCTCCCGAGAATGGTCCAGGAAGCTTAATGTGGGGCTCTAAATGTCTGGGGGTATGAGGAACAGAAAAACGTAATCCCGCCTCATGTAAATGGAGTTTCTCTCCTAATTCCTGAACCATCTGAGTCAGGTTGGAAACACGGTCGGTCAGGGTAACCAAAGGATCCATGTTAAACAGTGGTAGTATAAGTGCCTGTTATTCTGTCATGAAACACAGAGAGGGGGAAGGGAAGTGACCACTGAACTCCATTCTCACCCCTGTCCCTGCCTACTTGCCTCGCAAGTCCAAGCGACAGGGCACAACTGGATGGCAAACCCTAACTTAAATACGTTTTTTTCCATATTTTCCATTTTAATCAATTTTTTCCTGTAACACATCAAGTGTTAACAACAAAACAAACCTCAATATTTATTACCCTGATTCTGCAGTTTACAAAAAAACACCCCATATGTGGTTGTATAACATGGTAGGGCTCGGAAGGGAAGGAGGGCATATGGCAAGGAGGGCATATGATTTCTGGAGGGCAGATTTTGCTGGAATGGTCTTAGGGCTCTATGTTGCATTTGTAGAGACCCTGAGGTAACCCCACAGTGAAAACACCGAAAAAGTGAACACATTTTGTAAACTAAACCACCCAAGGAATTTTTAAAGGGTGTAGTGAGCACAGATATGGCAATGCCAAACTTTGTACATTTTTTAAATTACTTAATTGGGGAATTTTTTACTTTTTAAACTTTTTTTTTATATAAAACACTTTATTATTATTATTATTATTATTATTATTTTTTACACTTTGTGTCCCCCATAAGGTCATACATTTAACTTTTAACAATTTTTTTTTTTCACTATGTAACTGGGGCACACATAGTAGCCCCAGTTACAGTGGAAATACACCCAGCAGCCTCAGTGCAGGGCTGATCGAGGTATGTGGAAGACCCGGCAGCTCCTGCATTCCCTCATACAGCACTGTGTATACAGCGATGTAGAAGGCAGGGACACACAGGAACGGTCCCTGCCTTCTCTCTGGGGTGCCCTGCTGTCACTGCCAGCAGACCACCAGCTCGGCAGCTGCACGATTAGCGTACAGCTGCAATCTCTGAAAGAACGTTCCAGAACGTCCATTCAGAGATAAACCCGACTGCCCAGGACGTCTATAGTCAATGGGCAGTTAGGAAGTGGTTAAATGAGAACTATTGTACTTATTGAAAGGGGAATGTATAGTAGATCACACTGTATTTGAACACATTTCCATACTCACACAATGTATCACATACGTCAAAAGTCTGTTTCTTGCTTCTGTGGTTTTTCAAAGTATATTCCAAATAAGAATCCAATAAAAAAAAAAAAATATTAATTCATTCAATAATGTTGTAACACAGGAAATCAAAGCGCTAGGTACTGAACCGCAAGCATTTTAATTTTCTCCAGTGAAAAATCTAATTAAGTTTTGCTTTCATTTCAGCAGCAACTGCATGAATTTTGTTGTCATGCATTTTGGAGATGACTGGGTTTCTCTTTTAAATTTAGAATCCTCTTTCTGTATGCTGTGACTTGGAATAATTCATGGTTAACGCAGCAGGGTATGGTAGTCAGGTCTAGTTGTCATAGCAACAGACTGAAAATTTAAACATTCGGTAGCACAGCTATATCTGCTGTGAGCGGAGCTCTTTAGCATCGGTATCATAATGAATGACTACACTTTCAGTTTCTGTATAATGAGAAGCGATGTCCCTTCAAAAGAAAGAAATAATTACAAGCACAGTAATGCACATACAAGAGCAGCGGTTTACATATAGATTAACATAGACGTGGAAATGACTGATCCACGCGGAAAAGATCACTGTTAATAAGAATCATTATGTCTGTGGTGTAAAGTGGATGGATTCCACTCTAGGGAGTGAGAAATAGTAGAACGCTGTCAAATCAGGGTCAAGTTGCCCCATCTATGGTTAGCTTCATTATCACATATGACAGATTTTATATCAGATAATTTCCTTCTACTATAAGGGAAAATTGATGCAAATGCTGCAGAAGAGGACTATCAGTGTTCAGCCTCCTGGACAGTGCTGGGACCTGGAGAGGGGAGTAATCACTGGACCCCAGATACTGTATATAGCATAAACGCTTCCACTGCCCTTCACCAGTAATCTTACCATTTGACTGCTCTGGACCACCCTAGACCACCAGGTCTACTGACATTAACGCTTCACTGCCTTAAAGAGGACCTGTCACCACTCTTGACGTGCCGGTTTTAAAAGCTTCATGCATTCTGCATGTAATAACAATTCTGGAGCATCTATTCTTATGGCTCTATGTTGTGCTGTTCCTTTATTATTTTTACTAGAAGTTATGAATGAATTGCTAGCAGTCTGCAGTAAGGGTACAAAGGGGTGGTAACATGTCGGGGGTGTGTACCTGCACAGTCTGAAAATGGCAGCACTGATTGGATAGAGTAAGACTGCAGGTACACACCCCCAACTGGTTACCTCCCCTCTGTACCCTTACTGCAGACTGCTAGCAATTCATTCATAACTTCTAGTAGGGATAATAAAGGAATGGCTCAGAATAGAGTCATGAGAATAGATGTTCCAGAATTGTTATTACACGGGGAATGCATGAAGCTATTAAAACAGGCATGTCAGGAGAGGTGACAGGTCCTCTTTTAACCATTAAGAATCATATAATTAATCCCTTCAATGACGTAGATGACCAAGGAGACCATAATCAACCCTCTCACTGCTCTAGACCACCTGGGATGTGGACAATAACCTGTGTTAGACATGAATGTTGTTTAAAGAGGATCTGTCAGCTCCCTTGATATGTTTGCTTACAATGATAGATGTCGGCGCGGACCACATGCACCACAAAAGCATCCTACACAAGATGGAATAATTTGTGGATGGAATTATAAAAATACATAAATCACTGAAAAAGGTGCACCACAATGATAAGCAACTAACAATGCTGTCTAATCCCTCAAGCTGATGTTAAAAGCTGAGACTTTCGCCAACATAAACCAGTCAGGAACATATCGGAGCCCTTTTGCACCACTGTCAAGGTCTCAGTGTGACAATGGGTCCTACCACTAGACTACCTATGGTGTGTGAACAAGGTCTGATAGGTGCTCAGATCCAACTCACAGCCAGGCTCCCACATAGTAGGATCACTAATGCAATGTGAGGTAGAATAAGGCTGCAAGCCCCACCTATAACAGACCATGTGACACAGGCTACCAGTGCAACAGAATGTTACCAGCAAAACGCAATGGCACATTCAATACATATAAGACAGATTCACTGAAATAAAGTGGCCTAAATGGGAGGATCTTCTCAAAATCCCAAACACTGTAGCGTGTTTCTAACTGGGGGAGCAGCTCCTCCGCATGTGGTCCGCATGTGGAATAATTTGTGGATGGAAATATAAAAATGCATAAATCACTGAAAAAGGTGCACCACAAGGATAAGCTGTGCTGTAGGGACATATCATGCCATTTTATTCATGCATTTTTTAGTGTGTTGTGCGTCCATCTTGGATGATAGAAGAGGAGCCTAGGAATTTAAGGATCTGCAGCTAAAAAGATGAAAAGGAGGCTTCCAGGCTTTTTTAGGAAATCTGGCCTTTCTTCTGTCCTGTGGCATGACATGTATAGAGGAGCCCGCAGCCTGTGTGAGTGCAGAGGAGATGGTGGGATCAGCGACGTGATGAAACTGTAAGGGACAGGGTACTTTCACACTAGCGTTTTTATTTTCCGGCATTGAGTTCCGTCGTTGGGGCTTAATACCAGAAAAAAAGCTTCAGTTTTCTCCCAATGCATTCTGAATAGAGAGAAATACATTCAGGATGCATAAGGATGTCTTCAGTTCAGTCACTGTACAGCGTTTTGGACGGAGATAATACCGCAGCATGCGGGAACACTTGCCATAATGCCGGATCCGGCATTAATTCCCATAGGAATGTATTAGTGCCGGATCCGGCATAAAAAATACAGCATTGCCGGAACCGTTCTTCCGGTCTGCACATGCGCTCAGGTGAATGATGCAGGCTCCCGGCAGCTTTCCAAGGACAGCATCATTGTAAAATAATAAAGTATGTGATATAATTAGAACTGAGAGAGTTTTCGAAAAATTCGCTTCGGTCCGAATTTATTCGCAGTGAATTGTGTAAAAAAATGGCTATTTCCAGGCTTCAGAGAGCCTTTATAGGGGTGTAGAACACTGTGCCTTGCAGTAACATGCATAGGGAGTCTGCTGTGGTAGTGAAATAATACTGTGAGTCAGTATGACATGCAGATGACTGGCGTCGCTCTTAGAATCACTGCATACTTCACTTATTTGGGCTGTCACGGGGCCAAATAACTGAAGTATCAACTCAGCCTTACAGGTAGATGTTACCGTCAAGAAGAAGAGCACTCCTTTTACACCGTTGGCTGATTCCACATAGATGTCTACAGAACCTGTTCTATTAGACACTTATACAAGTAGAGCCCCCGACAGAGTGGAGAGGGTATCAGCAGTAAGTTTGTGTTGATGTCACTGATTAATTTGCACTTCCTCTGATCCATCAGAACAAAAAGCAGCATGAGGAGGAGGCCATAGAGTTGCACAATGACCAAGTGTGGAGGTGGCAGCAGCATGACGAGACGACAGAGCGGCACAATGACAGAGTCTGGAGGGGGCAGCAGAATCAGGAGGCCACAGATTGGCACAATGACCAAGTATGGAGGTGGCAACAGCATCAGGATACCACAGAGTGGCAAGGTGACATAGTGTGGAGATGGCAGCAGCATCAGGAGACCACAAAATGGCAAGGGGCAAAGTGACATAGTGTGGGGATAGCAGCAGCAGCATCAGGATACCACAAAGTGGCAAGGTGACATAGTTTGGAGATAGCAGCAGCAGCAGCATCAGGAGACCACTAAGTGACCCGGTGACAGAGTGGGGCGGTGGGTGGCAATACCAGTACCTGCTGACGAAGGTGGGTGAAAGAAGGAGCACTTGGCATCAGATGTGTGGGATCAGGCAGGTGGCAGCATCAGAGTAGTAGCTGGTAGCCAGAAGAAAATGGTCTCTTTTTTCAAGGATTGGGTAAGGTGGCATGGATGATCAAATCAGATGCTTCAGGAAATGGTGGGTGAAAATCCTGGCTGATCCCATTCATCTTGACAAAGGTCAGTCTCTCCACATTTTGGCTGGACAGGCGAGTTCTCCTTGGGGTCACTATGGCCCCTGCACTAGACACCCACTCTGATGCCACACTACTGGCCGGGCAGGACTGCTTTTCCAGGGCAAACTCAGCCAGTTGGGGCCACAAATCCAGTTTGGCTGCCTAGTTGTCCAGCGGATCTTCAATGTGGGTTGGCAGGGTGCTGTCCAAGTATGCCACCACCTGCTAGTTCAGGTCCTGCTCCAGGTCTACCTACTGCTAGTGAATAGTTTCTTCACTATGCGGGTGAAGAAAGCTACTCCTCATTCTGCTGCCACCTCACCACTATGTCATAGGTGACAAACAATGTGGCGTCCTTAAAGGGCCTGAGCAAACAGCAGGTCTCACGCATGAGCTGCCACTGGCTGACATTGAAGTTACACAGGAGAATACTTCTATCGGCTTGGATCATCAAGAAATCGTTGATGGCCTTTCTATGTTCGTATAGTCAGTCCAACATATGGAGGGTGGAATTCCAACGGGTGAAAACGTTGCATATCAGCCTATGTTGGGGGATGCCGTTCTGCCGCTGCAACTCAAGGAGGGTGTGCTTTACAGTGTACGAGTGGCTGAAGTGCATGCAAAGTTTCCTGGCCATTTTTAGGATGTCTTGCAGATGGGTGGAAGACTTCAGGAACCGCTTGACTACCATATTGAACACGTGTGCCATGCAGTACGCATGGCTCAGCCTTCCTTGACGCAGAGCCGACAGAATTTTCCTCCCGTTGTCGGTCACCATGGTTCCGATTTTCAGTTGTCACAGAGAAAGACAGGATTCGATTTCTTGATGAATCACACAGAGCAGTTCCTCCCCTTTGTGACTCAGTTTGCCCAGGGAAACGAGGTGTAGAACAGCGTGACACCGCCGTGCCCTGCACATGTGGTATGCTGGAGGGGCACTGTGACTTGTCCCTGCAGTGGAGACTGAGGACATGGTGGAGGATGAGGAGGCAGAGGCGGACATTGTCGCTGGACCAATGGTTTGAGAACGTGGAGGCGGAAGCGGCGTGACCTGGCCAAGTTGCTGGTGTGGCTCTGCAGGAACCGCATTAACCCAGTGGGACATAGAGGACATGTACTGTCCCTGACCGTAGTTACAGCTCCACACATCGGGGCTGCCATGCACTTTGGCAGACACCGACAGGCTCAAGGATTGGCCCACCTTCTGTTCTACATATTTATGCAGGCCACTGACTTTTTCGCAAAGAAATAACGGCTTGGGACTCTCAACCTCGGCTCGGCACAAGCCTTCAGTTCTCTGAAAGGTGCAGAGTCCACCCCTTGGAAATGGAGGGACTGCAGCACCAGCAACTTGGACAGGAGCACATTCAGCTTCTGCGCCATTGGATCAGTGCACACATACTGCTGTCTCTTGGCAATCGCTTTGTGATAGATTGCTGACAGAAAGACTGACGAGGAGTAGGAGGAGCAGGAACATCTGGACCAGCAGAAGATGGGAATGACAGACAGCTCCCTTCGGCTGAGGTGGTGGAGCCTTGACAGCCTGAAACCCGATGCGTGCCAGTGGGTGATGCAGCGGTTGCTGCGGCAGGCTGGACCACCACATCGGAGCCACGGTTCTCCCAGGCCACTGTATGGCAACTCTGTATATGTTGACGCAGTGCCGTAGTACCAACATTGGCACCCTGGCCACGCGCTACCTTCTGCCCACAGATTTGACATAAGGCCACGTTTACCTCCTCTGGCGCTTTGAAAAAAACTGCCACACCGCCGAGTAGGGGATTTTACCCCCCAACAGTCTGCACTCACTGATTGCTACTGCAGCTGCCTCCGTGAACCCATGCACCACCACTTCCCGGGCAGGTAGGCTGCCGAGAAGCAGGTGGTCTACCCCGGGCACGTTTGGCTCACGACCTCCCACTGCCCACCCTGCTGACTCCCAGCCATGCTACCACCTTGATGGCTCCACCATCCACAAGCTTCTGCTGATGATGGTTAAGCCTCTTCTGCACCCGGCTCCCAAGTTTGATCGGCTTCATCAATGATCATCATCATCGAGTAGTGTCTGCATGTCACTGATGTCATCCTCAACGGTCTCTGGGTCAGGAGCCTGACCGCTCGCAACACCACCACCCATGCCACTCTCCTCATTACTGCTTGCCCGCCTAGAGGAGGAAACGGCCGATGTCTCCTCCAGATCTTAGCTGCTGACTGTCCTCTAGTAGCTCGACCTCGCTGTATAGTGGAGCTGAGCCCACAGCATACAATACTTCTGTGGCTGAGGGAACAGCAAAGACAGAGGAAGGTTTAGGACAGGTGAATGCACAGGTCCTGCTCCCGGGCCATCCCAACTAAGGGTTGTGTTTGACTAACCCACTGACTGTTGGCTGGAGGTGTCTGATGTCACTTGGGATGAAGTGGATGACCGAGTTAACCAATCAAGAACCACTGGGTTGCTGGTCAAGACACGACCGCTAGATGACATCAGGAGCTCAGGCCTCTCCCTGCAACTCCTGCTGCCACACCCTCTTACTCTGCTGCGACCTCTGCCTGTGCCAGAAACATTTAGGCCTCTGCCACTCCTCTGTGCATGGCCTGGAACTTCTCTGTCAGACACTTTTAGCTGAACAAAATAAGTTAAAAGCAAATTAAAACTCCCCTAAAAGCAACAAATATATTTTTCTTTTTGAACTTAAGTAGGCCACTAAACGCTTTTACCGCAAATAACGGCAACAGTGAACTGCGTATATATATTTCTTGTAGTACAGAAATACATCACTAAACTGTCTTAGCACATATAGCTGCAGAAGACAACTGCGCATATATTTTTATTTTTGTAATGAAATAGGCCACTAAACGCTTTTACCGCAAAAACGGCAACAGTGAACTGCGTATATATATTTTTTGCAGTACGAAATACGTCACTAAACGCTTTTATCACATATAGCTTCAGAAGTGAACTGCGTATATATTTTTGTTTTTGTACTGAAATAGGCCACTAAACGCTTTTACCGCAAATAACGGCAACAGTTAACTGCGTATATATTTTTCTTGTAGTACAGAAATGTCACTAAACACTATTAAACACCAAATAACTGCAACTGTGAACTGCATATATATTTTTCTTTTAGTACTGAAATACGCCACTAAACCCTTTCACGACATATAACTGCAGAAGTGAACTGTGTATATATTTTTCTTTTTCCACAGATATAAGCCACTAAAGGTTTTTTTAACATAGCACTTGCACCCCAAGAACAAATTGCTGGAATGACAGAGCTGCATAATTGCTATTTGGATCCCCAAATTATCTTTCCCTGCACTTGTAAATCGCTTTTCTAGCACTGTCCCTAGCGCCTTCTCACATCTGTCCCTGCACTCAGAATGCTGGAAAATTGCAGAATCTAAAATGGCTGTTGTTTTTATAGGGCTGTAACATCACAGGGCTGGCTGGCTGCATGAATGTCAATCTGGGTTATCCCGCTTCCCACAGTTTCTTGCCCCATGTCCTCAGTCCTCACACGTGTGGTCGCCATTTTAGGAAAAATTGCGATCCTTTACCACGAAGCACAAGGAAATTGGCATTCATTGCAAATAGAATTTTTCCTGAAATTTAGATCGAATTCCACTTTGTCTGATTCTATTTGCTCATCGCTAAATATTATATTAATTGTAATTTAATATAAAGGATTTATTACACTTCACACTGACATCATCTATAGTAATGCAAATGGATGATGGGAGGTCTCTATATGAACGTCAAGACCTATATTTGAAGTCTCCATATATAACAATGTAGAAGCACATACATTAGTATGACACGCCTTAATCTATGGTATAAATGACTGACAGACAGACAAGGTGGTAGTCTTCTTACTCTCACTTTGTTGGTGGTTGCTGCTGAAGAAGATGGAAGACACACATGGAGCCTGAAAAGGAGGTTCCTACCCTTCAGAAATGATACTTTATGGACTTTCATATTCACACATGGACAACAGACTAAGACTTTTATTAACCTATTTTTGTAAGTAATCAACTTTTATGAAGACCGAAGATAAATCACATTATTCATTTTTTATATAACTCTTGTTTAATCCTGGTGATGAGTCCTCCGGATGTTCCTTAATCCAAATAACGCATACACTATATTTGGAGAGGATTACCAAATCAGTTTTATATTTTTCATACATATTTATTACAGCCATACATAGTATAGTAGCTGTGCTTGGAATTGCAGCTCAGCCCCATAGAATAGGGCTGATCTGCAACTTGACCATGTGACCAATGTACAGTGATTTCACTGGCCTAGAAAAAAGGCTGCAGCACTGAAGAGAAAACCTCTTCTAACAGCTGATGGGTGGGGGTTCCGGGTGTCGCACTGCCGCAGATCTGATACTAATGTCCTATCCTGAGGATAAGTCATAAATATATTTTCCTGGATAACCCCTTTAAGATTCTGCTCTGTTATAATACTATAAACCCTGTAAATTCTGTCTTAAAACTATGCTAAACTAATCCCACAAGCATTATTAATACAAGATAATTCCTCAGCCTGGCTGCAGTGTTCACAGAATACAATCCTATAGTGCTAAAGTAGATTTATGTGTTTATCATTGTCGAAAGAGATGAAACTGCTTTTTAAAGATGGAAAGAGAAAGTAGCCTTCGTATGGAGTTATAAATCCTAATAAATAGTAGATAAAAGCAGATCTACAATGGTTCCCAAGTTTCTCTTGGTTCTTATCCTATCTTCTGGCTCTTTTAGTGGACTGGTAGAAGGCACCTTTTTTTTTATATAACAGATGCAGTTATTGTTTAACTTGCAGATATAAGATCAGCTAAGTGTGCATTGTGCTGCAATACTCAGATTGGGAAAGGCACCAATATAATCCTGGGTTGTTAAATACCCAAGTGAAAGCCTCAGTAACAAAAAATATATCTGAATGGGACTGAAACTAAACTGAATGAACGGAAGAAGAGTGCTTTTCCCTTTATCTGATGGCTGGTACAATATGGTACTCACCACCTATTTAAGCCTCCAGAGGTGATGGGACAAACCACAGTACATACACAGTAGAGTCACATTATTATGACCACCAGATAATATCCAGAGTAACTGCCGAGTGCAGCACGAACAGCAGCTAGACGGGCTAGGAGCTCCTGGTAGGTTGTCACAGGTATCTGGAGCCATGTGGACTACAGTGCATCTCATAGCTGCTGGAGGGGTCTTGGGGGAGGATCTATAGAGCAAACACAATAATTGAGGTGCTCCCACAGATGCTAAATTGGATTTAAGTCTGTGGAATTAGGGGTCGGGGGGGGGGGAGACTTGGTCATGCTCCTCCAACCAATGTCAGGCATTTCTAGTCATGTGGCATGGTGCTTTGTCTTGCTGGAAGATCCCATCCACCCCAGGGAAGACAATCAGCATGTATGGATGTAAGTGATCTGCAAGGGTGGATTCATACCCAAATCAGGTGAGAATCCCTTTCACATGGATGAGTAGGCCCAGAGAATGACACAAAAACGTTCCCAGACCATAACGCTGTCATCACCAGCATGTGTTCTTCCAACAGGGTGTTTGTTTTCTTATGTTTCTCGCCAGGCACACCAAAGTCCATCCGTTGAACGGATGACTCATCTGAGAAGACAACTCTTTGCCAATCAGCAGAGATCCAATTCAGATACTGCCATGAAAATTGAAGACTTTTCAGCCAATGCAACCTCATTAGCAGAGGTGCAGGGACCATCCGTCTGTTTTGGAGCCCCACACACAGTAGGGTTCGCTGAAGTCAAGTGTTGTTTTAGGCACAATGGTGCCATTTGTCCACTCACAATACACTTTCTCCATACCACCACGAGATAAGTTCACATACTGCGCAGTTTCAGAAATACTGCCACCCTTGGACTGAAAGCCAATAATCATTCCTTTTTCCCCTCTGATAACTCGCCACTTTTACCCATGACAGCAACGACTGATATGTGTTTGGCCAAATCCTGGTTGATATATCGGGGAGCATCCGGATCCCTGCTGCATCCTAGTACTGAGCCAACCCACTGTACTTCACTCTGAACCATTGTGAGAAGTTCTGCCAGCCAACTTCCCTAATGATGCTGACTCTACAAAATTATAGAATGTACTGCATTTTATGAAGAATTTTCAGTCCAAAGTCAAGCCCCAAATAGCATGTAGTAATAAATCTTTTTTAAATTAGCAGTGCCTGCAACAATGTTTAGGTAGCTAGTACATGTCAAAGTAACATCCAAATTAATGTTAGGACTCAAAGTTTGCCATGAGAACATTGCCCAGAATATTACAGTGTCTCCCAGTCCCCAGCTTACCTTCTTCCTATATTACATCCTGGTTACTGGCCATCCATCTGATGTAAAAGAAAATGTGATTAATCAGACCAGGCTACCTTCTTCCATTGCTCCATGGTTTAGTTCTGGAGCTCATGTTCCCATTATAAGCATTTTTGGCCATGGACAAGGTATGGTTAGTATGTTGGATTTGACCTGGCAGGCTAGCCTTCAACCCCTACATGCATTAATGAGTCTTGGATGTGAGACACTGAGAAACAATATACTATGCATAGTCAAAAGGAACACATCTAGTAAAACAATCATACCAGTATAACTAGCACGGACCAAACTTGGCTATTTGGAATATGATAGGGTATGATGAGCAATCACTTCTCAAAACAAACATCCAACCAAACTAGCTAGAATCATTCTTTCAATGTTACCTTATATTTAGCATTATATGTAGCTTACTGTAATTTAAGGGTGAGTGACCATCTAATATACAGTATGTGGCTCTCCAATCTTTCTTAATCCTCCTCTGTGATATCCCTATGTCCTGCATAGAAAACTTGTTCTGCGCATTCTGTTTCATTTGGAGTTCACAGAAGACATATTCAATTGAAACTATGAAATCTCCAATAGATTCAATACTCTTGTGAGATGCTTGCATGTGTGAACTAATTGGCTGTTCTATAAAATGGAAACATATAGAGAAACAATAGAAACCCAAGTTAGAATACTTTGACACTAGCGTCTTTGTTTTCCAGCATAGAGATTCGTCGTCGGGGCTCTATGCCGGAAAACTACTGATCAGGATTATCCTAATGCATTCTGAATGGAGAAAAATCAGAATGCATCAGGATGTCATCCGTTCAGTACCCAAAGTTTTTTGGCCGTTACTTGCTGTAACGCCGGATCCGGAATTAATGTCCATTAAAGTGCATTAATCCGGATCCGGAATTAAGCTAAACGTCGTTTCGTGCATCGCCGAATCCGACATTTAGCTCTGCGCATGCGCAGCATCAGTTCCGATCGGGGCCCCAGTGTAAGCTAGGGCTCCGATCGGTTAACATGGCAGCCAGGACGCTACTGAAGTCCTGGCTGTCATGGTAAGTACTCCGCAGCAGTGTACTTACCTGCCCTGTGGCCCCCGGGTGCTCCATGTTTGCCGGGCGCTCCATTGATCTATGCGCCGCGAGGACCTGTGACATCACGAAGGAGTGCCCGGCATCAGCAGTGTAGGTAAGTACACTGCTGCGGAGTACCATGGCAGCCAGGACTTCAGTAGCATCCTGGCTGCCATGTTAACCTGAAAGCATTTTAAAGACTGATCAGGATCCTGATCAGTCTTCAAATGTTTTCAGGCGACTTGCATTCTGATGGATCCAGCGGGCCTGAAGTGCCTGCCGGATCCTCAGAACGCAAGTGTTAAAGCACCCTAAAATGAGGCACATGAATCATGACAGATGTTTAAGGATTGATGGGGCTCAGAACGTAGATAATGTTGTTGGAAGACTAGTTTTCAGCTGAAGTGGGTTCCAGGTAAGGAATAAGACTCATCTGGTGTCTCATTGCTTCCTTTTTAGTACTAAAACCATTCCATAACATCATTTCTTCACTGATGATCACTGGTTATACTTGTTCTTGCTGTGGTCCATCGTGTCCATTGTGTCTGCGCTGTGTTTTATGTTTCTTATAATGCTGTTGAGCATACTCAATGGATGTCATCACATGGATCAACTATATCTAAAGCCAACTCTATTACTATTATATTTCAGCAATTAACTTGGGGAAGGTAATGACACTATCCTTGTACTACAGTGCTTGTTTTTTGTTAAAAGTCATTGTATCTTCAGAATATATATTGCTGCAGACCAGTCCCATACAATTTGGAGTCATAGTTTAGCTTCGGGATGGTTTGCTTTAGGTGACTAGTCCAAACTCTATTCTGTCTTCCTTACTTATAATGTATGTGTAAACTAGCGGCAGGTGCAATATTCGAATTTGTGATATTTTGCGAATATTTGTCATAAATTTGTGAATTCAAGAATTCATGATTATTTTCTAGTTTGCGAAAATCGGCAATGTAATATCAGCAATTAATGATGCGTATATTTTTGTGCAATACGTGCAACTTCACATTTTAGCAGGTCTGACTACATATAAGTGATTGGTTCACTAAGTATTGTTGTGAACTTGTGACATCACAGCACTGAGTATGTAGCATGTATGTATGGACAGCAGAACCTATCACACTACCTAACACCCTGCACTGGAACCTATCAGCTACACTATATCACTATCTAACCTACACTGACTATCTCACACTAACTATCTGTATTATATATATTAGTTAACTAATTATCTAATGTAATGTGACACAGTAAAGCACAGCAATAACACTGCTGTCTCTCTCAGAATGGAAAAAAAACTGCAGAAAATAGCTGCTGGGAAGGTTCTTATATAGTAAGGGGTAAGCAACTTTCCTATTGGTTTCTAGGGATGTTGCTAAGCTCAGACAAAGACATTGCAGCCTTCTCATTGGCCCACAAGCAAGAAGCAGGGAGGAATCATAGGTTCAGAGGAAAAAAAATCTAGAATATTCGCGAATACGAATATATAGAACTATATTCTAAATATTCGCGAATTTTCAAAAAGCCGATATTCGCGATAAAAATTTGCAATTCGAATATTCACGCCCAACACTAGTGGAAACCTGCATATACACTCATCACAAAAGTCAAATGTGCCTGTCCCTTTAAAGGAGGTGCTACCAAGCTAATATGAACCATATGTTAGACAAAAGAAAAACAGCTTTCATGTCCCAAGCTTTGTATCAAGGGATTCAAGCATGACATGTTTTATGGCAGGCATTGCGCCAAGTCCACAGCTGTATTTCATCAGTTAAGTGCTGGTACACGTACTGTAAATCAGTATGGGAAATGAGAATGTTTCATTAATATAATAAGGCTAGTTAATAATGATGTATACAGTTTAATAATTATATCCACAGTTTCAACACATCTTGTCTTTTTATATTTTAAATTGTAACTCTGAGGCATTATAGTTTAGCCCAACATATATAAATGTTTCAACTAAAAGGAATGATTACAGTATGTCCACAGCTCGGTTTTCCTATATCTTATTTAGTTACTAGAAACAAGTAAGGGTTTCACATTTACTAAACCTCATCCTCAATATTCCTGATATATAATAATAATTAAACCCTTTTGGGATACGGCCTATTTTTATTTTTTCATTTTCATTTTTCCTTCTCCATCTTTCAAGATCCATAATTTATTTCTTTTGTTCATATAGCTACATTAGTTTTTTTTTTTTGCATTGCAAGTTGTATTTTTTAATGCTACTATGGGGGGTCCACACTGGCTGCCCACTCTCAGGGGGGTGCCAGGAGCAATGAGATCTTCCATCAATACAATACAGATGAAAGCGCTCATTGCTGGAGCACTGAAGAGCTGCGGTCCTGTCAGTCACAGACAGCTCAGCTCTCCCTTTTCTTTTTCAGGCTCGTGGCGCACAGAATGGTGATGCAGGGAGACTTCTCCCTGCTCCACCATTCAGCCTGCAGGCACAGGTCGCACTGCCAGCCTATGTTGGAGGAACCTACAGCCCGCACCTATCAGACAATGGGGGCATATCCTAGCGACATACCCCCATTGTCTGAGATGGGACAACCCCTTTAATGCTTATGAAAACGTGTAGCATCACCACATTCTGACCCCCATAACTTTTTTATACTTATGTATACTGAGTTATATCGGGCTCATTTTTTGTGGGACAATCTATAGTTTTTATTGATACCATTTTCGAGTGTGTGACTTTTTGATCACATTTTATTACATTTTTTTCGGTAAGAGAAGCAATGAAAAAATGGCAAATCCGACATTTTGACCCTTTTTCCGTTACATCATTCACCATATTAAATTTTTGAGCCTATAAATTCTGTTTTTTAATTTTTCATTTTGTGCTATCAGGGATTTTTAAAATGAGTTTTGTACTGCAGATTGTTCATTTCTTATCCTGGCATCTGGTGGCCAAAATTCGAATTGCAAAATGAACACTATAAGTCTCGTTAGCGAGGCTTAAAGTGTTCAGCGTAACTACCGATGCCCACATTGGCTACAAGAGGCATCGATATTTTGCGCATTTAGATGACGTGATCTCACTGGATCACGGCATCTAAAGCCTTTAATTACCGCGATTGGCATTATTGCCGTTCACGGTAATTATCCGCAGGTCTCTGCTATATGAAACAGCAGAGACCTGCCGGCCATGGTGTCTGCTGCGCGTGCGAGTGGGCGCCATGTTTACACATCGCTCAAGCACCAAACATGTATGGCGCTAGTAGCAAAAGGGTTAAAAATGGCATCTCAGGAGAAGTGAGGGTTCTTTTTAAATAGCTGCTGTTTCTCTGATTGACAGCTAACTCTGTATGAACAGTCATACAAGGAAGTCTGTCAGTTGCTGAATAGGTCCACCCGCTCGACTCCTAAGTGTAGAATGAAAATGTAATTAATGAATACAAGTTATACTGAATCATGTCCCATAAAACTATATATCAATTAGAATGTAAGCTAATATATAATATATATATATATATATATATATATATATATTGTAAGGGATCGCTCTCAGACAACAGGATTAAAGTCCAAATGGTGCTTTATTTTGGCCCTTCAGTAATACAGATAATCACCCAGTTACATCATGACTGGGTGAGGTGAGGTTTCAGCACTCCAAAACACAAACACAGCAAAATAAACACCTGCACGTCTGGGCTCTACCTAATACATAGGTCTCCCTATCTTACCTCTAAAGCACCTGTTAACACACACGAGGTATCCGGCTCCGACACTCAGCAGGTCAGCTTCACTAGGCTTAAGTCCCACCCCAGGGGAGAGTTCAAGCTTCACTCAGCCTTACAGTCTAACAGCCCTCCTGGCTGTGAGCACACAAGCCTCTCAGGCTTTCCCTTCTCTAGTGTCACTTCCTCTCCCCCCAGACACACACACAGAGGGTTGTTCTTTCCCTCATTGATATCACAGCCCACCTAACCTGTGATCACCTCAGGTTAAAGGGAATACTTGTACTGGAAGGTTGTGGACTGGCAGGTCCCACTACCAAACCTACCCACCAGTCCAAATAAAATCCAGCCCAGAACAGAATCTAGACAAACCTGTCTCAGTAAATGACACTTTTCTAAAACCACTGCAGCTTCCTGGACTTCAGTTATCTCACCCAGCTGAGGTATCTGGGTGGGATATACACACCCTCGAACACTATACTGTACACATTGACACTATATATATATATATATATATATATATATATACACACATACAGTAGTGGCCAAAAGTTTTGAGAATAACATAAATATTGGAAATTGGAACATTTGCTGCTTAAGTTTTTATAATAGCAATTTGCATATACTCCAGAATGTTATGAAGAGTGATCAGATGAATTGCATCTGATTTGCCATGAAAATTAACTTAATCCCAAAAAAAACTTTCCACTGCATTTCATTGCTGTCATTAAAGGACCTGCTGAGATAATTTCAGTAATCGTCTTGTTAACTCAGGTGAGAATGTTGACGAGCACAAGGCTGGAGATCATTATGTCAGGCTAATTGGGTTAAAATGGCAGACTTGACATGTTAAAAGGAGGGTGATGCTTGAAATCATTGTTCTTCCATTGTTAACCATGGTGACCTGCAAAGAAACGCGTGCAGCCATCATTGCGTTGCATAAAAATGGCTTCACAGACAAGGATATTGTGGCTACTAAGATTGCACCTCAATCAACAATTTATAGGATTATCAAGAACTTCAAGGAAAGAAGTTCAATTCTTGTTAAGAAGGCTTCAGGGCGTCCAAGAAAGTACAGCAAGCGCCAGGATCGTCTCCTAAAGAAGATTCAGCTGCAGCATCGGAGTGCCACCATTGCAGAGCTTGATCAGGAATGGCAGCAAGCAGGTGTGAGCGCATCTGCACGCACAGTGAGGCGAAGACTTTTGGAAGATGGCCTGGTGTCAAGAAGGGCAGCAAAGAAGCCACTTCTCTCCAAAAAAAACATCAGGGACAGATTGATCTTCTGCAGAAAGTATGGTGAATGGACTGTTGAGGACTGGGGCAAAGTCATATTCTCCGATGAAGCCTCTTTCCGATTGTTTGGGGCATCTGGAAAAAGGCTTGTCCGGAGAAGAAAAGTTGAGCGCTACCATCAGTCCTGTGTCATGCCAACAGTAAAGCATCCTGAGACCATTCATGTGTGGGGTTGCTTCTCATCCAATTTTGCCCAAAAACACAGCCATGAATAAAGAATGGTACCAAAACACCCTCCAACAGCAACTTCTTCCAACAATCCAACAACAGTTTGGTGAAGAACAATGCATTTTCCAGCACGATGGAGCACCGTGCCATAAGGCAAAAGTGATAACTAAGTGGCTCGGGGACCAAAACGTTGACATTTTGGGTCCATGGCCTGGAAACTCCCCAGATCTTTATCCCATTGAGAACTTGTGGTCAATCCTCAAGAGGCAGGTGGACAAACAAAAACCCACTAATTCTGACAAACTCCAAGAAGTGATTATGAAAGAATGGGTTGCTATCAGTCAGGAATTGGCCCAGAAGTTGATTGAGAGCATGCCCAGTCGAATTGCAAAGGTCCTGAAAAAGAAGGGCCAACACTGCAAATACTGACTCTTTGCATAAATGTCATGTAATTGTCGATAAAAGCCTTTGAAACGTATGAAGTGCGTGTAATTATATTTTACTACATCACAGAAACAACTGAAACAAAGATCTAAAAGCAGTTTAGCAGCAAACTTTGTGAAAACTAATATTTGTGTCATTCTCAAAACTTTTGGCCACGATTGTATATATATTGTAAAGGATTAGCCCTGGTCTCGGGGATCATTCACACAAAGATCTTCATCACCACTTGATTTCCAGTCCAAACAGTGTGATTTATTTTGGCACACAGCATAATAAAATAAACATAAACAAAAAACACCTTGCCCGTCTGGGCTATGCCTAAACATTTACGGTTCCCTACCTCACCTGTAAGTAGGGCTTAGTACCGGTTAGTGTCTCAGGCTATCAGCGACAGTCCACACCACGGATAGATCAGGCTTTGCATAGCCTTGTGGTCACACAGTCCACCTGACTGAGACCACTTCACACAGAGCCTCTGCTCTAGGCCTCTGTGTCACCAAAGACTCTCTCCCCAGAGTGAGCACCACCCAAGTCCAGCAAGCAGACTAAATTGAATTGCTGGCAGTGAGCAAGTCCCGGACTGGAACATGGGGAACAGGCACCCACCCAGCACATTGCCTGTTCCCAGTAAAAGCCCGCCCTGAACTAGCTGGAACCAGCTATGCTATGTATTATGGTGTCCGCTAACTACTTTAGTGGACACCCAAACTAGGGCCTTTACTCCACCAAGACCGGGAACCTTGGTGACACGTTCCTTGGTGACAAAACCCCGCTTTTAAATGCTTCCTTTGGACTTCACTGCCCATAACACTATTCACATTGCCACAATATATATAAAACTTAGTGTACGTATGTGTGTATGTCCGCTAAAAGAACCCGCATTTGCAATCACGAAATTTGGCACACAGGTACATGAGGTGTCCGGGAAGGTTTTAGACCGGGTCTAAGCTCTCTAGCGTGTACCATTCCTGAGATATTCCCCAAAAATGCATTAGCCAATAGAAGCCTGGTCACATGACACTTATCAGCCAATAGAAGCTTGCAGGTCCTTAGTCTCCACATACACACAGTTTTACACCAGGTTTCAATAACAAACCAGTTATTTTTCTTTACTGCTGTAGGTCAGCTTTAAAGGGGCAGAGCGCTGTGGATGACACTGTTAAGGGAGTGGAGTGTTGTGGAGGTCACAGTTCAGGGGGCAGGTAGGGTGGTTATTCAGGCTAACCTCAAAAGACGGAATTAAAAACCCCGCACCCAGGTCCCACTAAACCATGCCCCCAGTTCAGTTAGACCCTGCCCCCTTCTACTCCACAGTCGACAGGGATTGAAAAAATGAAGTTAAAAATCATCTTCTGTCAGCTGCAGTGGTGAGAGGAAGGGTGACTTTCTCCTTGCAGATCACGCTCAGACAGCACAGTGCTGCTGTCTGAGAGTGAGCTGTTCAAAAGGACATCCCTGTTTCCATTCAGGCCCTGCGCTGTAGAGGCCACTGTTAAGGAGATGGGGTGTTGTGGAAATCACTGTTAAGGAGATGGGGTACTGTGGAGGTCACTAATAAAGGTGCGGCAGCTGTGGAGGTCACTTAAAGGTGAGGGAGCTGTGGATGTTACTGTTAAGGGGGCAAGCCGCTGTGGAGGTCAATGTTAAAGGGGCGGGGTACTGTAGATGTCACTGTTATAGTGGATACTGTCGATATCTTTTAACGACACACACAAACATTAAATGAAATAAATGAAATATACCCGTGCAAAGCCGGGTCCTTCTAGGGTCCTTCTACTAGTACGTGTATATATACAAAACAACTAAAAGGTGGCATGAAGCAGGATGTGCTAAACCCAAAAATGCAGTTGTGCATATATATATATATATATATGAAGGAAGCCCGCAGCGGACCACAAGTACCACAATATACATCCTACACAAGATGGCAATTGTGTGGATGTGATAAATACCATAACAATATAGCAATAACAAATGACAACACAGGTGCACACTGCGGTCTTACTAAGCCCTCAAACTGATGTTAAAATTGAGAGATTAGTCAACATGTCCTGCTGTGGAGGACATGTCTAAGCCCGGGCACCATGCCAAGGTCTCTCAAGTAGCTCGGGACCTAACACTCACCTACCTGTGCCGTATGGGCAATACCCGGGGCCAGTGGGCTAAATTATAGGAATGTAAAAGCCGACTCGCAGCAAACTCCTCAATTACCTCCAGCATGTAACCATGCCTGCAATGGGAGTAGGGAGAAGGTTGTGAGCCCCACCCAAGACTGGCTGATATGGCCCAGGCCTCACAGGTGCACCTAAATGCAGTGGCGTGCCCAGGGTTTTTGGCACCCGGGGCGGGTCCTTTCTCTGGCACCCCCCCCCCCCCCCCATTACTTGGGCACATACCTCTTACATCAGGGACATCTCCTGTCATGTAGACCTTCTCTTTCCTCTTCTCCTTCGTTAGACCCAGACCGCAAAGACACATTATTTCAGTCGCATTTTGTCTCTGCAGAGTTAGTAACACAGACACGTTAGATTTCTCAGTTTTTCCATCAACCTCCTAATAGACATAATTGGGGTCATTTATCAAATTGGTGTAAAGTAGAACTGGATTTCCTAAAGAGCTGTCAAATATGAAAGGTGGAATCTGATTGGCTGCTGGGGCAACTAAGCCAGTTCTACTGTACACCAGGTTGATAAATGACCCCAAATGTCCCTATAGTGTCTACAGAGGTTATAATGTCTCCTAGAGTGACCCCAGTAATAATAATACCCTATTATTATCCCCAGAAATAATAGAATTGCCCCTACAATGCCTCCCCAATAGCAACGCCTCTCACGCTGCCCCCATATAGTAATTTCCCCCACACACTAGTGTCCCCAACACAGTAGTGCCCCCACACAGCAGTGTCCGCCACACTGTTCCTCACACAGTAGTGTCCCCACACTGCCCCCCACACAGTAGTGTCGGCCACACTGCCCCCCACACAGTAGTGTCGCCCACACTGCCCCCCACACAGAAGTGTCCCCCACACTGCCCCCACACAGTAGTGTCCGCCACACTGCCCCCCACACACAGTAGTGCCCCCACACAGTAGTGTCCCCCACACTGCCCCCACACAGTAGTGTCCGCCACACTGCCCCCCACACACAGTAGTGTCCCCCACACTGCCCCCACACAGTAGTGTCCCCACACTGCCCCCACACAGTAGTGTCCCCACACTGCCCCCACACAGTAGTGTCCCCCACACTGCCCCCACACAGTAGTGTCCCCCACACTGCCTTCCACACAGTAGTGTCCCCACACTGCCCCCCACACAGTAGTGTCCCCCACACTGCCCCTCACACAGTAGTGTCCCCCACACTGCCCCCACACAGTAGTGTCCGCCACACTGCCCCCCACACACAGTAGTGACCCCACACAGTAGTGTCCCCCACACTGCCCCCACACAGTAGTGTCCGCCACACTGTCCCCCCACACACAGTAGTGTCCCCCACACTGCCCCCCATACAGTAGTGTTGGCCACACTGCCCCCACACAGTAGTGTCCCCCACACTGTCCCCACACAGTATTGTCCGCCACACTGTCCCCACACAGTAGTGTCCCCACACAGTAGTGTCCCCCACACAGTAGTGTCCCCCATACTGCCCCCACAGTAGTGTCCGCCACATTGCCCCCACACAGTAGTGTCCCCACACCCCCAACCACACAGTAGTGCCCCCACATAGTAATTTGTCATACTCCCCCATCTTGTCATGCTTTTTCTGATCCCCCCCCCATCTTGTCATGTTTTTTCTGATCCCCCCATTTTGATCACCCCTCCCCCCCAATCTTGTTATGTTCTTTCTGACCCCCCCCCCTCTTGTCATGTTCTTTCTGACCCCCCCCCTCTTGTCATGTTCTTTCTGACCCCCCCCCCCCTCTTGTCATGTTCTTTCTGATCCCCCTCCCTACCTTTGCTGTAGTGTGGCCGAGCATTACGGCGGGTACAGGAGCTTTTGTCTCCGGTACCCGGGCTGACTGACTGGAAGCGCAAGCTGTGTGCGCACTTCCTGTCAGTCCGGCCGGGTACAGGAGACAGATGCTCTCTGTACCCGGACCTGACAGAGCTCGGTCACGCTACAAGGGAATGACAGGAGGGAGCGCTGAGCGCTTCCCCGTTCCCCCCTGTCAGTCCCTCTCCCCGGCACCCCCCTGACAGCCGGCACCCGGGGCAAACTCCCCCCCCCCCCCCCCCCCCCCCTGGGCACGCCACTGCCTTAATGTAGCCTGTGGATGGAAAACAGGCTACATTTACATAGGAGTTATGTTATTGCTTTATTGTTATATTGTTTATCACATCCACACAATTGCCATCTTGTGGAAGGAAGATTAGCAAGCACTCACACTATGGCGTCTGATAAAATTAATTGGTTTATTTGTAAATATAAAATAAAAATCTGTGATGTTGAAATGTATTAAGATAATAACATAAATATTAGCAATAATAGCAGCAGCAATCTGGTCTTACAATGCTATCAACCAAAGGAGGTCACTTCTGGTATAGCTGTAGCCACTAAAGGTATATCCACAAATTAATAAATGACAGATAAGGTAAACCAGGTAGTTTGAAAGTGATAAGACAGTAAAAAGGTAAAAAGATAGTGGAAAACAATCAAAAGGTAAATAGGTAGTGGAAAAACAATAAAAAGGTAGTGAAATAACAAATAATTATAATCCCAAAAATTCAAAAAAAATATATAAAATGTTCCTTGATAATAAATCGGCAATAGTCCTAATCGCTAATAGTTCAGTGAAATAGAGGAAGTGTAAGTCCACTTGTGGATAGTTAGTGTCCAATACGTTGGTTATTCGTTTGTAGTCGCAGAGATAGCGGTTGCGACTTAATGTTCCAAATGGCTGTGTTTAGTTTGCGATATATATCTCTTTAAAAACTTAATTATGTGAAACTTTTGGAGCAGTAAGATGTGGTAGATCTTACCTCCTTCTGTATATTCCAGAATGGACTGTTGGCGAGTAGTACGAGCGGTGCGGGAGATTCCACGGTTTTCCGCCTCGTGTGTCTCCATTCAAGTGAGACTTTCGCTTTCTCTTTGCTGACGTAATTCCAATACTGGTATGTAGCGAAAGTCTATTCAATTAGATTGGATATTTGGATCCTATAGATTTAGAATTGCATGGCCATGCTTTTGGGTATTTAAGTGGAAGTATTATAAAGATCTCCGATATGAATCTGGTAGGTAGAGAGATATATCACAATTTAAACACAGCCATTTGGAACAGGTAGGTGAGTGTTAGGTCCCGAGCTACTTGAGAAACCTTGGCGTGGTGCTCGGGCTTAGACATGTCCTCCACAGCAGGACATGTTGACTAATCTCTCAATTTTAACATCAGTTTGAGGGCTTAGTAAGAGCGCATTGTGCACCTGTCTAGTCATTTGTTATTGCTATATTAGTATGTATATATAACACAAAACATTTTATTATACAATAGTTATGTTTTAATATATATTATAATCTTGGATAGCTCATTTAATCTGCAATTAAACCAGTCTTTGATTAAACATCACATGTTCATGATGTACTCCAAGTTTAACAAAACAAATATTGGCATTGGGTAGTTTGTCTTGGCAGTACAAAAAAACACACAGAAGACTTCTATTGTTTATTCAACAGCAACTTTGCACTTATGTGGCTAATAGTGTTGGGCTTGAATAGTCGAATCGCGAATATTTAACATGAATAACGGCATTACGAGAATTTGCAATTATTTACAATATAGTGTGTATTTTCGAATATTTTTATTTTTTTCCCTTCTGAACCCTTGATCCCTTCCTGCTTCTTGCTTGTGGGCCAGTGAGAAGGGAGCAATGTCTTTGTCTGAGCTTAGCAACATCCCTAGCAACCAATAGGAAAAATGCTTCCCCCTTACTATATAAGAACCTCCCCAGCAGCCATTTTCTGCAGTTTTTTACAGTTATGTGTGAGACAGTAGGGTCATTGTGTCAACTAACTAACATTAGATAGTTAATATATATATTAAAGATATTTAGTGTGAGATAGTCAGTGTAGGTTAGATAGTGATATAGTGTAGCTGATAGGTTCCAGTGCAGGGTGTTAGGTAGGGTGATAGGTTCTGCTGTCCATACATACATGCTACAGATATAGTGCTGTGATGTCACAAGTTCACAACAATACTTAGTGCACCAATCAGTAATATGTAGTCAGGCCTGCTAAAATGCGTGAATATTACACTGCCGATTTTCACAATCAAGAAAATAATCGCAAATTCTCGAATATATAACGAATATTCGCAAATATATTTGTGAAATATCGCAAATTCGAATATAACCCCTGAAGCTCATCACTAGTGGTTAAATGGATATACAATATATATAGTTTGAACCAGGGGTGTAGCTATAGGGAAGCAGCTGCTTTGGAGTCCAAACTTAGAAGGGGCCCACCAAGTCGGAGGACTAAAATGTTTTATTGTCAGAGCCACCTCAACAGTATTATACAATGACATTATATTCAGTGACATGACATACAGTACATAGGTGTAGGAAACAGATGGAGCTAATGTCAGGCCTGGTGTAAGAGAGCGATCGTGACTAGCTGCAGGAGTGGGAGTAACATGGGAGGAGGAGGTTGTGAAGAAGTTGATGGATGGGAGGGGGCTGTTCAAAAATTTGTACTTATACCACTGGTTTTAACACAAAAGATAAATGACTAACAGAAAATGCAAGTGACTACAAAAATAAACTAAATTCTGTGTGTACACATCATAGGTAGGATTTTTTTATGTTTGTGGAAATACATATTCTATTTCTTACAGTTAGAGTAGTAAAACTGTGGAATGTTTTACCCCAAAGGTAGTATTGGCAGACACTACGTCAGCATTTAAAAAATGGCTAGATACATATCTATTAGCAAACGGCATTAAAGGTTATTATTAAAGGGGTTGTCTGGGTTCAGAGCTGAACCCGGACATACCCACATTTTCACCCAGGAAGCCCCCCTAGTATGAGCATCGATGCATTTCATGCTCTGATGCTCTCTTTTTCCTTCACTAAATCGCACAGGGCAAGGGCTTTATTTAGGCGATTCAGTGACGTACCGGGCTCTCTATAGGGACTGCTAAGCGAAGGCATCCGCTCAGCAGTGAGCCAGGTGATGACATTGGCTAGGGCAGCGCTAAAGCCTGCCCATCAGAGCCAGTGACATCACCAAATGCTCTGCTGGGTGGAAGCCTCCGCCCAGCACTGTCTTATTAAAAACAAAACAGCCCTTACCCTGCGCAAACCAGCACAGGTCAAGGGACAGCATCGGACCATGAAATGCTCCAATGATAATATCAGGGGGCTGCCTGGGTGAAAATGGGAGCTCTGAACCCGGAGAATCCCTTTAATCTAACAATTAAAGTTGAATAATTAACCCCTTCACGACTGCCATACGGCTATATACACGTGCTATCTGCATATACCCTGTGCAGCTAGCACATGTATAAACATCATTGCAGCTCTTTAATCCAAGCACTGCAAAGCGCATGGTGTTGTATTATAGCTTCTGTCCCTGCACTGCTGCTGTCATGGACAGCATACAGTCCAGTAATGCGGGCAAGGGACCAATCAGAGTGGTCCCTTTCCGACAATCGCTCTGATTGGTTAGTCTATGCAGAATAACCAATCGGAGTTCGACAATTTAAAAATGCTGGTGAATTTTAGTGCCCCCCCCCAGTGCCCCAAAATGCCGCCTTTTCCCCCAATCCCCTGATTCCCCCTGCTCCTCTATGCCGGTATTGATGGCAGTGGCTCAGGAACAGAGCCGCTGCCATCAGCAGAGAGTGTTAGCTGTAACTTACAGCTAACACTCTGCTGGCACTGATCTAGGCCGTCTAACCCCATAGATGCCGTGGTCAGCAGCTGCCCTCGGCATCCAAGGGGTTGAGAGGGAAGGAGCTCCTCTCTCTTGCATCGGGCCACCGCTGCTGCAATGGTTGCGGCCAGATAGTTGCCATGGAAACCGGATGCCTTACAAAGGTGTCCGGGTTGCCATGTATCTAAGGCTAATCAGATTATACAGTGCATTGCAATAGATGACTATTGCAATGCACTGTATAGTGATCAGGCCCACTGGATCTTCAAGATCCAGATGGGTCTTGATAAATTAAAAAAAAGTGTAAAAAAAAGTGAAAAATAAGTTTTTAAAATAAAAATAAAATAAAAATTAACTTTTCTCATATCCGTTCATTTAAGTCATAAAATTTTTTTAAAAAAAGTACACACATTAGGTATCACCACATCCGTAACGACCAGCTCTATAAATATATAACATGATACACCTCGTCAGATAAACACCATAAAAAATAAAATAAAAACTGTGTCAAAAAAGCAATTTTTGTCACCTTACATCACAAAAAGTGCAACACCAAGCGATAAAAAAGGCGTATGTCCCACAAAATAGTACCAATCAAACCGTCACCTCATCCTGCAAAAAATGAGCCCCTACATAAGACAATCTCCCAAAAAATAAAAAAGCTATCACTCTCAGACAATGGAGACACTAAAATATTTTTTTGCTTCAAAACTGCTATTATTGTGCTGAAGTGAAATAAATAAAAAAAGAAATATTTCGTATCGCCGCGTCCATAACAACCTGCTCTATAAAAATACGACATGACCTAACCCTTCAGATGAACACCGTAAAAAAAATAAATTGTCACCTTACATCACAAAAATTGCAACACCAAGCGATCAAGAAGGTGTATACCCCCCAAAATAGTACCAATCAAACCGTCACATCATCCTGCAAAAAAGGTGACCTATCTAAGACGGTCAAAAAATAAAAAAGCTATGGCTCTCAGACCATGGAGACACTAAAACATAATTTTTTTAGATTCCAAAAATGCTTGTGTAAAACTTAAATAAGAAAAAGTATACATATTATATATTGCCACGTCCGTAACGATCTGCTCTATAAAAATGTCACATGACCTAACCACTCAGGTGAATGCTGTAAAATAAATAATTAAAAACTGTTCCAAAACAACCAATTTTTGGTCACCTTGCCGCCTAAAGTGTAATAATAAATTATCAAAAAATCATATGTACCCAAAAATGGTACCAATAAAAACATCAACACTTTGGGCAAAAAACTAGCCCTGCACAAGACAATCAGCAGAAAAATTAAAAAATAAGGCGTTCAGAAAATGGAGACACAAACAATTTTTTTTTCAAAAATGTTTTAAGTAAAACTGAAACAAACGAACAAAGAAAGTAGACATATTTGATATCATCGGGTCCATAACAACCTGCTCTATAAATATACTGTAGCACATGATCTACCCTGTCAGATGAATGTTGTCAAAAATAAAAACAGTGCTATTTTTAGGTTACCTTGACTCACAAAAAACGTAATATAGAACAATTAAAAATCAAATGTACCCCGAAATAGTGCCAATAAAACTGACACCTTATCCCCTAGTTTCCAAAATGGGGTCACTTTTTGGGAGTTTCTACTGTAGGGTGCATCAGGGGGGCTTCAAATGGGACATGGCATCTAAAAATCAGTCCAGCAAAATCTTCCTTTCAAAAACCATATGGCACTCCTTTTCTTCTGCGCTCTGCCGTGTGCCCTTACATTAGTTTACGACCACATGTGGGGTGTTTTTATGAACCACAGAATTAGGGTAATAAATATTGAGTTTTGTTTGACTCTTAACCCTTGATGAAAAAAATTTATTAAAATAAAAAATCTGCCAAAAAAATGAAATTTTAATCTCATCTCCATTTTCCTTTAATTCTTGTGGAACACCTAAAGGGTTAACAAAGTTTGTAAAATCAGTTTTGAGTAACTTGAGGGGTGTAGTTTCTGCAATGGGGTCATGTATGGTGGGTTTCCACTATGTAAGTCCCACAAAGTTACTTCAGAACTGAACTGGTCCTTAAAAGGTTTTGGAAATGTTCTTAAAAATTTTATGAATTGCTTCTAAAATTATAAGCCTTCTAACATCCCCCCCAAAAAAATGACATTTACAAAATTATGCCAACATAAAGTAGACATATGGGGAATGTTAAGTAATAAATATTTTATGAGGTATCACTTTCTGTTTTAAAAGCAGAGAAATAGAAATTTAGAAAATTGTGAATTTTTCAAAATTATTGGTAAATTTGGGATTATTTCATAAATAAAGGTGAAATATATTGACTCAAATTTATGACTGTCATGAAGTACAATGTGTCACGGGAAAACAGTCTCAGAATGGTTTGGATAAGTAAAAGCATTCCAAAGTTATTACCACATAAAGTGACATGTCAGATTTGCAAAATTAGATGTGATCATGGGGGCATCAATGACCCTTGGTCATGAAAGGGTTAATCTGAGAAAGGTTGAACTTGAAGGACCTGTGTCTTTTTTTCAACCTGTGCAACTTTGTAACATACAGCATAACATTCAGTGTCCCATCAATGTTTCAACTACCAGCTGACACCCGTGTTATAAAAGGTACACACCTACTATGTGCCATGTATTAATACTTGTGTGTCAGAAGGGCCATTGGGCTAGGCTTTCCTCCATCCAGGGGAAAAAAAATATAAAAAAATAGACGAGATAAGGAATCCAGGAAAGTTGAGTATGTCTAGCAAAGTATTTTGCTAAGCGCTTTGGTAAGTCCTTTTTTGGGGACTGGATTTTTATGGAATGATGAGCAGTTGGCAGTGTGGTCTATCATTCCCTTCCTGACTAGTACAAGTTTTCTATGTAACACAGCACCGGTTTCTAAATAACTTCGGCATATGCACTGCCTGTGTAAATCTACGCCAACTCCCTTGCAGGCATAGAAAATTATAAATAAGTCAGGCCTGCCGGCCCACCCACGACCCCTTTTTTAGACCTGGAGTGAGTGGGGGGGAAAGTCACAGACACTGGTATGAAGACCAGAGTCTAAAACACAGGTCTTCAATGGCTTCCAGCGCTGATGGCACAAGACCCAACAGCCCTCTTAGATACTGCCCTGCTTTAGGCCCCCTCTAGTACCAAGATGAAGTTGAGACTGCTACTACTGCACACCCTTAGTTTTGCTCCTGTTTTGGAGATGGCAAATTAAAAAATATATAGTAAGAGTGAATACAGAGATTTCAACATTTCCAATATACAATACGAGAACACATAAAACATACTATAGTCCATTTTTAAGTTTTTACTTGAATTTTGTCAATCTAATTTTGTCTTCCGCCATGATAAGCCATCTGTGCAATCCACAGCCGCTCCCTGTTCTGGCCTATATACGGGGGGCCCCTTTATTTACATTAAACACATGCAGAGGTATAATTGAAAGTTCCTAGGTGCCATGCAAAATCTATAACAGGGCCCCACTGACTTTTTCTTACAATACGTGGCCGACACCTCCACTCCCTACATCTACACCCCTGGGTATATGGACATCAGTTCTGGATTTTCATTATAAATCTTAACAATATCTAACAAATGCTGACTTTATCTGATTTGTATCCATACAGCATTGATGTATACATAATATACAGATGGAGAGAAGGAGTTATGTTATCTGGTGGCCAATCAGCGACCATTTTGCCTTTTTTGTCGGGAAGGTATTTTTTGCAGTTAAAATGAAGAAAATTGGCTTCTACGTCATGGAGTATTTTTGCCTTCCTCTGGATCAATTTGCAGGATAAGGCCTTATTCACACATCCGCAAGTGTTTTGCGGATCCACGGAGACGCGGATCCGCAAAACACGGACACACCGGCAATGTGCATTCCGCATTTTTGCGGACCGCACATTGCCCGAACTCCATAGAAAATGCCTCTTCTTGTCCGCAATTGCGGACAAGAATAGGACATGCTCTATTTTTTTGCGGAGCCGCGGACCGGAAGATCGGCGGCGCGCTCCGCAAAATCGGATGCGGAGAGCACAGTGTGTGCTCTCCGCATCGTTCCCGGCCCCATTCACAGTCAATGGGTCCGCATGTATTCCGCAAAATTGCGGAATACATGCGGATTATATTGCGGATGTGTGAATAGGGCCTAAGACCCTATTACACATCCGCAATGCTCTCCGCATCGTTCCGGCCCCATTCACAGTCAATGGGTCCGCATGTATTCCGCAAAATTGCGGAATACATGCGGTTACATTGCGGATGTGTGAATAGGGCCTAAGGCCCTATTCACACATCCGCAATGCTCTCCGCATCGTTCCGGCCCCATTCACAGTCAATGGGTCGCATGTATTCCGCAATATTGCGGAATACATGCGATTACATTGCGGATGTGTGAATAGGGCCTAAGGCCCTATTCACACATCCGCAATGTAGTCCGCATGTATTCCGCAATTTTGCGAATACATGCGGACCCATTGACTGTGAATGGGGCGAACGATGCGGAGAGCACACTGTGCTCTCCGCATCCGATTTTGCGGAGCGCGCCGCCGATCTTCCGGTCCGCGGCTCCGCAAAAAAATTGAGCATGTCCTATTCTTGTCCGCAATTGCGGACAAGAAGAGGCATTTTCTATGGAGTTCGGGCAATGTGCGGTCCGCAAAAATGCGGAATGCACATTGCCGGTGTGTCCGTGTTTTGCGGATCCGCGTCTCCGTGGATCCGCAAAACACTTGCGGATGTGTGAATAAGGCCTTACAGGCTCAACTGGATGGACAGATGTCTTTTTTTCAGCCTTATAAACTATGTTACCATGTATGTTAATAGCTATGGATATTCAATGTAATAGTAAAAGAATATTCTATTATATTCCACAGTTCAATGAAGTAATAATCTTCTCTGACAACATATGTTTGGTAGCTTTACAGGATAAGGGAGATCCGCTTTTTTTCTGAAAGTCATGGTTATCAGAAATACAATTCTACATTTCCGTTAGGTCTTTTGTGATAGAAAATGTGAAAACTGGTTGCCATGGATACTAGTTCATTCTGAAATGTACGCACATTTTATCTGTGTCTACACAGTCAATTACTTAAGCTTCATCCTCACCTTAAACCTTTTAAAGCAGTATAACAAGCCTTGAATTTCAATGAATGCAGCTCATTAATAGTATGGGGACAACGTCACAAACAAATGCAAGGATTATTTCTAAAGATTTCGCCCTCTCAGATACCAACGAGCACATGTTTTACAAAAGTGAACAGCTAAAATATAAATGGATATTCTGTACCATAACCATAGATTACAGGCAGTTATGTGTATCTAATATGTACAACAATATATTAATGAAATATATTAAAAACTAATAATCCTAATTTTTCTACCTAGTTTTATAAGAAAGGTTTATGTTTTTTTCACAATTTGTGTTTTTTTTATACTTGGTGCCCTGATATTACCACTAAATTGGCTCATAAAGTAGCTTATAATGCACTGTAAAGCTCACTTGCACGCTGCAGAACCATATACAAAGCCTATACGGTAACACACAAACTCCTTTCCACCGTGTATTGCAATGCTGTACTGTAGGTGTAGCCTGAGCTTACTGCAGAAAATTTTGTTCCCAAGGGGAAGAGATTTGTGAAGGACATGAATTTGGCATATTAGAGGGCTGGAAATGGCCCCTCTTACAAAGAAAACCATGTATTGTTTCATAAATTAAGCCTGCTACAGTACGTTATGCCGTGCAGGGCCGGTTCTAGGTGAAATGGGGCCCGGGGGCGAAAAACAATAAGGGGCCCCCCCCCCTCAGTGTCACGTCATCAATCACCCCCTTCGCGTCACATAATTTCTCCCCGCCCCTCCATTGCCGCATACTCCCCCTCCCCGAATGGCACATTTCTCCCTGTATGGGCCAGTGGCAGCAGCACATCTCTCCCCCAACCCCATGGCTCAGTCATTTCTCCAGCACATCTGCACATCTCCTCCCCCAGCTCCCATCACTACAGAAATACAGCCCCACTTACCTCTTCCATCCAGTGACGTCTCCTGTGATGTAGATGTTCTCTTTCCTCATCTTCTCCTTTCAGACCTTCAGACCAGACCGTCAGGTTTCGTCTCTGCAGTTTGACAACAAAATAAATCTCAGTTACTACTTTTCCATCATCCTCCCATATTCTGGACAAATTATCCTACTACCCCATATAAAATACATCAGTAATGTCCCCATAGTGCCCCCGGAGTCTCCTCTCTCCCCCATCATGTCCCCCACCCCCCAATCATGTGCAGGCTCCTTTTCCCACCCATCCCCCTTCCCCCAAAATTATTTGCAGGCTCCTTTCCCCAGCCCCCAAATCATGTGCAGGCTCCTGCCCTCCCTCCCCAAAATCATGTGCAGGCTCCTTCCCCCAAAATCATGTGCAGGCTCCTCTCCCCAAAATCATGTGCAGGCTCCTTCACCTACCCCCCACAAAAATCATGTCAGGCTCCTTCCCTCCCCCAAAATCATGTGCAGGCTCCTTCCTCCTTCCCCCAAAATCATGTGCAGGCTCCTTTCCCCCTCCCCCTACTTACCTCCTTGCAGCGCTGGATGCATGCCTCTTCCGGCCTGTGTCCGTTCTATCCTCTGCTCAGGCGGCGCGATGACGTCATCGCGCCGCCTGAGCCGCTCTGATAGGCTGTCGGCACGAGGCCGGCAGCCTGATCAGAGGAGCAGGCGAGGACGCCTCTCCCTCCCCTGCCGCACTGCACAGCGATCTGTATCGCTGTCCAGAGGGACGGCGACACAGATCGCTATGGAGATGAGCGCTTCCACAGTGGAAGCGTTCATCTCCTGTCACTGCCGCCGGTGCTGCCACAGTATCGGGGGGGGCAATTGCCCCGCTGCCCCCCCCCTGGATCCGCCACTGCTTGGGGGCCCCTAAGGACTCGGGGGCCCGGGGGCAGTGCCCCCTTGCCTCTATGGAAGCGCCGGCCCTGATGCCGTGGTTTACCTTTAACCCAGCTGTGGTGGCAATATCACATAAATTTCACTGTTGAGTTGTTCTGTAACTGAACTCTGCAGAATACACCAATATGCAGCTAAATGTGACAATTATTATGATATTCTAATTTGTTGTATCCAGGGCTGGACTGGCCATAGGGCAGATCGGCATTTGCCCCCCGGTGGGCCGGGCCGGGCCCAGGGCCGTTTTTATGGGCGGCAGCAGTGGCGGCGGGCTGGCGGCAAGTGACAGGAGATGAACGCTTCCACTGTGGAAGCGTTCATCTCCATAGTGATCTGTATCGCTGTCCTCTGGACAACGATACAGATCGCTGTTCTGTGCGGCAGGGGAGGGAGGGGTCTCCCTTCCCTGTTCCTCTGATAGGCTGCCGGCACAAGGCCCGCAGCCTATCAGAGCGGTGCAGCAGGTGGCGCGATGACGTCATCACACCGCCTAAGTAGTACAGAGCGGGACAAAGGCCGGAAGAGGCCTGTATCACAGCGCTTCCAAGGAGGTAAGTATGGGGGGGAGGAAAGTAATGGAGCCTGCACATGAATGGGGGGAGGAAAGAAATGGATCCTGCACATGAATGGGGAGGGAGGGAGGGGGAGAAGAAGCCTGCACATGAATTTGAGGGGGAGAAAAGGAGCCTGCACATGATTGGGATCGGGGTGGGAAGACATGGAGCCTGCACATGAATTGGGGGAGAGAGAAAGGAGCCTGCACATGAATTTGGGGGAGAAAAGGAGCCTGCACATAAATTTGGGGGATAAAGAAAAGTAGCCTGCACATGAATTGGGGGGGAAAAGGAGCCTGCACATGAATTAGGAGGGAAAGAAAAGGAGCCTGCACATGAATTGGGGGAGGGGTGGAGAAGAAAAGGAGCCTGCACATGAATTAGGGGGAAGAAAAGGAGCCTGCACATGAATTTGGGGGAAGAAAAGGAGCCTGCACATGAATTGGGGGATAAAGAAAAGTAGCCTGCACATGAATTGGGGAGAAGGGGAAGAAAGGAGCCTGCACATGAATTTGGGGATGGGGGAGAAAAGGGGCCTGCACATGATTGGGCTGGGGGTGGGAAGAAATGGAGCCTGCACATGATTGGGGGAAAGAAAAGGAGCCTGCACATGAATTTGGGGGGAGAAGAAAGGAGCCTGCACATGAATTTGGGGGAAGAAAAGGAGCCTGCACATGGAATTGGGGGGAGAAGAAAAGGAGCCTGCACATGAATTTGGGGGAGAGAAAGGAGCCTGCACATGAATTGGGGGGATAAAGAAAAGTAGCCTGCACATGAATTGGGGGAGAAGGGGGAAGAAAAGGAGCCTGCACATGAATTTGGGGGATGGGGGAGAAAAGGGGCCTGCACATGATTGGGCTGGGGGTGGGAAGAAATGGAGCCTGCACATGATTGGGGGAAAGAAAAGAGCCTGCACATGAATTTGGGGGGAGAAGAAAAGGAGCCTGCACATGAATTGGGAGGGGGGGGAAGAAAAGTAGCCTGCACATGAATTTGGGGGGGAAAGAAACGGAGCCTGCACCTGAATTGGGGGGGGGGGAGAAAAGGAGCCTGCACATGAATTGGGGGGGGGGGAGGAGCCTGCACATGAATTGGGGGGGGGAGAAGAAAAGGAGCCTGCACATGATTGGGGTGGGGGTGGGAAGAAATGGAGGCTGCACATGATTTGGGGGGGGGGGGGGACGGAGCCTGCACATGATTGGGAAGGGGGGGGAGAAATGGAGCCTGCACATGATGGGGGGTGGCAGAGAGGAGACTGGCACATGTTGGGGGGAATTGGCACTTATTACTGGCACATGATGGGGGAGAGAGGAGACTGGCACATCAGGGGGGAGATTGGAGAGGCACTTTTCACTAGCACATGATTGGGGGGCACTATGGGGACATTACTGAGGTATTTTATATGGGGGCTCTGTGTGATACTAGTATTATCAGGGGTTTATCTGTTTCTGCAGTGTAGTATTGGGGAGCACAGCGGCACAGTATTGGGGGTAGCAGGATGATTTGTCCAGAATATGGGAGGATGATGGAAAAGTAGTAAACCAAGATTTATTTTGTTGTCAAACTGCGACGAAAACTGGTGGTCTGGTCTGCAGGTCTGAAAGGAGAAGATGAGGACAGAGAACATCTACATCACAAGAGACATCACTGGATGTAAGAGGTAAGTGGGGCTGTATTTCTGTAGTGATCGGAGCAGGGGCGTATCAATTGCCGGAAATGTCCCTCCTAAAATCAGGCTCTGGATCCGCCACTGCGTCGGACTGGCCTGTGCCCAGTGGCGGGGCCAGTTGACATTAGGCAAGTCAACAAGATTAGACTAAGTGAGCGGGGCCCTAGAAATTCTACTACATGGGGCCCCGCTCACTTAGTCTAATCTTACCTAACCTGAATGTAGGCATAATAAAAAATTATCTTTCATGCAGCCTGCATACACAGGTTGGTGAGTGGGCCTCATGTAGTAAAAAAAAATATATGGTGAGAGTGTTGCAAGTTCTCTTCTGCGGTGCGCTGCTGCCTGTGAAGATGTAGGAGGCGGAGCTGACTTACCTCACGCTCCAGCTTGCGGAGGGAGACGGCCGTGGAGGTGTGCTGCCGCTAGACTACCGCTGCGCTGCCGTAAAGAGGAGTGTCGGGACGGGAGTGAAGCCGCGCAATTCGCTCTCAGGACAGGTGCAGGAGCAGGAGGTAAGTATAAAGTATAAGGGGGGGGGCCTGGACTCTGGCACATTATAGGGGGGGCCCTGGACTGGTATATTATAGGGGGGCCTATGGCTACTGGCACAATATAGGGGGGCCTATGGCTAGTGGCAGATTAAAGGGGGGCCTAGGGCTACTGGCAGATTAAAGGGGGGCCTATTGGCTACTGGCAGATTATAGGGAGGCTATCGTACTGGCACATTATAGAGGGGCCGATTGGCTACTGGCACATTATAGGGGGACCTATCATACTGGCACATTATAGGGGGGACCTATGGCTACTGGCACAACATAGGGGAGCCTATGGCTACTGGCAGATTATAGGGGGGCCTATTGGCTACTGGCACATTATAGGGGGGCTATCACACTGGCACATTATAGGGGGGCCAATTGGCTACTGGCACATTATAGGGGGGCCTATCATACTGGCACATTATAGGGGGGACCTATGGCCACTGGCACAACATAGGGGGGCCTATGGCTACTGGCAGATTATAGGGGGCCCATGGCTACTGGCAGATTATAGGGGGGCCTATGGCTACTGGCAAATTAAAGGGGGGCCTATTGGCTACTGGCACATTATAGGGGGGGCTATTGGCTACTGGCACATTATAGGGGGGCTATTGGCTACTGGCACATTATAGAGGGGCCTACAGGAAAAAGCTGTCAGTGAGGTGGTGTTGTGGTTCGCCTGTGTACGGAATTGGTGGTATTTGCAGAGTTGCTGGAGAACTGTGAGTGCTATTTCGGGGGCACTGACCTGTATTGGGTCTGGAGGATGGGGAGGTTGAGATCCACTTAGGATATTATAAGACTTTTCTGTAGCTTCCTATATTATTGCAAAGTCTGTATGTTGGTTATTGCAAAGCTTGTGTGTTGGCTGAAGCCTTCCTATCTTACTGGTGGCTGGCCCTGCCCCTCAATTGTGCTTCCGGTTTTGGCTCCGCCCCTAGCCTGCAAGGGTTGGGGCCTGTTGGGGGTCATGTGATTGGGCTGCTCAGTCAAAAATGCCCGGGCCTATTTTTTGTCCCAGTCCGGCCCTGGTTGTATCGATATGCAAGTGTGCCATGTACTGTATGATGCAGTGTTCCAGACCTGTGGTTATCTCCAATTGCTTTATATAGTTTGTATTATTATGTATTATTTTGTAATGTTTTTTTGTACGTTTTTGGCCGTTACTTCCGGTAAGGAGAGGATGCCAATGGTTGGCAAGGAACGGGGCTAACCACCCTGTCCCTCCCCTCTTGGTAGAAGTCGGCTGCCCAAAGACCGAGAGGAGAGGAACCACATGTCTGAGCTTCTGTTCCCAAGAAGGATTCTCCGGAGAGAATAACTAAAGATGTTCTCAAGCAGATACTTAAAAGGAATCAGACAGCTTAGTTACCAGCTGACACCAGCATTAAAGACACTACTGTGGAGTGAGGGGCTACAGCTAAGACACACATCACCCAGACTATTACTAGGCCAAATAGCAGCCATCCAACACGTCGGGATTGGATAAGGGATTTATGCCATACCACGTTTTGGATCTTTAGTAGATATATCAATCGATGTTATATAGCAAGTTGGTAATTTGTTTATTAGTAGAGGGACTCATAGGGAATTTATAGCCAAGGTTCGAGGACAGAGGGACCCTACCATCAAGGGATGCCTCTGGGCTGAGTAGTTTTTAAGGGATTTTTTAGGGATAGATAGTTATGTGATTAGTATCTGATCAATTCATACGATCTTCCCCTGCCTTTTTACTGCTCTATACTGGTTGTTTTTTCCTGCATGATGTGTGTCTGTTAGGTGGCATTTTGATAGCGTCATTTTGGTCCTATGGGACGTTTTTTATTGATTGATTTTCATTAAAAGTTATATTTTAGGACGTTTTTTTCAGTGATTTGTGTTATAATTGGCTTTTCCCTTACCTTATCCTTGTTCAGTGATAGTCAAATTGCAGCCATCCAACCTGCCTCCATAATCCTTACTGGTGGAGAAAGTGTCATGGCCCAGCTGACTCCTCTACAGGCAGAGCCTGATGTAAGCAAAAGTCCTGTGTGCTTTGTCACAGTAGTAAAGTGTTTCATTGTAACCAGTTAAAGTGTCAAGCAGTCTTAAATAATGAATTGCTGCTTTGCAAATCTGGTGTCTGTGACATTTCCTATGACATCCTCAGTCAGTCCTCCTCATATTATATAGGCATTAAGTGTCTTTCCACTATACAGCACTGCATTATGCCTATCATGCTGCACTGTATTATGAAGATATTCTTCCTTAGTAGCAATATCTCCTCAACATGGAATTCCATGTTAAAATGGCACAAAATTGGTATATGGCTAGGCACTACAATGTCTGGCCATATGTAATTGGTTTGATCACAATTTCAATCAAGTATGATAGAAACAGGAGACTCTTTAAATAAATTATGTACATTATTTTCACAGAATATTACTTTGCCAGAAAAAAAATATATCCTGAGGCTTTCTACAATAACCAAAAAGAAAGCTAATGAAAGGTTTTTCTCTGATATCTTTTTCTCTTATAGCTTGCCTTTTGGGAACTCTATTTTAAACCAACCAGACTTGTTTCTTGTGTGACCAAATGATTTTTATACAATACTTTCCATAACAAGAATGTAGATATTAAACATTTAGACCTTCTACATAAAATTAGTTGAAATATATTCTTTAACATTTAAATTGCAACATCAAGAAGGACAAGCCATAGGGTTATGCAAATCTAAGGAGCAACAGGTGTCACTAAGATCTTCAAATGATCAAATTTTCAAGCACCTCACTCCAAAATGTGGCATGTGGCAGTGGCAAAAAAGCCATATTGAAAGCAAAGTTTTTTAGCCATGTGAAACCCAGATCAAGTCATGTGGGATGATTGTGCGAAGCCCCCTGTTGGGCTATGTGCCTGTTATCGCCACTTGTTGCAAACTGAGAGGGACAGGAGTCTTAAACTGAGAAATCTTGGCTTATCACTCGGCAGATCGTTATGCACTTAGACTGAGATGTCAGCATTATAAACATGGAGTGTCCCTGTAGTTAGGAGAGCAACCACAAACTGGAACAACAACAAAAAGGTGTACAGAGACGATCCTCTGCATTGGATTATCTGATTGGAAGAATGGAGACTAGTGATTCATTCTGTAATGAAAGTGAATTTGCACGTCACATCCCAGGTCTAGAGCAGCAAACAGTGTCTACACAAACCACCAGGTGTTTGCACAACATTGGGCTATGAGTCAGACATCCAGCTACAGGTGTCCCACTGCTCTCAAAGGCTATCATGGTTTGCAACACGACGGCAATAGAGGCTGGAATGTAGTTCTATCCTCTTCAGCGATGAGTCCTACTTTTGTCTCAGATGCAGTGATAGCTGCATTTTGGTCTACAGTAGCGATGAGTCAGCCGGTTTGTCCTACTTTGGACGAACCCGATTCGTAACTCATTTTCATTGTGATCCCTAACTCCGTATGTGTATTTAAATATATTGCCTCCGATGAGGTTCTTTGAATGTAGCCATTGTTAACCATTATGGAAGGGGTTCTCACCACTGTGGTGAGGAAAGTACTCCACAGTACTCACCTTTCCTGGTCTTCTTCTGGGCGCTGTTTTGCACTATGTCCTGACGGCGTACAGAGCAGAAGAAGAAGACCGAGGAAGAAGACCGAGAAGCTGTGAGTGAGTGGCAGTGCAGTCTGGAACAAGCGAGGTGATCGGAGGTCTGATGGGAGCCTAATCTGAGGCTGATGATGCAGAGTCCTGAAACACACTGCTTAATACCGTGATTGTGTTTCATGTAAACTGTGCTTGTGAATGAGTTCTCATAAAGTTGCATAGGGAGGGGGAGGTTCTAACAAGCCTCCCAGGGCTGACTCCGCCCACACACAGTGCATAGGAGAAGGAGAAGAAGGTCAATGTGTGTGATGTCTGACCTCAGCAGCCATTTTGGAGAGTTATCTAAACTCCATAGTTCCATGCACCAACCTATAGAAGGGAAAGATTACAGAAGAACCAGGCAAATCCGAGAGGGAGGGAGAATATTGACAAAGGAAGGTAACTGTCGTTTATCAGGCTCTAGTCTCCTTTGCATTAGGTGGAGAGATTCTAAGCTACAAGCTACCCACCATAACCAAGAACAGAAAGGCCATCTGTCAGAATATAGTAATTCCAGAGAGGATACAGAAGTATATGATTATACAGTACAGTAGAGCTAGTCCATCCCTCCAGCCTACAGAAGCAAGGGACAAAGATTTATTGTTATATAGGAAACTATTCCTTATGCAACTTCTGGGAACTAATGTGAGTTACTGTAAAAGCTGCCTTGATGTAAATGACTTCTGCATACATTGATGACCTGTGGATCAGCTTCAGTAAAGTACTGGGAGTTTGTTAAAAGCTCTAGTCTCCTTATTCTACATCATCACTCAACCCCATTTTTAATTGCACCTTACGGTGCTGGCGTCACGAACAACACAGTGGCCCAGCGGCAAAAAGCACCCTAAACACCAATACCATCAAGGGCACCTCAACCAACATCTGGCTGGTGTTCCCTGGAACAGAGAGTGCCCAGGAGGATTTCATGCTGTCTTCCTCATCACTGCACGCCGAGCCAGGGAGCGGAAAAACCGTGAGTACGACTACTTCCCCCATCATCCCACTATGCACTCACATACTGCCCCTGTGGTCTGGTCCGCTGCAATAGGGTCTGTTCTGGGGCTGATGGAGTCTGATCTGAGGCAGATAGGGTCTGATCTGAGACTGATAATGTCTGATCTGAGGATGATAGGGACTGTTCTGAGGCTGATGTCTGATCTGAGTCTGATGGGGGCCTGATCTAAGGCTGATTGCGTCTGATGTGAGGCTGATGGGGGTCCGATCTGAGGCTGATGGGGGTCCAATCTGAGGCCGATGGAGGTCCAATCTGAGGCTGATGGGGGTCCAATCTGAGGGTGATGGGGGTTAGGAGGGTCTGATCTGAGGCTGATGGGGGTCTGATTTTGGGGTATGATGAAAAATTGATTTTTTTCTTATTTTCCTCCTCCAAATCCTATGTGCGTCTTATATATAACAAATTAGAACCCAGATTAGTTAATAATTGTTGCCCGGTTTCGTAATGTAATACATTAATGCATGCGATGCTACTTACAGTAATGAAGTCTCGCGTTAATAGTGGCCATATTGAAAGAGCGGAGGCAATACATTTTAATACACGTACGGAGATAGGAATCTCAATGAAAATGAGTTATGTAGATTAACAAATTGGCTTCATCCAAAGCAGTATGAACCCATTTGCTCATCACTAGTCTGGAGACCACCTGCTATAAAAAGTCCTTCAAAAGGGAACATCACACCAATCCTATTCCTGGGATTATGGTGTGGGGAACATAATGTACGGTACCCCTGTAAAGGTGGATGTGATTACATTCATAAAAAATATGAATCAGGTCAAATCCATATATTAATGCAAAGCAGCAAAACAGTAGAATAAATAGGCCATGTATCTTTGCTATCTACAGTTTACATTCAATAATTATGATTAATTAGATATTCAGGATTTAGTGAGGGCACACGTTATAAATCAATGTCTCCAATTATTTTTGTAAAGAGAAATATGATAATGCCATTGTATGTGGCGTAGAATAACAAGGTCACATCAGGAACAATTCAGTGGAGAATACATTATGATGATCAAGAGTTTAAGAGAAATCTGTCTGCTGACTAAAGAATGCCTCTTGCATGTCTGCTGTGGATACTATTGGAAAAATGGTTGAATTACATATGTTTAAGTTTACTTTATTTAGTGCTTTCATGTTCCACAGAATTGTAATGTTAAAAAATGTAGAAGGTGGACAGAATGCTAAGAATGTATGGTTGCATGGAAAAAACATGTTTCTGAAACAGTTTGACATCTAACAATCACTTATATGCTGTCTGTACAGACATTCCGAGTTACAAATGTCAATCACAACACTCCACAATGTATTGGTATTGTAACGGGAAATGCTAAACTCTATTGTCGCCACCATTTTAGTCAATTATGTATTTAAAAAAAGTAAAAGGAAAGTTACTTTTTTTTAGACACATATACTTTACATGCTTTATGTCAAGCGCTATGTTTTGTGCTGATGTGATAATGGTTCTCTTGCTCAGTCGTCACATAAAAGTTTAATAAGCGCCTGAGGGTATGTGTTATTGAAACTCCAGTCTTGCAGTAACCACACAGACTTAATGTTACAGTAATTATGGAAAATGTACTGCTCAAAGACTAATTACTATGAGTAATGTATAAATTTCTTTATGATTGGGCACACAGATGTTAAAGATTTTTATATAGCAGTGATCTGGTGTAATCTTTTAATGTTTAAAAATCACAAAACATACCATCTACATTATGATCCGCAGAGCTTCTCCATATGGTATGAGAAGATCGAACAGATATGAAGGCTGCAGGTACTGGGAGGATCAGACACATAATACCTACTCCCCCAGCAACTTCCTAATCTCTGTCTTTACTTCTCCACAACCTGCAGCTGTGAATACTTTCTACAACATACAAGTCACATTCAGCCTCTACCCTTAAAGGGACGTTCCAGGCTATTCTCAGGATAGGTCATCAATATCAGATCAGTGGGGTCCAACACCCGAGATCAGCTGTTCACTGCAGCTTCTGGTCCTAGAACTAGCACTTTAAATGGAGTCAAAAGCACAGTGTTGTGGCTGTGCAGGGTGACTGTAGCTCAGCTACTATTCACAGAACCCCACCAACTTGATATTGATGACCTCAGGATATGTCATCAATATGTGGGTCATGGAAAACCCCTTTAATTATATAAGTACAGGGTGGGCCATTTATATGGATACACCTTAATAAAATGGGAATGGTTGGTGATATTAACTTCCTGTTTGTAGCACATTAGTATATGTGAGGGGGGAAACTTTTCAAAATGGGTGGTGACCATGGCGGCCATTTTGAAGTCGGCCATTTTGAATCCAACTTTTGTTTTTTCAATAGGAAGAGGGTCATGTGACACATAAAACTTATTGGGAATTTCAGAAGAAAAACAATGGTGTGCTTGGTTTTAACGTAACTTTATTCTTTCATGAGTTATTTACAGGTTTCTGACCACTTATAAAATGTGTTCAATGTGCTGTCCATTGTGTTGGATTGTCAGTGCAACCCTCTTCTCACACTCTTCACACACTAATAGCAACACCGCAGGAGAAATGCTAGCACAGGCTTCCAGTATCCGTAGTTTCAGGTGCTGCACATTTCGTATCTTCACAGCATAGACAATTGCCTTCAGATGACCCCAAAGATAAAAGTCTAAGGGCGTCAGATCGGGAGACCTTGGGGGCCATTCAACTGGCCCACGACGACCAATCCACTTTCCAGGAAACTGTTCATCTAGGAATGCTCGGACCTGACGCCCATAATGTGGTGGTGCACCATCTTGCTGGAAAAACTCAGGGAACGTGCCAGCTTCAGTGCATAAAGAGGGAAACACATCATCATGTAGCAATTTCGCATATCCAGTGGCCTTGAGGTTTCCATTGATGAAGAATGGCCCCACTATCTTTGTACCCCATATACCACACCATACCATCAATATTTTTGTTCCAACAGTCTTGGAGGGATCTATCCAATGTGGGTAAGTGTCAGACCAATAGCGGTGGTTTTGTTTGTTAACTTCACCATTCACATAAAAGTTTGCCTCATCACTGAACAAAATCTTCTGCATAAACTGAGGGTCCTGTTCCAATTTTTGTTTTGCCCATTCTGCAAATTCAGTGCGCCGATCTGGGTCATCCTTGTTGAGATGCTGCAGTAGCTGGAGTTTGTAAGGGTGCCATTTGTGAGTAGCTAATAGCCGCCGAAGGAATGTTCGACTAAGGGCTCTTTCACACTTGCGTTTTTGTTTTCCGGCATAGAGATCCGTCGTTGGGGCTCTATGCCGGAAAAATCCTGATCAGGATTATCCCAATGCATTTTGAATAGAGAGAAATCCGTTCAGGATGCATCAGGATGTCTTCAGTTCAGGACCGGAACGTTTTTTGGCCGGAGAAAATACCGCAGCATGCTGCGCTTTTTGCTCCGGCCAAAAATCCTGAACACTTGCCGCAAGGCCGGATCCGGAATTAATGCCCATTGAAAGGCATTAATCCGGATCCGGTCTTAAGCTAAACGTCGTTTCGGCGCATCGCCGGATCCGACATTTAGCTTTTTTTGACTGGTTACCATGGCAGCCAGGACGCTAAAGTCCTAGTTGCCATGGTAAAGTGTAGTGGGGAGCGGGGGAGCAGTATACTTACCGTCCGTGCGGCTCCCAGGCGCTCCAGAGTGACGTCAGGGCGCCCTACGCGCATGGATCACGCGCGTCTAATGCGTTCTAATGCTTTCAGGCAACTTGCGTTCTGACGGATCCAGCGGGACGGAAGTGCCTGCCGGATCCTCAGAACGCAAGTGTGAAAGAGGCCTAATGCCACTCTCCAGTGACATGCGGCGAGTGCTACGCTGTGGGCTCTTGCTGAATGAAGCTAGGACAGCCACTGATGTTTCTTCATTAGTGACAGATTTCATGCGTCCACATTTTGACAAATCCAACACTGAACCAGTTTCACGAAACTTAGCAAGCAGTTACTGTAGCATGGGAGATGGGTGGTCTCGTAGGGGGTCTTGCAATGAAATCTGCTGCAATGACCCGGTTACTGCGTTCACCAGACATCAACACAATTTCTATCTGCTCCTCACGTGTTAACCTCGGCGATATGTCAATGGTTGTAAACAAAGAGAAACTTGTAAATAACTCATGAAAGAATAAAGTTACGTTAAAATCAAGCACCCCATTGTTTTTCTTGTGAAATTCCCAATAAGTTTAATGTGTCACATGACCCTCTTCCTATTGAATAAACAAAAGCTGAATTCTAAATGGCCGACTTCAAAATGGCCATCATGGTCACCACCCATCTTGAAAAGTTTCCCCCCTCACATATACTAATGTGCCACAAACAGGAAGTTAATATCACCAACCATTCCCATTTTATTAAGGTGTATCCATATAAATGGCCCACCCTGTATATACTTTTAGTAAATAGTATAAAGATCATACTATAGTAGATTATAAATGTGCACTGCTCTCTCTATTTTTTGCATTGTTTATATCTTTTATGTTGGTATTTTGGTTTATCTATGTGATTTACACTTGTATGTACTTGATTGAGCATGGACATATGCTTGGCTTCCTTTGTTGGCTAAAGAACCCATGAAGACACCAAGTTCCCTGCCCAGGAGCCCCTCTAATCTCAGTGGATGGTCTTCTGAAAGATCAATTCTTACTCTGGAGGACTCAATGCTTAATGTTTAATGGGCATTGCATTATACTAGATTCTGCTCCCAATAATCCGATCCGTTCATAACGTATGCAGACGGTTGTATTATCATGACGGAAGTAAATTTGCTGATCCATGACGGATCCAGCAAAAATGCTGGTGTGAAAGTAGCCTAATTGCCAGTAGTAAGAGGGCTACCCGGATTAGAGAATCCCGAGGGGGCACATTTTTATATCATTGTACCTGGTTTTCTCTGTCAAAGTGCTAGCATTAAAGCTTGTTGTATAAAAAATACAATGGCCTCTAGAAAACTCTATCCCCTCATATGCCATCACCTGGATGCCCCCACTGTCCCCTAGGCTAGCCATTACTGTCCTCTATGTGTCACCACTCTACCCCTCCATATGCCTGGTGTACAAAAATTGAATGGGCTCTAGAAAAAAAAGTTTAATTTTTTCAATTTGTCATGAAACATTAAAATACAAAATGCAGAAGCATTTGCAGGGTTTCAATCCTCCCAGGGCAAGAGACATTTCACATTTTGCTTCACATTTTTTTGCTCCCCCCATGTCTATTAGATTGACCGTATCAACACACTGACCTTCAGATAGTGGTAGACCCCCACTTGCAAATCATTTATTCAAGGGATTCCCCGCAATTAATAAAATGAAATTACTGAAAATTACTTAAATATTACTTTATTATAAATATATTTCTCCATTACCACAGCCCCACATTACCACAGCCAGTCCTGTCCGTCATCTCTGTACTTCATGTCTCCTCGTGAACTCCATTCCCACAAAGATTTAGCTGAAGTTCCTAACATCTGTATTCAGGATCACAATCCCTGACAAGTAGGAGAGGAGGATGAGGCCGTTCCTTAGTTCAGTGTTGTTAAGTAACTTGTCCTGCTGTGTGACTAGGACAGGTTTTGTGTGTACTTATAAGACAGTGGCCATTTTATTTCTCCTAATGAGTAATGATTGCTCCCCAGACAAAACGAGTCATTATAACTAATGAAAGGTATTTGGGAATATATTTATAAGAAAGTAATATTTAAGTTTTTTAATTTTCTTCATTAATCAGCAGTTGGGCTGGGGCCTGGGAGTATTGGAAAGGATTACCTCTCGCAGTGCTGAAAGAAACATCACGGAGCACTAGTCCCAATTCACACAGGGAGCGTTCGCGCCTGCCCAGGAGAGCAAGACAGTGGTGGGCATGGACCACCAATGTGACATAAAGAGAGGATGGACAAGACAGACAGTGGTAATGTAGCTGACTGCAAGTGCTGCTCTTCATTATAACCACACACCCACGCTCCTCTCTGTATGACAAAAAACTGGAATAAAAGATGATAAATTGGTGGGGCTGCTGGACCCTCCTCTTTTGACCTCACTACAACCCCTTTTCAGGAAAGTGTCAAGGCCAAAGAAGAAACGCCACTTGTGCAAAAACATTTTTGCTCAAGTGGCAAAAGTGGCATATTTTAATAATAAATCTGTCCCAATATCCCTCTGTGTAAATGGCCAGCTTGGAACAATCATAATATTAATCTGAGGTCCATTCATCTACTTTACATGAATCACTTTATTCCTTTATTTTATGCATTTTATAAGCTTAATCCAAAATCCCCAGTGAATTCAGTTTAGAGTATTAATTGATCTGTTTTAAAAGGTTCAGCAATGCTGACTTGTGCACCCTTCAGTATTTACTGGCTCTGATATGTATTCTATGTGACTGAAATTAAATTAGCAGATTTACTAATATTCATTGATCAGAGCTGTAGGGATGTGAACATAAATATGACACTGCAGCTCATTCCTTATTAACAGATCAATCCTTCCAGACATCAGCAGTATTTATTGGTTTGGAATGGTAACTAGAGCTGAACATAAACTCCATAAATCTACTTTGCCAAAAGATAATGAATTGATAATGTGATCAGAAAGAGCGTGGAATGGTGTCTATTACTGTATGAATCTCCCAGGCTCGCTATATTACCATACCGACAGTATGTTCTACATATAATTAAAATGGCCTTCTACTTATTGCTCCTTGTGTGTATATATATATATCTCCCATAGCAGTGAATAAGTGCTTTGCATACAGTGTCACACAGCAAGCCGTACTGTTTCCATACAATAAGTTATTGAAACGGCCATGTCTCCACCTCCCTGGACCACCGCTAAATGAGATATTTCCATCTTGGCCATGAAAGGTAGAGATGGGACAACCCCTTTAAAGAGTATGTATGATTTACAGAGCCCATTTTGAAGTACGCTATTATAGTCACACGGTCAGGCTTCTCCATTCAGTTTTGGAAGCCAAAACCAGGAGTGAATTCACAAAAGAAGAGGCCGTATCTGTCCTTTATAGTTTCTCTCCATTTATGATCCACTCCTGATTTTGGCTTCCAAAAATGCAAGCAGAAACCTGATCGTGTGGCCGTACCCTAAGGCAGGAGCGAAGGAGAATAACTATGGCTATGAGCTCTTTCTTGCTGGCAGTATTATAACATTGCTAGAATTTCATGTAGTCACTGGGATTTCCTAGACAAATGAGACCCAATGCTGCTACTGTACAAACTGGCAAAAATATTAATCTGATTTCCAAGAATAATTAAGAAGAAATAACATTTCATTGTGTTTTTTTTTTTTTATTATTCCTTTGGATCCTGAAGATAAAAAGCTCATATAGTTCAAGCATGCCATATGCTCAAACTGAAGATGTAATGTGTGACTGCACAGCAAAAAGTGAAAAGGTTATTACTGATTAAACAGACATGAGACATATGTAACATTTATATGTCAGTCATATTCATATTGTCCTGTAATCAGTTTATCATATCCCTGCACGCAGGCAGCCTGTATCTGAGAATATATATATATATATATTTATATATATATATATATATATATATAAATAAGATATCAATGAATAAGAATGGAAACTCAGAGAAGTCTACAAATCAAGTTTATTGAATTGCAAATATATGTATTAGGCTCCATTCACACGTCCGCAATTCTTTTCCGCATTTTGCGGAACGGAATTGCAGACCCATTCATTTCACGGGGTCAGACGATGTCCCGCCCGGGTCCGCACTTCCGGGTTCGCAATCACGTTCCCGAAAAATTTAGAACATGTCCTATTCTTGTCTGCAATTGCGGACAAGAAAAGGCATTTTCTATGAGAGTGTCGGCGATGTGTCGTCCGCAAAATGCGGAACGCACATTGCCGGTGTCCGTGTATTGCGGATCCGTGGATCCACAAAACACACACAGATGTGTGAATGTAGCCTAAAGCTACTTTCACACTAGAGTTTCTATTTTTCCTGTATTGAGATCCGTCATAGGGTCTCAATTCCCGGAAGAAATCGCTTCCGTTTTGTCCCCATTCATTGTCAATGGGGACAAAACGTAACTGAACAGAATGGAGTGCTCCAAAATGCATTCCTTTCCGTTTTCATACCGCATGTTGTGGTTTACTTTTCGTCCTGGAATGAGGAGCAAGTCAATGGGGATGGATCCGTTTTCTCTGACACAATAGAAAACAGATCCGCCCCCCATTGACTTTTAATAGAGTTGATGACGGATCCGTCTTTGGTATGTTAAAGATAATACAACCGGATCCGTTAATAACGGATGCAGATGGTTGTATTTTCAGTAACAGAAGCGTTTTTGCTAAAGCCTGCTGGATCCAGCAAAAATGCTAGTGTGAAAGTAGCCTTAGCCATTATTTACTGCAATACATGTTATAAGTAGCAAATGTGCCTCAGTGACATCCTCCAGAAGCTCTGCTGGGTACATGAAGATTGCCATGGATCAAGAATGTGTACAAGCCCTGGAGTCAGTTTACAATGTCCTCAGAGAGAATCTATTGCATCGTCAGACTTCAAAGAAAGTCTCATGATTAATCCTATGTACTCAATAGGAGCCAATGTCAAAGGAGCCAACCGAACAGGTAATTCCTGTAATGCAAAATAACAAAGTGATATCTGCTTCTATAAAGAGTGGGAAGGCTGTTTGTAAAGTGCAAAATGGCTGCACCATCAATTATTATTATTAGTCTTATTTCATTTTCCACATTTTACATTCTGCTGTGAGCTATTAATATTGTTGCTGTATGTGAAATACTTATGACCTACCACTTACAGTCACCACCACTGCAGTCTTCTTGGTTGGGCTGATGGGAACGTCAGGCCATCCACCAGGGGTAGATTGGCAAAGTACCCTACCAGGAAACTTCCCGGTGGGTCGATTGCCTACAGTATGCTCTGGGCCAGTGTGACCTTCCTTTCATACACTATGGCATGATGGACACACAAGAGAAGAAAGTGCAGCTCTCACCTCTAATCACCCTTCTGGAGCACGGAAGATAGGGCTTGCACCTGGCCGCTCTTGTACAATCCAAAAAACAAAGGATCAATTCCAGCTTCTAGCGTAAAAAATATTGGTTCTTTATTGGCTTGCAAGATTTAAGATCCGACATACATCACAAGGAGAGACAGAATGTGACTGTGACGCGTTTTCGTCTATAGTATTGAGCCCTTCATCAAGACAATACATTGTGCACTAAAAACAAGTCTTATAGCCAACATGGGTATACCCCTCCCCTTTGCTTAATTAGTTATCACCCCCAAGACACTCAGGTGTCTGAATTAGGTGGGAAGCCTGACAAAGCACACATGTATACGGACGGCGGCTTAAAACCACATACTTGAGACACCATCCACAAAATTTACATATACTGCAATGTTAAGTCATGCTTTCTATTCAAACCCCTCGGTATGCATGTGTCCAAAATAAACATCCAGTATGTTTCTCTACTGAGAAGCTTTTGTTTTCGAGGGGATCCCGAAAGGTCTAATGCTAGACCGAAACGTTCAGGGAATACTATGTGGCTAATACATACTCTCTACTCCTGGATATAACTATACTGTACGAAAAATCAAGTAATGTGAATACGTATTTTCTGATTAATAAAACTAACTGCATATATTCAATCCGGAGTGCCGTGGATATTCCTAACCTCACAATACACATGACAGGCCGCAGTTAGCCTTGCTGCGATCTCATTATCGGGCCACTGTCATTATAATGAGATCGCAGCAGGGCTGCTGGCGGCTGCAAAGTGTATTGTACTGAGGACGACAGTCGCCGCTGCTCCTACTGTAATCTTATCATTATGCCACATTGTGGCCTCTCCTGCCCCTGATACCTCCTAGTACCTCCTGCTGTCAGGTCCTTTGACTCCGGATGGCAGAACAGAAACCACTACTCTGTCCTCCAGGGGCCAAAGGACATGTGGCTCCTCCCACCTTCAAGATGCCTTAGACCCTCGGACCACATGATCACATGTGTGGTCACGTGATACTCTTACCGGGGATACCGGACACCAGAGTCAGGTTATGCAAAGCAGAAAGTTTCTAAGCTTCCGCTTGGGGTTCCCTTACAGGAACTAAATGGAAGCTATAAATGTCATCAACCCAAGTGTCTCTGCTGCAGAACTATCTGTACATCCACTGCTTTTAAAAGCAATCAAAATGGGGAGAGTTTCCACATCAGAGGCCATTTGAATTGTGGCTAATTTAATATTATTTATCTGTTAAAGACCCTGAGAAATAGGTTGAATAAACACATATCAAATGTCAAGAAAAAATTCCCTCATCACAGTGTTTCCAGACATTCTGCAGGACACCATGACGGTACATTTTTTGGATTTAAAATCACGCCAACAGAGCAAATTAATTGCTGTAATAACATACAGGAGACAGGAGATGTTTCGGATATTCAAACTGAATTGTTTGAATCCATATGGGCTTAATGAGGCGTTTCAGATTAATTTCTAAATTTATGATTTGGCATCCATTTTTCCCTCACTTTTTCATTTTTCTAGCATGTTTTGATTGAATTTACTTTATTATATATTGTAATTGTCTTAATATTTTAGTGTATTTAAACTGCTGTCTAAGTGTAACAGTTTATATCTACATTCTGCTGTACGGGCCACGAGCCCGATGGACACTATCATGTGGCCACTGTCTCTGAGTCAGGCATCAACAAGCTGTGATCTTGTGATCTTGTTTTAAGCCCCACGTGGCTCCGGAGATGCAGTCTGCAATTCGGGTTTCACCATCTGCTTTTGCATAACCCGGCTCTGGTATCCCCAACAACAGAGTATCGCGTGACCAAGCTAACCATACACTTGATCTTAACGTCCAGTTTCTCTGGCAACTGAGCATCACGTGACCATACCTTGGATCATGTGACTACACATGATCCGGTCAAAGCTCAGGCGGATGCCAAACAAACTATTATATTATATGTTCTTCGATCCAATTATCAGCTTATAATCATGTTTATAATCATTGATCACATACGATCTCTATAAGTTTGCACTATATTTATTTACTTTTTTTTTTTTTTGCATACCGTTTGATTATTGAAGGGGGTGTGTTCATTGTTATCAGGACCACCCACCTATACCTCTCTTTTGGCGCCTTTTTGGTGTGTGTATATATTCATTGTGACAGATGTTTGTTCACACAACCTTTTTAACTTGATTGAGGGGAAGTTGATCCCCGAAACGCGTTGTTATTTCTTCAGCAAATCAGATGACCTTTTCTTAATAATTCAGCTTAATTTATTCAAATCAAAACATCACAATCATATGTTTTTTTTTGCACTGAGGGATGTCTATACAAATCTGCATTTGATCTTGTTTGGGAATCAAACCACCTCCATTGAGAAGAAAAAGATAAAAGGTAGCGGATCTACACAAACTAGACAAGTGGTAAAGGTGAGACAATAAAAAGTGCAGTCTATCAGTATATGCTCAACACAACTAACAAAGTCTGCGTGCTGTCTCTTAGCCCACGGGCATTCACACTTCTCTTGTTACAGCGATATACTTCAGTGCTGAATGCAGGTACCTCAATGCTCGTTTCTGCCCATAATTCCAGTGCTGCAGCCTTAAGAAAAGATGCATACATAGTGCTCACCGCATATAGATAAAAATAGTCGCACGTTATTGTACTTACAAAGTTGTTGACTTAATCAAATCACATAAAATTTCGCAGCCCATTTTGATGTTTGGCTCCATGTGGTTATACTGTATGCTCTTCACCCTTTTGCTTCACCAGTCACCAACTACTCTACAGGTGCAACCTGGGGGCTCACAGCAGCAAAGCCAGGGGTAAAATGGGGTTAAATGTTGGAAACCTGGAGTCCCTCAGAGTGGCCAGCAAAAAGTCTGATTGTTGAAGTCCTATTTTTAAAACAGGCGAGCTAATCCATTGCACTGTAAACTATTAAATGTTGGTTGTGAGTATATAAATGTAGCATTTACATCTGCTGCACGTGTGAGGACCTGAAGAAAGGAACTCTAGGAAGGCGGGATCACCCATACTAACATGCATGCAGCCAATCAGCAGCCAGCCAGTCCTGTGATGTCACAGCCCTATAAATAGCGGCAGCCATCTTAGAAGCTGCCATTTACCAGCGTACTTAGTGCAGGGAGAGACATGTCTGCAGGTGCTAGGGACAGTGATAGGAAAGACTTGATTGTGGTGAAAAAATGATTTATAAGTGCAGGAAAAGGATAGGGAGGAATCATTTCACAGCATGCATGTAGAACAGGGTTCAATAGGGGAGGTTACAAACTGGGTAATAGGAACAATCCTATTACACTTTGGTGCACTGACTGGGGATTCAAATTGCCATTATACAGCTCTGTCATTCCAGCAAACCGTTCTTGTAATTAGGGTGCAAGTGCTGTTTGATACAGGGTTTATTACAAGGAAATATTTCTACAGTACGTCTTATTTGCCCTTGTGCGGTGCAGTTATATGTTGTACAGCCCTTTTTGCTGTGTATTAGTGGCAAAAGAAAAATAGATTTGCCCTTGTGCGGTGCACTGATATATTCTAAAGCCCTGTTTGCCGTGTATTAGTGGCAAAATAAAAATAAATTCGCCGTTCAGCATTGCACTTATCTGTGGAAAAGCCTTTTGTGTTGTGTAAAGGTAGAAAAAAATTAGGGCCTAATTGCCGTTCTGCGGTGCAATGATATTTTCTAAAGCCCTGTTTGCCGTGTATTAGTGGCGAAAGAAAAAAATATTTGATCTAACATTTGAATATTTGATCTAACAGTATGTCAGGCAGAGAAGTGCCAGGCCCTGCGCAGGGGAGTGGCAGAGGCCTAAATGTTTCTGGAGCAGGCAGAGGTTGCAGCAGAGTAAGGGGGTGTGACAGCAGGGGTCGCAGTGATAGGACTGAGCTCCCGATGTCATCTAGCGGTCGTGTCTTGACCAGCAACCCAGCGGTTCTTGAATGGTTGACTAAGTCATCCACTTCGTCCCAAGTGACATCAGACACCCCCAGCCAAGAGTCTGTGGGTTCCTCTGACACGACGCTTAGTTGGCATGGCCCGGGAGCAGGCCCTGTGCCCCCACCTGTCCTGAACCTTCCTCTGTCATTTTCAGTTCCCTTAGCGCAAGAAGTATTAAATTCCCTTGGCTCGGCTCGACTTTTCAGCGAGGACGAGCTACTAGAGGACAGTCAGCAGCTGCTGACCAGCCAAGATCTGGAGGAAACATCTGCCTCTTCCACCACTAGGTGGGCAAGTAATGATGAGGAAAGTAGCATGGGAGCTGGTGTTGTGCGCAGTCAGGCTCCTGACCCAGAGACGGTTGAGGACATCAGTGACGTGCAGACAGTACTCGATGATGATGATGTAGCTGATCGTACTTGGGAGCCGGGTGATGAAGGGGCTTTATCATCATCAGGAGAAGACGGATACAGCTTGCCCCTTGCCCGTGAGACAGTAAGTCGCTAGCGTGGCCGGGAGTCAGCAGGGTGGCAACAGTGGGAGGTCGGGAGCCAAATATGCCCAGGGTAGACCACCCACTTCACAGGAGCCTACCTGCACAGGAAGTAGTGGTGTACGGGTTCACAGAGGCAGCGGTGGTAGCAGTTAGTCTATCCACAGTGTTGGGGGTAAAATCACTGGTGTGGCAGTTTTTTGTTAAGCCGCCGGAGGAGGTGAAAATGGCCATATGTAGAATATGTGGGCAGAAGGTGAAGAGTGGCCAGGGTGCCAAAGTTGGCACCACGGCTCTGTGTCAACATATGCAGCGTCGCCATACGGTGGCGTGGGAGAACCGTGGCTTCGATGTGGTGGTCCAGCCTGCCGCAGCAACCGCTGCAACACCCAGTGGCACGCACCCGGTTTCAGGAAGTCAAGGCTCTACCACCTCAGCCGAAGGGAGCTGTCTGTCCTTCCCATCATGTGCTGGTCCAAATGCTTCTGCTCCTCGCTCTCCTACTTCTCGTCAGTCATTCTGTCAGCAATCGATCACCGAAGCGATTGCCAAGAGTCAACAGTATGCGTGCACTCATCCAACGGCGCAGAAGCTAAACGTGCTCCTGTCCAAGTTGCTGGTGCTGCAGCCCCTCACTTTCCAAGTGGTGGCCAAGGTGGAGAGTCCCAAGCCGTCATTTCCTTACCAAAAAGGCAGTACCAGCCCTGCACACACATGTTGAACAGAAGGTGGGCCAGTCCTTGAGCCTGTCGATGTCTGCCGATGTGTGGAGCTGTAACTATGGTCAGGGACAATACATTTCCTTTACAGCCCACTGGGTGAATGTGGTTCCTGCACAGCCACACCATCAACTTGGCCAGGTGTTGTCGCTTCCGCCTCCCCGTTGTCACGCCGTTGGTCCTGCGACAATGTCCTCCTCTGCCCCCTTATCCTCCACTGTGTCCTCAGCCTCCACTGCAGGGACAATTCACAGTGCCCCCCCAGCATACCACAAGTGCAGTGCATGGCAGTGTTACGCTGTTCTGCACCTCGTTTGCCTGGGCGAACGAGGTCACACAGGGGAGTAACTGCTCCGTGTCCTTCATCAAGAAATCCAATCCTGGCTTTCTCCACGACAACTCAATATCGGAACCATGGTGACCGACAACTGGAAGAACATGGTGTCGGCGCTGCGTCAAGGACGGCTGAGGCATGCGTCCTGCATGGCACATGTGTTCAATCTGGTTGTCAAGCGGTTTCTGAAGTCTTCCACCCATATGTAAGACATTCTCAAAATGGCCAGGAAACTTTGCATGCACTTCAGCCACTCGTACACCGCAAAGCACACACTCCTTGAGCTGCAGCAGCAGAACGTCATCCCCCAACATAGGCTGATATGCGATGTTTCCACCCGTGGGAATTCCACCCACTATATGTTGGACCGACTATACGAACAGAGAAAGGCCATAAACGACTTTCAAGCGGACAGGAGTACTTCCTGTGCAACCTCGATGTCAGCCATTGGCAGCTCATGCGTGACACCTGTTAGTCACCAGGACTACGGGATGAACAACATCATTCCACTGCTTCATGTCCTGGAACAGATGCTGGTAAATATTGCTGGTCAGGGGACTGGAGTCGTTGCACCTAGATCTCATGGCCACATGTGGGGGCTGAACTGGAGGAGGAGGACATTGGAGCACAAGCAATGTGTAGCGAAATGGGTGGTTTTTCTACACAGGTGACAGGAGAGGAGGAGCACCCAGAGGAGCTACCGGGCCATGAGGAAGAGGAGGCAGAGTACCCAGACAAACTCTTGCAGTATGCAGTGGAGACAGGGAGTCCCTCTGAGTCACTTGCACAAATGGCCCGATGCATACTCATTTGCTTGCGTAGTGACAGCTGAATTGTCACCATTCGGCAGTGGGATGACTTCTGGCTCTCCAACTTGTTGGACCCTAGCTACCGGTCAAAAATGGGGGCCTTTTTTTACATCCGCTGAGAGGGAGGACAAACTGAACTACTATGGAGACATCCTATGTAGTCAGTTGGCCGCTGCCTATCTGCGACATCGTCGATCCTCTCGCAGGTCTGACTGGGGGGGCCTTCTGCGCTCACGTTCCACTGCCATGGTTGCTGGAGAGGGGTGGGGTGGCAGGACCAGTACCAGCTCCAGCTCTATCAGCAGTAGACTGAGTCTAGAGTTGCTGATGGGCAGCTTTCTTCACCCGCCTAGTGAAGAAACTACTCACCAGCTGCAGCAGCTAGACCTGGAGCAGGACCTGAACCAGCAGTTGGTGGCATTCTTGGCCACCCCACACTGAAGATCCGCTGTACTACTGGGCAGCCAAATTGGATTTGTGGCCGCAACTGGCAGAGTTTGCCCTAGAAAAGCAGTCCTGCCCAGCCAGTAGTGTGGCATCAGAACGGGTGTTTAGTGCATCGGGGGCCATAGTTACCCTAAGAAGAACTCGCCTGTCCACCCAAAATGTGGAGAGACTGACCTTTGTCAAGATAAATCAGGCGTGGATCAGCCAGGATTTCCACCGACTATTGCCTGATCATCTATGGTGCCACACCAACACTTTGACAAAAGAGATCGGTTTCTTCTGGCTACCTGCCTCAGCTACTATTATGATGCTGCCACCCACCTGATGCCACACATCTGATGCCAAGTGCCCCTTTCACCCACCATCTTCAGCTGGTACTGGTATTGCAAACCCACCTCCACACTATGTCATTGTGCCCCTCTGTGGCCTCATGATGCTGCTGCTGCCACCTCCAGCTTGCCACTCTGTGGTCTCCTCATGCTGCTGCCACCCTTCACACTGTCATTGTGCCACTCTGTGGCCTCCTTCTGATGCTGCTGCTGCCACCTTCACACTGTCATTTGGCCACTCTGTGGTCTCCTCATGCTGCGTCCACCTCACCACTATGTCATAGGGCCACTCTGTGGACTTCTCGTGCTGTTCCCACCCTCGCCACTTCATGACTAGGCCACTATTTTTCTTTTTAGCCTGGCTGACATCATCATTTATTTGACCCTTCTTCTGATCTGTTAGAAGGAAGGAAAAATGAGACGCACAGTGGATCCTGTAGCAGCTGTAAGGCCTTTATGGTCCCATCAGAATTGGCTTGGGATTTGGTAGCCAAAAGCAGGAGTGGGTACAAAACACAGAAGACATGCAAATATTCCATTCATGTGTCATCTCTGTTTTGGATCCACTCCTGTTTTTTGTGGCATTAGCAATACTGATAAATTACTGACCAAATGCTGACCGAGTGAAGGCGGATGCTCAACAGACAGGATCCGTTTTTTGGGGGTTATAGTTCTGACGGATCAGAGGAAGGGCAAAATAATCAGTGACATAAACACAAACTTACTGCTGACACCCTCTCCACTCTGTCGGGGGGGCTCTACTTGTATAAGCATTTAATAGAACAGATTCTGTAGACATCTATGTGAAATCAGCTGACAACAGTGTAAAAGGAGTGCGCTTCTTCTTGACGCCAACATCAACCTGAGAAAAAACACATACATAAAATAAATTCATCCTTTATTAATGCATAGTAACCAATATATTAATACAATAACATTAAAATAGCAGAAAAATAGAAGGTGCAATGATGAAAGGCGGGGGGCGCCCCAGAAAACACGGTCAAAGGTTAAAGTGAACTGTGCTTAAATACAACTTCAATGGACCACATTTTCCCAACTTGTTGTATGGCACCAGAAATACTTAATTATCTGGGTCTCAACTGCCTTTAAATCTATAAAAATACAACAACAGGGGGGGCTAGAGAACCAAAGTCACACCACCCAATATAATTGTTCAAGCATACCAACATAAACAATAATAAATGGCTCAGCATTAACAAACCCAGATACTGACCGTGAAATGGAGAGACACCCGTACCCCGACGCGCGTTTCGCTGACGCTTCCTCAAGGGGGGCGCTTCCCTGGTCATTTCAGGGAAGCTACGGGGGTGGGGGGTCATGATTGGTGGGGGTCCTACTGCTTAGATCTAATATTTATCCACTATCCTGTGGATAGAGGATAACTTTTACTAACCAGAATACCCCTTCAAGTCTTGAAACTTCTATGGTTCTTATCTGCAGACAACTAAGGGCTCTAACTGCTCAACTTATATCAGTGCTTCTCAAGTATTTTCTGTCATGCCCCCCCTAGGAAGAAGAAAACATTTCGCGCCCCCGCGCGACTGTAAATAGTATCATTTCTCTATAAAATTGTTATAAGTACACCAATCTCCCCACAGGTGAGGGACATTAACCCCCCCCCCCAATCACGTGCAGGCTCCATTAACACCCCCTCCCCCCCAAATCATATCCAGGCTCCATTAACCCCTCTCCCCAATCATGTGCAGGCTACATTAACCCCCCTCCCCAATCATGTGCAGGCTACATTAACCCCCTCCCCCCAAATCATGTGCAGGGTCCAGGCTTCCCCCCTCCCCCCAAATCATGTGCAGGCTCTCTCCCCCCCCCCCCCCAAATTATGTGCAGGCTCTCCCCCCCCCAATAGGGTCCAGGGTCCCCCCACCTACCCAATACTTACCTCCCTGGAAGCGCTGGATGCAGGCCTCTTCCGGCCTGTGTCCCGCTGTGCACTCTGCTCAGGCGGCGCGATGACGTCATCGCGCCGCCTGAACCGCTCTGATAGGCTGCCGGCACAAGGCCCGCAGCCTATCAGAGGAGCAGGGGAGGGAGACGCCTCTCCCTCCACTGCCGCACAGCACAGCGATCTGTATCGCTGTCCAGAGGACGGCGATACAGATCACTATGGAGATGAACGCTTCCACAGTGGGGGGCGCCCCACTATTTGAGAAACGCTGACTTATATACAGTTTCTAGCGGAAGTAGGATCTTCTAGTGGGAGGAGTGGGAAAGCACAACCTAAACAGAAACAATGTTGCAATTTTAGTTTGTCATGGACTTGTATGAAGCTTCATTGCAAGTATATGAGAATGACTAACCAGTTTTTTCAAGACATAAGCAAGTCTTCAGACATAAGCAACAGAGCTAAACCAGACAATCAGAGGATCAGTGGGTCTACATAGGTAGAAAATCATAAGGTCTCTCACTATTAGCAGGCTGTGATTTAACCCTTTCCACAGTGCAGTGCAGCTATAGTGCAGTAACAGTGCAAATAAACAGGATATATTACAATATATAGTTCAATAATATGAAACAGTATAAGTGCACACAACAGCATCAATCACGGTGCAAATGAACAAAGTGCAATAAAGTAGGGAGTTGATGGCTTTGCAAGGTAGCAATAAGTGCAAATGTCCATAGTCCAAAGTACCCTTGTTCCAGAGTACTAAAGAAACACTCCACTGCTCTAATTAGTAAAGATCTCCAAACAGTCCAAAAATACAGTCAATGTAATGTAGTTCTTACTCGTTCGGATCTCACATGGTCCTCAGTCCTTTAGGGTAGTTAGTCTAGATATTAATTGCTGAAATTTTCCAGTGCCATGAACAGTTAGGAAAATGAAAAATAAAAACAAAGCTTGCAGCATGTGGTTTTAGCGGTGCCCAAAGAGCTTCTCCAGCCAGTAGCATGCTTGAGGCAACTCCTGCTAATCCTCTGAAGTCCAACAGTGACATCACTGACTTCCATAAGGATGCTGGTGATGACTACTGACTACTGGTAACTTCAAATACGTTTCGTTTTTCCTCCACCTTGTAGACAGGAAACCAAAGTTTCCAAAATACGTTGGAAGACCTTCTTGGAATGTTTGTAGATCTTCACTAATCAGATCAGTGGATCATTTCCAGTTTTACTCCTTTGTGTGGAGTGGGAGAAGTTGAATATACAGTATCCCTAGTACTTGTGGTGCCATAGCTCAGCTCTTAGGGTACTTTCACACTTGCGTTGGTGCGGATCTGTCTGTTTATTTGCACAGATGGATCCGCACCTATAATGCAAACGTTTCTATCCGTTCAGAACGGATCTGTTTGCATTAGTTAAAAGAAAAATGACAAAGTCCAAAACTGATCCGTTGTGAATTACATGGAAAGTCAATGGGGAACGGATCCGTTTTCAAATGCACCATATTGTGTCATTGAAAACGAATCCGTCCCCATTGACTTACATTGAAATTAAAAACGGATCAGTTAGGCTCCGCCTTTTCAGACGGACACCAAAATGCTGCATGCTGCGTTTTGGTGTCCGCCTCAAAAACAGAATAGAAGCGGAACGAAGCCGAACTGATGCATTCTGAACGGATCGTTATCCGTTCAGAATGCATTGGGGCTTAACTGATCCGTTTTGGACCCTGAAACGTTGTGAGAGCCCTGAAACGGATTTGACAAACGGAATCCAAAACGCTAGTGTGAAAGTACCCTTAAGGGGGTGTTCTATCTGCTAGTGAGCACGGTGGTGATTTTAGGGTCTCATGTTTTTTGTACGTACTAAATATACATTTATTACGCACTATTACCCATAGGTGACATGTACATCTGCTGCAGAGCTTCAATTTCTTCCAAAAGCACGTTTACTACAGATTAATAGGTGGATACCATTATTAATTGACTAATAATTTTGTGCTCTGACTATTTTAGATGGACTAATCATTTAGCTAACCATACCACTGCCAATTTTGGATGAATTCTTTTGATATCGATTTTTAGGAGCTTAATGGTGGAGTTTTACTATTATTATATGTGATTATTATACGTTTATATTTTGATGCAGAGGATTGATGGACTGGCAAATGGACGGACTATAATCTACGGTCGTCTCATTTGCTTCTGCACCTTTCACCTGCCATTCAAAGCCTTAGATCTGTGTGTACACTATATTATCTCGTTAAGTGTAATTAAACATCGTTCTTTCCCAGTCTGATCCAGAACTGGAGTGCCCGTCCTTTTTCACGTATACTTATTAATTTTGTCTTTGGGGTAAGGTGGGACCCATATTGGACGCTAGAGCACCCTATTTCCATCACTCTTCCTAAGTGAGACACTCCCAGTCTATCATACTACAGATTAATGTCAGAATAATTTAATAGTTGCAAGCTTATACTCAGCTTCCTTTACAATGTTCACACTCCATTTATTTATGTTCTTATTCATTTTATCTCCATTGCTGCCTGGTTCACTCCCCTGCTGTTACTGTGATGAGAGGTTTTATAATGATTTGTCGTTACCTACCATAGGTTGCCTTATTTACTGGATTTTCTTCATAAGCCACTCTGTAGGGCTTCAGGTAAGTTCTAAGCACTCACAATTTACCAGATGGTTAGCTTTTTGCTAGTATCTAGTACCCTCTATACTGTCTGACTACGATGCTAGATTTAGAATATGAACAGATGGTCTAAGGCTTGGTTGGCTATCCCTCAGGTTCGCTGTACATGTGAGCTGTCAGTGAATATCACATCACATTGACTTATCAGGGAAAGAGGTGCAGGTTCACCTGGGAAAAAAATATTTGCATAGCAGAATATACTGAAATTATTAGCATCATTCAGAAAGCAATCACTGTATTTATAGAAAGGTCCTCAATGGAATATCTACAGATGTGTGTTCTTGACTACTTTAGTCGTAATAATTCTGGAAGCAATGTTAAAATGTAGTTACAATGTAAGTGCTATAACAACATGACAAGAAAGTAAAAAAAAACATATAATTGAGGCTACTTTCACACTAACGCTTTTGCTGGATGCGGCAGAGTCCAGCAAAAACGCTTCCGTTACTGATAATACAACCATCTGCGTCCGTTATGAACGGATCCGGTTGTATTATCTTTAATATACCCAAGACAGATCCGTCATGAACTCCACTGAAAGTCAATGGGATCCGTTTTCTATTGTGTCAGATTGTGTCAGAGAAAACGGATCCGTCCCTATTGACTTGCATTGTGGGTCATGACGGATCCATCTTGCTCCGCATCCCAGGACGAAAGCAAACTGCGGTTTGCACTCCAGTATGAGAACGGAATGGAATGCATTTTGGAGCTCTCCCTTCTGTTCAGTTCTGTTTTGTCCCCATTGACAATGAATGGGGACAAAACGGAAGCGTTTTTTTCCGGTATTGAGACCCTATGACGGATCTCAATATCGGGAAATATTAAGGCTAGTGTGAAAGTAGCCTAGGAGCCATGAATTTGAATGAGACTGCCTGTCAGAAGACATTATTTTCATCTGAACATTTATTCACTTCTTCATTCACGTCTATAGGAGCTCCAAATATAGCCAAGTAGGCACATATACCATAGAAGTGAATGGAGAGAAACAGATGCGTGTGGCAACCTCTTCATTCCCAGTGGTGCAAAGCGGGGGGGAGGAATAATCCTTGTTCTGGAGACTGTATATTAGAGGGGTCTGAAGAGGGGGGGTTATATTATTTACAGGGGACTGTATGCTGGAGGGGCTGCAGACAGGGGGAGGTGATATTATTTACATGGGACTGTATGCTGGAGGGGCTGAAGGTGGGGGAGTGATATTATTTACATGGGACTGTATGTTGGAGGGGCTGCAGGTGGGGGGTGATATTATTTACATGGGGCTGTATGCTGGAGGGGCTGCAGGCAGGGGGAAGGTGATGTTATTTACATGGGACTGTATGCTGGAGGGGCTGCAGGCGGGGGGTGATATTATTTACATGGGACTGTATGCTGGTGGGGCTGCAGGCAGGGGGGTGATATTATTTACATGGGACTGTATGCTGGTGGGGCTGCAGGCAGGGGGGTGATATTATTTACATGGGTCTGTATGCTGGAGGGGCTGCAGACCGGGGAAAGGTGATATTATTTACATGGGACTGTATGCTGGAGGGGCTGCAGGCAGGGGGTGATATTATTTACATGGAACTGTATGCTGGAGGGGCTGCAGGCGGGGGGGGGGGTGACATTATTTATATGGGACTGTTATGACTGTTGTGTTTACTTTGGGGGCATTTTGCAGGGGTTGAAGGGAGGAGGAAAAATCCTTGTACTGGAGACTGTGTGTTAGAGGGGTCTGAAGAGGGGGTAGGGGATATTATTTACATGGGGACTGTATGCTGGGGGGGCTGAAGGCAGGGGGGGTGATATTATTTTTCATGGGACTGTATGCTGGAAGGGCTGAAGGCAGGGGGAGTTTTGTATTTTACATGGGACTGTATGTTGGAGGGGCTGAGGGCAAGGAGTGATGTATTTTACATGGGACTGTATGCTAGAGGGGCTGAAGGGCACCATAATGATTACTATTAGGGTCCATTCACACGTCTGTAGTGTTTTGCGGATCCGCAGTACACCCGGCTGGCACCCCAATAGAACAGCCTATTCATGTCCCCAGCTTTGGACAAGAATAGGACATCTTCAATTTTTTTCCGGAGCCGCGGACTGGAAGTTCAGCAGGCCGCTCCAGAAATACGAATGCGAAGAACACACTATGTGGTTTCCACATCCATTCAGTCTCCATAGAGAATGAATGGGTCTGCTCTAGGGGTGGGGCAATATGGGCGATATAGACGATATGCGATATGAATTTGTGCCACGATATCGATTTCGTCTATATCGGGGTAGAACATGGTATGCGCCACTCTCTGCGCATACCATGTTCTCCTAAGCCGGCACAGTGGAGAAGGAGGGAGTCCCTCCCTCCCCACTGAGTGCGACTGCCACTGGCCACCAATGAGAGCCAAGGAGGGGAGGGACTGTGGCCACTGCCACCAATGAGAGCAGAGGAGGGGCGGGACTGCGGCCACTGCCACCAATGGGAGCATAGCAGGGGCGGGACTGTGGCCACTGCCACCAATGAATGACTGAATAGCAACGTAGCTAGCCTGCATGTGCTGGCCATATCCCATACCCGGCTTCTATGACTGCACGCTGCGATCCACCGCAATTAACCCCTCAGGTTCATAGAGGCCCAGCATGGGATATGGCCGACACATGCAGGCATATAGGAGCTTTCATTAGTTTGAACTTTATTACTTAGGTAGCAGCACATAGGGCATATATGGGGCACTTACTATTATATCTGTGAGGGGCCCCGTTCGCCCGCTCTGGCCCCCGTTACATGGTGGGAACACCAGGGAGGAGACATCAGCCTCCCTCCCTGGGCGTTCCTTCTCCCTGTCTGCAGCACTGTCCAATAACAGCGCAGAACGTCACAGGCAGGGAGAAGGCACGCCCAGGGACAGAGGCTGATATCTCCTCCCTGGTGTTCCCACCATGTAACGGGGGCCAGAGCGGGCGAACGGGGCCCCTCACAGATATAATAGTAAGTGCCCCATATATGCCCTATGTGCCGCTACTTAAGTAATACGGTTCAAACTAATAAATGGTCCTAAACGACTGCCCCCCGATCATTGGTGGCAGTGATCGGAGCCCCAGCAGTGTAATGCTGGGGCTCAGATCGGTTACCATGGCAGCCAGGACGCTACTGATGTCCTGGCTGCCATAGTCGGCTCCCTGCTGCTGTGTGCACAGAGCACAGGGCAGCAGGGACAGTGTGAGGTCCTATTCACCCTAATAGATCTCGATCAGGGTGAATAGGACAAGGGTTCTAGCCCCTAAGGGGGCTAATAGTTAGTAAATAAAAAGTTGAAAAAAAAAAAAGTTTAACCCCCCCCCCCATATAGAAAATATATATCGCATATCGCACATGATTTATAATATATCGCAATATGAATTTTAGGCCATATCGCCCACCCCTAGTCCGCACCCCTTCTGCACAATTGCGGAACATATACAGACACATTCTGCGGACGTGTGAATGAAGCCTAATACAGCGGGGGCCATTATAATATTAAGAATAATAATAACACAGCGGGGCCATTATATATTATAATTTTACAGAGGGGCATTATAATTATGGGCACTATGAGGGAGGGGAGGTCTGTTATCTGAGGATGATAGCACAGTGATGAATCTAAGAAAAATTCTGTGAAACTCTGCAGAGACGTGGCTGAAAGAAGGATTTGGCCCACACTGTAGCAGCCCGGCCCCAGACTTCAAATCACACTGTAAGTGTTCTGAATTCTGGGGCCTCACACCCCTCTACTACATTATCTGTACTGAGAGAGTTATCACAGTGTTATCTGTGGTGTTACATAGGACTGCAGGTGACATCTACTACATTATCTGTACTCAGAGAGTTATCACTGTGTTATCTGTGGTGTTACATAGGACTGCAGGTGACATCTACTACATTATCTGTACTCAGAGAGTTATCACTGTGTTATCAGTGGTGTTACATAGGACTGCAGGTGACATCTACTACATTATCTGTACTCAGAGAGTTATCACTGTGTTATCTGTGGTGTTACATAGGACTGCAGGTGACATCTACTACATTATCTGTACTCAGAGAGTTATCACAGTGTTATCTGTGGTGTTACATAGGACTGCAGGTGACATCTACTACATTATCTGTACTCAGAGAGTTATCACAGTGTTATCTGTGGTGTTACATAGGACTGTAGGTGACATCTACTACATTATCTGTACTCAGAGAGTTATCACTGTGTTATCTGTGGTGTTACAGAGGACTGCAGGTGACATCTACTACATTATCTGTACTCAGAGAGTTATCACTGTGTTATCTGTGGTGTTACATAGGACTGCAGGTGACATCTACTACATTATCTGTACTCAGAGAGTTATCACAGTGTTATCTGTGGTGTTACATAGGACTGCAGGTGACATCTACTACATTATCTGTACTCAGAGAGTTATCACTGTGTTATCTGGGATGTTACATAGGACTGCAGGTGACATCTACTACATTATCTGTACTCAGAGAGTTATCAAAGTGTTATCTGTGGTGTTACATAGGACTGCAGGTGACATCGACTACATTATCTGTACTCAGAGAGATATCACTGTGCTATCTGTGGTGTTACATAGAACTGCGGGTGACATCGACTACATTATCTGTACTCAGTTATCACTGGTTTCTGTGGTGTTACATAGGACTGCAGGTAATATAGCCTACATTATCTGTACTCAGAGTCCTTACTGTGTTATCTGTGGTGTTACATAGGACTGCAGGTCCTGCATTATTTATACTGCATTATTTGCAATATCTGGCTTGCCCCGGGTGCTGGCGACCCATGCTACACCACTCGAACTCTGCCATGGCTGAGAGTCACCCCCCATATAAGTTAGTTATATAATGTTAAGTTAATGCATAGAATATGTTCCCTGCTTCTTGCTACCCCTCCTCATTTATACCCCTGTATAATGTACCCTGATACCCCTCAGTTATATGATACCATGTAACTGAGGGGTATCAGGGTAAATTACAGGGGGTAATATAACTGAGCAGGGCTATTGGGTACATTATTATACAGGGGTAATATAACTAAGGAAGGCTATCTCAGGGGACATGATAAAGGGGTAATATAACTAATATAATATAAGTTATCTTACCCCTGTATAATGTCCCTGATAGCCCTCCTCAGTTATATTGCTCCTGTATAATTTACCCTGATACCCCTTAGTTATATTACCCCTGTATAATAATGTACCCTGATACCCCTTAGTGTATTTGTGTATATATATGTGTATATAATATATATATATACATACGCACGTGCGTGTGTTTTTTTGCTTTAGGGTGCACACCCTAATGCAATTGGCTGCGCACGCCTATGATAGTTGGTCTTCATTGTTAATGGCTCCACAGCATCTTTAATGCATATTTAGGCAGGCGCCGTATCCACTTCTACAACCCCAGCGCTCTCCTGCCCTACAGGTGGGAACTCTTCTTCTGTCATCTGCTTTTCCTCCTTTTCCACATCATCTAATAGCGATGAGAATATGAAAAAATCAGGAACATCCAGATCCTCCTCTCTGCAACTTGCTTACTTTTCTAGGACATGGAGACCAAGAAGGATGATTTGGAAGAAGTAAAGCCAGCAAAAGATGCGGATGGTTATCATTAAGACCTGGCCACCCTAAAGGGTGCAGACTGGATAATATTGTATGGCACCTTACCAGTGGAATAATAAAGCCTGATCTTATTGGCATTGAATTACATATCTTAGTTTATGGCTGATGTAGTAATAAGTAAATAAAACTGACGCAGAATAAGTCTCCCTGCACTCCTCCTCTCCAATATTCTTTCATTAATCATTTTCAGCAACACTGTCCCTAGTGCATGAGCGCTTGCTATGTCTCTCCCTATGCTCAGTTCACAGGACAATGGTGGAGACCACATGGGTTGAGGGTTTTATAGGGCTGTGACATCACAGGGGAGGGCTATCTGCGGATTGGCTGGCTGCACGGCATTATAGGTGATCATGCGTTCCTCGGCTCGTCTCCTCTCCACTTAGTTTTTCTTTGCAACATGTGCATCCGCCATTTTAGGAAAACTTAATTTGTTACCACGAAGCGTAAGGAAATTTGCGTTCGTTGTCAATCTAAGTTTTCCTAAACTTCAGAGTGAATTCTGCTTTGAATGCTTTGATTTGCTCAATACTAGATGTAATGATAGTAATGTTATTTTAACATTGTTCTAAGGCATCACATACTATGCAATGCTTCTAGAGTAGGATACAGCACCATACAGTGACACCCGGATTGCCCACAGATCCACAATGCCTTAAAGGGGTTATCCAGGTTTTGATTTTATTTTTACATCCCCCTCCAGCAAGCAGGATTTGTGGATAATCCATACCTACCTGCTCTCCCCACCACTGCATTCTGGCTCTGTGGCTCCCAGTCCACATGTGTCATCTTCTATATGGCTGGGGTCACCAGCACCTCTGAAGCCAATGACTGGACTCAGTGGTGACATGTCCCCCAGCTGCACCTCACTGCTGGGTCTTGTGCTGCTTGGCTACTCTTCACTAGGAGCAGGTACTGTACATATAAATTTCTTCACAGGACCTTCTTGCTTGAGGGAGAATTAAAGGGCATCTGTCAGCAGATTAGTCCCTATGACACTGCCTGACCTGTTCCATGTGCGCTTGGCAGCTGAAAACATCTGTGTTAGTCCCAGGTTTAGGCTACATTCACACGATCGTAGTGTATTACGTATCCGAAAATTGTGGATCCGCAATACACCCAGCCGCACCCCCATTAGAAATGCCTATTCTTGTCCACAAGCTGCGGACAAGAATAGGAAATGTTCTATCTTTTGCGCACATAGTGTGCTCTCCGCACCTCGTCCGGCCCCATAGAGAGTGAATGGGTCCGCACCCGTTCCGCAGAATTGCAGAACGGATGCGGACACAATTACGGTTGTGTGAATGTAGCCTTATACTGTATGTGCCCACATTGCTGAAAAAAAGAAGTTGCAATATATGCAAATTAACTTCTAGGTTGCTGTTACTACACCTCTGCAATTTGACAGGGCCAGGCAGTGAAAACGTCATCACACATGGCCCTGTCAAATTGGAGATGGAGCAGCAGTTACAAAGATAACAGAGCCTCTAGGTGTAACAGCAACGCCTCCGTTGCTCCTAGAGGCTCATTTGCATATATTAAAACATCATTTTTCTCAGCAATGCGGGCACATATGAACATGGGACCAACACAAATGCCTTTAGCTGCCAAGTGCACATGTAACAGGTCAGCCAGTGTCATAGGTACAAAGCTGCTGACAGGTGCCATTATAAAAACTGGACAATCCCTTTAATCCCTTTTTATGTTGGTGGTAAGTTTCAGTTTATTTGTTTTGCTTTTACTTTAAAAAAAATCCCAAATTTAATGAAAATTTGCAAAGTGGTATTTTCCATATTAAAATTTCTCTGCTTTTTAAAATAGTTTTTCCATAAATATATAGCTCTTTTTACTCACTTATCATTCCTTCCTTTCTGTGGTTGGGCAGAAGCTGATAAAGCACCCGCATTCCCTCTTCTACATAAAAAATAGTACCTCACAAATTGCCCAGGAGACACATACAGGATGTAATAGCCCACAATTTCCTTCTCCGCTGTCTAGAAAGAAATATAGCTATAACCTTCTATGAATTTAAAAGTAGAGATGAATGAATGAAAGGCGTCTGATCCCTTTCACCTGCTTTTCTACGAGATCACTACACCAGCACTAAGATGAGAGGAAGGGAGCAGAGAAGCTAAGGAGTATGTTAGTACAGCTCTGAATGCAAAAAAATGTATTTTTCAAGTGATTTTTTTTTAGACTAAGGCCTCTTTCACACTATCGTTTTTGCTTTCCGTCCTAGAGTTCCGTCCTCGGGGCTCTAGGACGGGAAGATACTGATCAGGATTATCCCAATGCATCCTGAATGGAGAGAAATCCGTTCAGGATGCATCAGGAGGTCTTCAGTTCAGTACTGACACGTTTTTTGGCCGTAGCAAAATCCGCAGCATGCTGCAGATTTTCCTCTGGCCAAAAATCCTGAAGGCATGCCGCAAGGACGGATCTGGATTAATGCCCATTGAAAAGCATTAATCCGGATCCGGCATTAATCTAAACATCGTTTCGGCGCATCGCCGGATCCGACGTTTAGCTTTCTGAATGGTAATCATGGGAGACAGGCATGGATGTGATCCATGCGATCATGTGATCCATGCGACGTAGGGGCGATGTGACGCCATTGTGGAACGCCCCTGGAGCCGCACGGACAGTAAGTAGCTTCTCCCCAGGCTCCCCACTACTTTTCCATGGCAGCCATGACTTTAGTAGCGTCCTGGCTGCCATGGTAACACTGAAAGCATTTTGGAGACTGATCAGTCTTCAAATGCTTTCAGGTGTATGGCGTTGTGACGGATCCGGCAGGCATTTCCGGCGATGGAAGTGCACCGGATCCTCACAGCGCTAGTGTAAAAGAGCGCTTACACTTAATTGTTTAGCGGACATTTTTCAAATGATAAAACACATTTCCCAAACCTATTGTTTGAGGGATCAGTTCAGTTCTGAAGTGACTTTGAGGATCCTACATATTAACATTTTAAAAACTGCACCACTCAGAAGTATTCAAAATGGCATTTATGGAGTTTGTTAACCCTTTAGGTGTTTCACAACAGTAAACACAAAATGAATGCGTGAAGTTTGAAAATTAAAACATTTTTGCAGCTTTTCTATTGCAGTGTATTTTACCTGTTTTTTACTGGACCCGACAGGATGAGAAAACATAGTATATAACTCTTTAACATCCCTTTTTTTTTTTTTTAAAGTATAGGTTAAACGTAGGACAAAAATGTGAGGTGAACATAGCCTTACACTGACACTTCATCTATTAGACCATGGCTTAGGAAAGGCCTAAAACACTTCTGTACATGGCCAACACAGAAGTCTTTTGCAACGTCTCTGGCTGCCATAGCAACCACCAAGGCCCTGTGACTGTATCGAAGGGTGCCTGATGGGGTAGTGAGGGAGACCTCTGCTTTTGTAAACGACTTAGGTGCAGCGGTCAGTCACTATTAACAGTCGCCTCTAAAGCGTTGAACAGCAAGGATCTATTCCATGGCAGCAGGGTGCCAGTTCTATGTAACAGGTTGATGTTGTGAGCTCAGCTCCTGAGCAGGCACCATCACTATGCTGTAACTGTAAGGGAAGGATGCAGGAATGTACTTCTTGCCATGCCATACATTTTTGGCATGGTGCAGGAAGGTGTTACAGACTATGGGCACCTTTGTGCGCTAAAAATCAATAAACCCATAACTTACCGTAATGCAGCACATAATAAAATTACACTTGTTTGTTTACTGGTATCAGCTTTGCTTCACATGCTCTCAGAAATGCTCTATGAGTTTGCTCTATGCTGTCATCCCCTGTTAGGCTCTGTAGGCGTTCCTGTTGATTTCACATGTACCAGCACAGCTCTGCTGCCCCACACCCACATCCTGTTACACAGCACAGCTAGCAGCCACTTACATATAGGCTGCTGGAACTTGGTAGTAAGATTTCATTCTAATCCACAACATGGTGAGCCTTAGGGCTCTTTCACACGAGCGGATGCCGTGAGTGGAATCCGCTGCGTGAAAGACAGCCAAGCCCCATTCCGGACAGCAGAGACACATAGCATTAACATGATTTATAATGCTCCGTGCCTCTCTGTAACCATTTTGCTACAAAATCACGGTAATAACTTTATCTCACTGTGATTTTGTAGTAAAAAGGTCACAGGGAGGCAAAGAGCATTATCAATCATGTTAATGCTCCGTGTCTCTGCTATCCGGAATGGGGTTTGGCTGTCTTTCACGCAGCGGATTCTGCTCGTTCTCACTTTCCATTCTGTAGAAAGTCCGTTATTTGTGGACAACCATAGATATGTCTGCTGATAACGTTAGTGCAGTGATCTATAGTCAGAACCATGGTGTTAAAAATAGGATATAGATCTAATTACTGACGCCCTCACTACCTGCACTGTTCTGAATACAGCATTGTGTGCTGTCCGCACAGTGAGCGATCACTTTTCCCACACAGATTAGTATAGTGTGACGACACACAATGCTATATACACTGTAGGGATCTACCCCAATGGTAGCCTTCAGATAAGAACACAGCAGCCTTTTAGCGGTGAAAACAAAGCAACGGTCGTCTTTTATTCTTGACAAAACAATAAGGCAGTAATCGGCAGTGACCGGCTTGCTCCAGCCAGCATTAAAGAAACAATAAAGTTCCGTATCTATAGTATCAAAGGCTCTATTGCAGAGCCGAAACGTCGCAACACATGGGTAAATAAAAGGAGTTGTTTTTGCATTTTTGGAGTGCTGCTCGTTTCCTTCCATAGTATCACGCAGGTATGGTTTTGCACAGTACCGTAACCCCACCTGGGTGTATGTCGACCTCGCTTTGTCCTCAGTCTTTCAGGCACTGCAACTCAGCTCAGACTCTGATCCCACACAGTCCTCCACAGAGCTCCACAGTAAGAGAGGTCATGACCCCCACCTGACAATGTTGGCTGTTTCTTGTAGGCCAGTCAAGACCCGGCCTGGAACGTGGGGAGTAGTCACCCACCCAGCACTATGACTACTCCCAGTAAGAGCCGTCCCGGATTAGCTATTCACAGCTATACTAAATAACGAAGTGTCAACCAGCTACTGCCGCTGACAAATGAAATACTTGTGGACAAGAAAAGGCATTTTCTATATAGTGCTGGCGATGTGCGGTTCGCAAATTGCAGAACGCACATCGCCGATGTACGTGTTTTGCGGATCCGCGGACCCGTAGATCCACAAAACACTTGCAGACGTGTGAATGGGGCCAAAAGGTGATCATATACATAAGACAGAAGTAGTGCAGGTTGATGGTTGAACAACCATTGAAGGAGCAAATGTCTGGTGATCTGTCATATGACTATGGGCCAAAAGATTGTAGACACAGCAGAATGCAGGTTGTTTGTTGCTACACATTTCACCTAGCGAACAATTGATGTACTTATAATTGTCCATTTGAATCATCTTTAGACTACAGTGTATGGGTACGCATATTCTGATGGTCCAGGACAATGCTTTCCAGAGTAAGCGCTGTATTATTCTTCCTAATATTTGGGTAGGATAAGTGCTGATCGACGATACACACATCGATCAGCACTCATTTGCATCAGCTTATTACACAGGTCGATGCAAGTATATAGGGGTGGAAAGATTGCTATCACAATCATTCCTCCCCCATTCAGTTCTGTTAATTGTTGGCTATCCCTGATTACACATAGAGATGTGCTGCCATACGGTACTTGAGATGATAAATTATTAGGGTTTGAGTTACTGCTTTAGCAGAGGCATACACAGGATTTTCCTAAGGGGAAGGTTTATGTGTGAGAATGCAATAGAGTAATATGTACCTCAGAGGATGACCAGAGAAATTATTCACTGATAGGTGCTGGACATAAACAGAAATGTGCAACTTTTATGTAGAGGAATATCTATCCCTTTTTCATGTCTTACTCCTACCTATAATTGCTCTGCTCATTCCCCTAGTGCAAGTCCCAGTCTCTTACAGCACTCGCATACTTTGTCATGATTTGCTGTTTAGACAATAGTCAGAAGAGCAGGAGATGATAGAAAAGTGCAGATTACTTCACCTTTTTTCTACTGCTGCCGCAGCAAATTTTTTTAGATGTCTCATGGCTAGTCACAAAGCCCCATAACAGAGTAAATCAATGTGCCTTAATAATTGAGCCAGGCACAGAGTCCCTACTGAACTGCTTCTCAATGTGTCGTCTTTGCCTAAGTTACTTTGAAAACACACTGACTTTTTTATTACTTTTTATGACTTTTTTATGACTAATATTTTGGCATGAGGTTGGATGAACAGTATGATTCTCTTGCATTTGCAGCACGATTCACATTCAGTAGAATCCATTGCAAAACACATTAGATTTATCCTGAAGGCAAATGTCCCTACACTTATTTGGAAAGTTTATGTCAATATTTTCATTTAGTATAAAATATTCACTATACAAAGGTAAATAAGGGGTTTCTGCAGTTTCTAGATAATGATCAGCTATCCTCAGGATTGGTCATCAATATCAGGCTGGTGGGGTCCAACACCCTTAGCCTAACAGATCAGCTAATTTCAACAGCCACTGATGCAGAAGACTCAGCCCATTGTGTAGCGACCAGGCTGGCTAACTGCAGCTTAGTTCCCACTCACTTCCTGAGGATAGGTCATCAATATCTACAAGCTGGAAAATTTCTTTAGGCCACATGCACACGGCCGTTGGTGTTTTGCGGTTCGCAAACCGCGGATCCGCAAAACACGGAAGCTGTTCCGCGTTCCGTTCCACAATTTGCGGAACAGAACGCAGCCCATTGTAGAAATGCCTATTCTTGTCCGCAAAACGGACAAGAATAGGACATGCTCTATTTTTTTTGCGGTGGCACGGAACAGTGCAACGGATGCAGACAGCACACGGAGTGCTGTCCGCATCTTTTGCGGCCCCATTGAAGTGAATAGGTCCGCGCCTGAGCCGCAAAATATGCGGCTCGGACGCGGACCACAACAACGGCCGTGTGCATGGGCCTTAGGGTAAGTTCACAAGTGACTGAAAATCCAGTTGGAAAAAAGCACGAAAAACCACAACAAAACCCCATATATTATATTTTTTGTTGGTGAAAAGCCAGCAGATTTCACCCTCTCCATTGGAAAAGGTGAAATCCGCAAGAGAAATATGCTGTATAAATTAACATGTCATGCATTTCAAATATACAATACCACAGCTTTTCTGGATGCAGCATATTGATGAGAATTCAGGAATTATCATCCACTTTGCTGGTACTGTACAAAGATGTGGATGTGGAACTGTTAGCCAGTTCCATCTGAGATCCTTTATTTTTGACAGGGGGAAACATTTACTCAGCATGTTCCACCAAAATTATGGTGTAAAATGTGCCAAAAAGAATGGTGTTTTGATCTGCATGCACCAAATATATGAACTGTTTTCTCCAGAATTTTCACCATCACGCTGGAAATGAAACCCTTCAATCCTTGTATCTTGCCTAACACTAAGTGCCAGAGGCTCAATATAAATGTCAAACAATAAAGGAGAAAGTGGACAACCTTGACGGGTACCTAGTCAACCTAAAACTCGAAGTCAGAATACCGTTAAGATTCAATCTGGCAATAGGAGATTTATACAAAAGCCTGACCATACTTATAAACCTTGTGCCAAATCCCATCCTTCCCAACACCTTCCATAAGAATTTCCACTCCACCCTATCAAACACCTTAGAGGCGTCCAATGAAAGGATGGAGCGGCAATCCCTCTCCTGAAGTGAAAAATCTGCTTCAACGGATTCCTTCTGTAATTCGGTAAGAACCGGGAAAGTAATGGAATCTAAATACGCGTCTATTATTTCAACCGGAATGTTATCACTAGTTTGATATATTTACGAAAAAGGTTTTAAAAAAGCTCCCTTTATTTTATCCTGCTTATCACTGGCGAATAAACCCCTCATAAAGGCCTTAAACGCATCCCACACCAGTTAGATTTTAACTGAATTATAGTTAACATCACAGAAGTACACCATCTCCTGTTTTATCCAATCATGATTATCTATTACCGATAGCCAGTAAGGATTTAATCTAAAGGGAGGTACTACTCCTTTCCTATCACCACTCATACAAAGTTCAAGGAATACTGGCACATGGTTCGAGAGCGACCTAGCTTCATATTTCATTTGTCTAATATATCTCAAATATTTTTCATTTATTAAAGCCAGGTCGATCCCGTCTATAAAACCCGACTCCTGGCAGAATCGAGCCAAAGGGGACCCCTGATTGAGTACGGGAACATGGGTGACCCTACCCATGGAAGTCCGATCTGTCTTGGAATTAATAACACAGTTTAAGTCCCCATTCACTAAAGTAAGACAATCTGGGCATTGCTCCATAAACGTTAATATAGAATTCAGTACATAAAAGGAAAAGGGGGGAAGAATTTAAATAAAGGCTAGAATACATTGTCTTCCAAGAAGTTTCCCATAAAGAAAAACAAATCTCCCCTGCTTATCAATAGAGGACGCCTCGCAGACAAAATCCATCTTTTCATGAAAAAAGACGGTCACTCCTCTAGAGTGGCTGGTAAAAGTTGAGTGAAATGCCTGCGAGACCCATCCTCTATTAATCCGCACCAGGACCTCATCAGTAATGCTGTAACAGACAACAGCAGGTAAATGCCTCTGGACTAAATCGAACACTGCCTGTCTTTTAAACTTGTCTCCAAGTCCCCGTACATTCAAGGTTAAAATTCTTACAGACATGTAATCAAATAATCAAAAAAAAAAAAAAAAAACCTCCTCCTAGAAAATGCATCACAACCCATCCTCCCCCCCTCAACCCATGATCTGCCATTATCAAAAAGCAGACCTATCTACTCAGACGATCCCTCCTCCTGCCCCAGGTGTTACGGCATGTGTTCCGGATTTTTAGACGGAGACATCCGTAGCATGCTGCGGTTTTGTCAACGTCCAAAAAACTTTCACATACTGAACGGAAGACATCCTGATGCATCCTGAACGGATTTCTCTCCATTCAGTATGCATTAGGATAATCCTGATCAGTATCTTTCCGTCCTAGAGCCCCGAGGACGGAACTCTAGGACGGAAAGCAAAAACGCTGATGTGAAAGGGGCCTGAGTTGTTACATTGAAAATTATCCGGAGTTTGGCTGGGTACAGAAAAGAATACTTAATATGTTTGACCTGTAAACGTTTTTTAACAGCCAAAAAACGGTGTCTCTTTTCTTGTATCTCCTTAGAGAAATCCGGAAAGAAGGACAGTTTACTGCCATTATATAAAATGGGAGGGCACTTCCTGGCCCTCTTCAAGATCATATCTCTGTGAAACAAGGATTTTTGCCAAAAGTACCCGTGGATGCATTCCGGGAGTTGGTTTTCCCCCATGAATCCTCCAAAAATAAAGGCGAAAAATGTTCCTTTCCAAGTTCTCAAGAACAAGAGATTGGATCATCCCAACAGGGTTTTTTTCTTCTGCACCCCAGGATTCTCATAATGTACAGCCATTATTATTACAAAGTGGCCACAGTTAAAGAGGCAGTTTTTATTGATGGTATACCAGATTAAATAACAATACTTGGTACAATGTACTTATATGCTGGGATAGATACACAGATCTTTCAGTTACTCGCCTGTTTCTTGTCGTGCTATCTGTCTTTGAAATGAGAAGTGATGCTCGATCCTCCTTACTTTCTTTAATCTTCGGCTTCTGCCTGCACGTAGCACTGCCCTGGCCAGTGCCGTGCGCTCGCACTTGGGAGGCCCGCTAGTCCTTAAAGCTTTGGTGTGACATCAGGCTAGATGGAGGCCTTGATAGACCAAAAAGAAATCCAACGCGTTTCGGAAACGACTGTTTCCTTTGTCAGGGATAATGGTCCTGTTCTGCTTAGTTCTCCTAGTAAAACTTGCCCTACAGTGGTGGAGCTCAATGTTGCATCTTTTGTATCCTCTTATAACATATAGGAACTGTACTTTGTGTAACTTTCTTAGTACATATTTATAATTATAGAACACTTTTAGAAAGCAAATAATTCCATTTCTTGGTTTAACCCCTCCAGTGCCAGGGTGTTCTGCTCATATATCCATTTGCTTTCTGCTCAGGATATTTTTTTTTATGAAGTCCCCCTCCCCTTATGTTCGGTTTAATAATTTCAATGCCCGCAAATATAGAACCTCTGAACATGCCTTTATGTTGCTTGTAGTGTCTTGATAGGGGGTGACTTTCCACTTTTTTCTTTATGTTATTTATGGGTTTATTTATTCTAGTTTTTAATGCACATTTAGTTCTACCCACATAAATTTTGTTACATGGGCACGTGATGAAATAGATTACCCCTGTTGACCTGCATGTAAGGTGATACTTGATGTCATATTTTTCTCCCATATTATCAGAGGTTGAACTGACAGATTTTTTTGTACTTGTATTATCCTTATTTGTTATTTTAATACTAGGAGCAATCATATTTCCAAAAGCAGGTAAACAATGAATGGAAGGCAGAGCTGGCACGGTGACGGATGTCGGCCCCCCAGTGATCTAATTTGATGACCTATTCTGACAATAAGTCAGCGATAAAAATAACTCGGACAATGCCTTTAAGGCCACTTTACACTGATAATCACTAATAAACGTTTATATGAGCGCTCGTTAGAGATTATCTTCCAGTGTAAAGGGTTGTCGATCACCTGATGAACGCGTGAAATGCTCATTCATTGGGTAATATGATATCAGGACACCTAAATCATCGTTTGCAGGCAGCGGGATGGGCCATCTAAACAAGCTCTGCTGAAGGCAAACAATGATTCTGTATGGGGATGAGCGATGGCATAAGAGATCACTCCTCTCTATACTGTGAAGGAGATCGCTGCATGGAAATTCAGATGTCTCCTCCACTGACAAACAGGCAGTTGTCGGGAAGGAACACTTCCTTCCTAACAATACTCTGATAAATCTACGAATGTAAAGGGGTCTTTAGTAGTGTTGAGCGAACCCGAACTAGAATCGTCGGGCCCGGCGCCTAATGGACAACGGCCTGCTGACTGCAGGAGCCGGAGACGGGATCACGCAGTAACAAGGAGCGCACCGCGCATGCGTCAGGCTTCAGCGATCCCAGCCTCAAGGCAGAATGTCACTCAAAATGAAGAGAGGACGGGTAAGGGGCGGGCTTAGCTTGACTTGAAGCAAGGAGGCCGCTGCCCCCTTGACTTCAAGCTGACTCTGAGAATAGCAAAAACGTATATTAAAACAGCGTTTTTATAAAGTATGCAGCAACCAATGGAGGAATGAAACACATGATTAGGAACACACTGAGGGCTACTGTAAGGTAATGATGTCGGTTTAATATGTGTTTTGGAGGTGACAGGTTCCCTTTAATCTGTCTATTAGATTGGTGTGTGACATATTCCCATTCTTGTTGTGAGGTAACCTACACTGCATACCTGACAGGGAAATGAATATAGTTAATCCATCTGTTAGTTCGGTGGGTGACCTCAAAGAATGAGAAGAGCATCAAATAAGCGACGTGGCCCTGGTCGTGGTGCTGCTAAACATGAGCACCACCTGATGACCAGGCATCTAAATGCAAAGCACGAGCTACAGTGGAGTAATAACCTCAAAAACCACGAAAGATCTCAGGCTCCTCCTGCTCCCTCTTCTGCTGCAGTCTCGGCCTCTTCCACTTGCCACCCCGCAAACAGAGGATGTGGCAGCATCGCCACCACCTCCGTCACCGTCACCAAGCATCTCCACACTGTCCCATGGAAGCGCTCAGCTGTCCATCTCCCAAACACTGGAGAGAAAGAGGAAGTACCCCCTACCCACCAGCTATCCCTGGCCATTAATGCCAGTATTTTAGAATTCCTGGGCTTTGAAATGTTGTCATTCCCTCTGGTGGAGACAGAGACTTTTAAAACCTTATGGCAGTGGCTGTCGCACAGTACGTGGTTCCCAGCCGCCACCACTTTCCAGGCGAGCCATCCCAGCCCTGCACAACCAAGTGGCGGACAAAATTAGGTGTGTACTGCGCAACTCCATCTGTGGCAAGGTCCACATAACCACCGATACATGGACCAGTAAGCACGGGCAGGGACGTTATATCTCCCTAACTGCACACTGGGTAAATGCAGTGGAGGCTAGGCCTCAGGCGGATAGCAGTTTGGCGCATGTCCTTCCGCCACCGAGGATTGCAGGACGTTTCTCGTTGCCTCCTACTCCGCTTCCTCCTCTACCGCCTCCTCATCCGGTCAGCGTAACACCTGCACCACCAACTTCAGCACAGCCAGGGGAATAAACAGCAGGCTGTTTTGAAACTCATATTTTTGGGGAAAAACCTCACCGCGCAGGAGCTGTGGACGGGCATGGAACAACAGACCGATGAGTGGTTGGTGCCACTGAGCCTCAAGCCCTTCCTGGTGGTGTGAGATAACGGGCAAAATCTCGTAGCAGCTCTGGGAATAGCCGGTTTGACGCACATCCCTTGCCTGGCGCATGTGGTGGTACAGAGGTTCCTGAAAAATTACCCCGATATGTCAGAGCTGCTGCAGAAAGTGTGGGCCGTCTGTGAGCGCTTTCGGAGTTCCCACCCTTCTGCTGCTCGCCTGTCTGCACTGCAGCGTAACTTCGGCCTTCCTGCTCACCGCCTCATATGTGACGTACCCACATCGTGCACATGCTGGAGAGACTGTGCGAGCAGCAGCAGGTGATAGTAGAGTTTCAGCTGCAGCATGCACGGGTGAGTCGTTCTGTGGAACAGCACCACTTCACCACCAACAAGTGGGCCTCCATGCGGGACGTGTGTGCCGTGTTGCGCTGTTTCGAGTACTCCACCAACATGGCCAGTGCCGATGACACCATCCTCAGCGTTTCAATCCCATTTCTATGTCTCCTTGAAAAAACACTTCAGGTGATGATGGAAGAGGATGTGGCACAGGAGGAAGAGGAGGAGGAAGAGGGATCATTTTCACAGTTATCAGGCCAGTCATTCACAAGTGGCTTGGAGGGTGGGTTCCTGCAGCAACAGAGGCCAGGTACACAACAGTCCAGCCAGGGCACAGTTCTGGAGGATGAGGAGGAGGAAGAACCGTGTTCACAGCAGGGTGGCACCCAAAGCAGCTCATGGGCATCACTGGAGCGTGGCTGGGGGATACAGAGGACACAGACGATACACCTCCCACAGAAGACAGCTTGTCATTGTCTCTGGGCAGCATGGCACACATGAGCGACTACATGCTGCAGTGCCTGTGCAACGACAGCCGAGTTGCCCATATTCTAACCAGTGCTGATTACTGGGTGGCCACCCTGCTGGATCCCCGCTACAAGGACAACATGCCATCCTTAATTCCGTCACTGGAGCGTGATTGGAAGATGTGTGAGTACAAGCACACGCAGTTAGACGTGCTGCTGATGGCATTTCCACCTGACAGCGGGGGCTCAGTGGAAGCACAAGGCGAAGGCAGAGGAGGAGGAAGAAGTCACCAACGTAGCTGGGGCACCGCCAGCGCCTCAGAAGGGAGGGTTAGCATCGCCGAAATGTGGAAAAGCTTTGTCAGCACGCCACAACAACCAGCACCACCAGCTGATACAAAACGTCTTAGGGTACTTTCACATTAGCGTTTTGTATTCCATTTGTGAGATCCGTTTCAGGGCTCTTACAAACGGTCCAAAACGGATCAGTTAAGCCCCAATACATTCTGAATGGACAAGGATCCGCTCAGAATGCATCAGTTCGGCTCCGTTCCGCTTCTATTCTGTTTTGGAGGCGGACACCAAAACGCAGCTTGCTGTATTTTGGTGTCCGTCTGAAGAGGTGGAGCCTAACAGATCCGTTTTGAATTACAATGTAAGTCAATGGGGACGGATCCGTTTTCAATGACACAATATGGTGCATTTGAAAACTGATCCGTTCCCTATTGACTTTCAATGTAACTCAAAACTGATCCGTTTTGGACTTTGTCATTTTTCTGCAAACCTAATGCAAACAGATCCATTCTGAATGGATACAAACGTTTGCATTATAGGTGCGGATCCGTCTGTGCAAATAAACAGACGGATCCGCACCAACGCAAGTGTGAAAGTACCCATAGCAGGAGGCAGCATTTCAGCAACATGGTGGAACAGAACGTGTGCACACGCCTACACGTACTGACTGATGGGTCTGCCCCATTCAACTTCTGAATCTCCAAATTGTCCACATGGCCTGAGCTTGCCCTTTACGGCTTGGAAGTGCTGGCCTGCCCTGCGGCCAGTGTATTGTCCAAACGTGTGTTTAGCATGGCAGGGGGGGATGATCACAGATAAGTGCAGCCGTCTGTCCACAGCCAATGTGGACAAGCTCACATTCATTAAAATGAACCAGGCATGGATCCCACAGGACCTGTCCATACCTTGTGCTGTATAGACAAGTATACCGGCCGCACCCAGCCATTATTATACTCCAGTGCACTTTCTCTTTGCGTTCTCTTTTCTATTTCCCAATGTTTTGGGGTCTTCCCAAATTTATAAAAAATAAAAATAAAAAAACAATAAAGGGAGAAGAATACAAATAAAAAAACAACAAAAACAGTGTTGGCTACCTCCACCTCCTCCACCACTGCTTCTACCTACACCACCACTTCCACCACCTCCTCAACCTCCTACTTGACCTGCGCCTCCTAGTTCAAGATTATTATTTTTTTATTTTTTTCTATTCTATGTTATTTTATGTAACATAGTAACATAGTATATAAGGCCGAAAAAAGACATTTGTCCATCCAGTTCGACCTGTTTCCTGCAAGTTGATCCAGAGAAAGGCAAAAAACCCCTGTGAGGTAGAGCAAATTTTCCCCACTTAAGGGGAAAAAATTCCTTCCCGACTCCAATCAGGCAGTCAGAATAACTCCCTGGATCAACGACCCATCTTTAGTAGCTATAGCCTGAAATATTATTACGCTCCAGAAATACATCCAGGCCCCTCTTGAATTCCTTTATTGTACTCACCATCACCACCTCCTCAGGCAGAGAGTTCCATAGTCTCACTGCTCTTACCGTGAAGAACCCTTTTCTATGTTTGTGTACAAACCTTCTTTCCTCCAGACGCAGAGGATGTCCCCTCGTCACAGTCACAGTCCTGGGGATAAATAGATGATGGGAGAGATCTTTGTACTGACCCCTGATATATTTATACATAGTTATTAGATCTCCCCTCAGTCGTCTTTTTTCTAGAGTGAATAACCCTAATTTTGATACCCTTTCGGGGTACTGTAGTTGCCCCATTCCAGTTATTACTTTAGTTGCCCTCCTCTGAACCCTCTCTAGCTCTGCTATGTCTGCCTTGTTCACAGGAGCCCAGAACTGTACACAGTACTCCATGTGTGGTCTGACTAGTGATTTATAAAGTGGTAAGACTATATTTTCATCACGGGCATCTATGCCCTTTTGATGCAACCCATTATCTTATTGGCCTTAGCAGCAGCTGCCTGACACTGGTTTTTACAGCTTAGTTTGTTATTTATTAAAATTCCTAGATCCTTTTCCATGTTAGTGTTACTGAGTGTTTTACCATTTAGTATGTACGGGTGACTTGCATTATTCCTTCCCATGTGCATAACTTTACATTTGTCAGTGTTAAACCTCATCTGCCATTTCTCTGCCCAAGCCCCCAATCTATCCAGATCCCTCTGTAGCAGAAAACTGTCCTCTTTAGTGTTAATTACTTTACACAGTTTAGTGTCATCTGCAAAAATTGATATATTACTGTGCAAGCCTTCTACAAGATCATTTATAAATATATTGAAGAGAATAGGGCCCAATACTGAACCCTGAGGTACCCCACTAGTGACAGTGACCCAATCTGAGTGTGTACCATTAATAACCACCCTCTGTTTTCTATTACTGAGCCAGTTACTTACCCACATACAGATATTTTCTCCTAGTCCAAGTGTTCTCATTTTATATACTAACCTTTTATGAGGTACAGCGTCAAATGCTTTGGAGAAGTCCAGATATACGACATCCATTGATTCGCCGCTGTCAAGTCTAGAACTTACCTCCTCATAGAAACTGATTAAATTAGTTTGACATGACCGATCCCTCATGAAGCCATGCTGATATGGTGTAATTTGCTTATTTTCATTGAGATACTCCAAGATAGCATCTCTTACAAAACCTTCAAACAGTTTACCCACAACAGATGTTAAACTTACCGGCCTATAATTTCCAGGCTCTGTTTTTGGACCCTTTTTGAATATTGGCACCACATTTGCTATACGCCAGTCTGGTGGAACATTCCCTGTCAGTATGGAGTCCGTGAATATCAAAAATAAGGGTCTGGCTAGGACATCACTTAATTCCCTTAGGATACGGGGTGTATGCCATCCGGTCCTGGCGATTTGTCTATTTTAATCTTTTAAGTCGCTGCTGTACTTCTTCCTGGGTCAGACAGGGCACTTTTAAAGGGGAATTTACTTTTACATTTTGCATTTCATCTGACAGTTTATTTTCCTCAGTGAAAACAGTGGTGAAGAAAATATTTAATAGCTTGGCTTTATCCTCATCGCTTTCTGCAACTCCCCCTCATTGCTATGTAGAGGGCCGACTCCTTCAGGTTTATATTTTTTACCATTTATATAATTGAAAAACATTTTAGGGTTAGTTTTGCTCTCTTTGGCAATTAATCTCTCGGTCTCTAGTTTGGCAGTTTTTATTATTTTTTTACATATTCTATTTTTTTCCTTATAGTTTATCAGTGCTTCCTGGCTCCCCTCCTGTTTTAGTGATTTATATGCTTTCTTTTTGTCATTTATTGCTTTTTTTACGGTTCTATTTATCCACATTGGTTTCTTCTTATTTCTTAGCCTTTTATTTCTATCCACATTTGTTTGCAGGGCAACTTATTTCTATCCACATTTGTTTGCAGGGCAACTGTCCTGCTCTTACCCCCATGTCGCTTCCTTTTGAAGCCCTCTAGCCCTTTCTATGACTATTATACAGGCATTTTAGTGCCCCAAATTTTGGGTCCCTATTGACTTCAATGGGAATCAGGTTTAGGGTCAAGTTCGGGTCCCAAACCCGAACTTTGAGCCGAAGTTCGGCCGAACCCAGCGACCCGGAACTTCCAGGTGTCCGCTCATCCCTAGTCTTTAGTAGTATAAATCTGCAATAACAAACACAGATTTTCTTATCAGGGTTGAATCTTATTAGTGCCATAAACAAGTGTTGTACATTTTTGTTATCCTCTGCGCTTCACTGACTGTAATCCATGCAATTGTGGTGCCCATTGGGAGATTTAATATTACTCGCCTCCTGGTATGCTGTTAGCGACACTGGGATGCTGCTGACTAGTTTGTCTCAGCTGCCTGGTTCCTCACTCTTCTTATTCTGGTCTTTGCTGTGAGAGATGGATCCAGGTGGATTCCTCCTTTACCTTGATGGTTGTTGATGTCGGCAGGCGGTATTTAGTTTTTTAGTAGGGTTGAGCGAACCTGAACTGTAAAGTTTTTCGCACCTGGACCCGAACCCGAACATTTCCGTAAAAGTTAGGTTTGTGTTGTTCATTAAATGAAATAGATTAAATATACCCAGGCGAAGCCGGGTCCTTCAGCTAGTACATATATATATATATATATATATATATATATATATATAATATAAAGCTGAGTGTATGTGTGTATGTCAACTAAAGGAATCCGCATCGTCGCATTTACAATCACAAAATTTAACACACAGGTACATCAGGTGTCCAGGAAGGTTTTAGACCGGGTCTCAGCTCTCAAGTAAGTACCGTTCCTGAGATATTCCCAAAAAATGCATTAGCCAATAAAAGCCTACAGGTCTTTCTCCTCATATCCCAACTGCCATACACACAGTCACATGATCCATATCAGCCAATAGAAGCTTGCAGGCCCTTAGTCTCCACATATACACAGTTTTACACCAGGTTTCCATAACAACCCAGCCATTCTTATTCACTGCTGTAGGTCAGCTTTAAAAGGGCAGGGCGCTGTGGATGACACTGTTAAGAGAGCGGAGTGCTGTGGAGGTCACAGTTCAGGGGGCAGGTAGGGTGGGCAAAAAATAAAGGTAAAAATCAACTTCCTGTCAGCTGCAGGGGAGGGAGGGAGGCTGACTTTCTCCTTGCAGCTCACGCTCAGACAGCACAGTGCTGTTCAAAAGGACATCACTGTGTCCGTCCAGGCTCTGCTCCGGACGGAGGACAGGGAGTCTGAAAACCGGACTGTCTGGCCTAAAACTGGACCTCTGGCCACCCTAGGGGTAGGCTGCTGTGGAGATCACAGTTAAGGGGACGGTCCACTATGGAGGTCAGTGTTAAAGAGGACCTTTCACCTGAAAATGCAAGTTAAAATAAAGATATACCCTTACTTGCCGGCCCCCGGTGGTGCTTATTCAGTTGATCTTTTTTCACTGTGTGCCCCCGTTTGTCCGCGGTGCCCCCCACAATAGTTCCCGCCTTCCATGCTAATGAGCCATTTGGCTCAACTGGGCGGGCCTGCAAAAGTTCTCCCGGGCGTGTCTTTCTTCTCCCTGGCACGGAGCGCATCCAATCAGCGCGCTCCGCTCTTAGCCAGGGAGAAGAAGCTCCAGTTCTCGCGAGATTTGCGAGAACTGGAGCGATTTCATCCATCCTGAGCCGGCGTCATCTTGGATTCCCGCGGCGAGCATTCACGCTGCTCCGAGGTCACTAATAAAATGGCAGCCGCTGTGGAGGTCACAATTAAAGGGACGGGCTGATGTGGAGGTCACTGTTAAAGGGGTGGCCACTGTGGAGGTCTCTGTTAAGGGGGCAGGGAACGGCAGAGGTCACAGTTAAAGGGACGTTCTGCTATGGATGTCAGTGTTAGGGGGCTGGGTGTTGTGGGGGTCACATTTTAAGGGAATGGAGCTCTGTGGAGGTCACTGTTAAGGGGGGCACATTATTGTGGAAATTACTGTTAACAAAATGGGGTACTGAGGAGGTCACTAATAAAGGGGCTGCCACTGTGAAGGTCACTGTTAATGGGTAGACCGCTGTGGATGTTACTGTTTAAGGAGCGAGGTACTGTAGATGTCACTGTTATAGTGGATACTGTCGATATCTTATAACAACACACACAAACATTAAATGAAATAGATGAAATATACCCATGCGAAGCCGGGTCCTTCTGCTAGTACATATATATAGAGAGAGAGAGACCAGTGAATGGCTGCAGTGGTGCACATGATATCAGGATGTCACCCAGTCCAAAATGGACCAATAGAAGTGGGAATGGTACCATCAGAGCTGGAACACTGCTGCCTGAATGGCTTTATTTTTTTAGTGTACACACATTTTGGCCATTATTTAATTCTTAGTTAGAGGTTGGACAATATGTTTAATAGGGCTTTACAGGCCAATTTGGTAGCATACGGCAAAATTATGACATTGGTCCTTAGTGTTTCCATGTGAGCAAAAATGTTTAATGCGATCAACTATCAGTGTGAAGGCCTAGCCTAAACCTCTGCACTAACAATGGTTTTCTTGGTAATTTCATCACTTATTACTTATGCTATCTTAAAATGACTGAAAAATCGGACAATAGTTGGAAAGTGAATATATAAAGTTGTTGAAAACAATATTTTTTACAGCCTTATCCCATCAACTCTCGAATCATAACCCATGGCAGAAATAGGTTACTGCAAAATAAGCAGAACAACCGGCATAAAACCAGAACAAAATCTATTACTTACCAGAGGTAAAAGAAAAGCAGATAAGCGTCTTCGGTTAAAGGGATTTCCAACAGGTTAAGGGATTACGTCAGCGCGCCGGTTCTTGAATATATTATATATAAGAGGCGGCGCTGGACTTAGGAAGGCGGCGCTGGGCACCGGACCGAGGGTGCAGCTGGGCACCAAGTTAGGAAAGGACATCCCCTTGGGCATGTTATGTAAGTAATTTGCATATCACTAAGATCGATTTTATAAAGAAATAAATCTACACTGTTAGTTAATAGGGGCATCATTTGATACTGCCCAGGGAGACCTACAAGTAAATATGTTTAACTGTAGGGGGTAAAATGTGGTGACAGAATCCCTTTGAAGTAGTCTATAAATTAGAAAGAAGTAGCAACACAATACAGAGAGTTGGAAATACTAAAGCCATAATAAGGCTCTGGTATCCAGTAAAGAAAATTAGAAAACTGCCCATTATAGGGATGGGAATATTGTATCAATAAAGGGAGTCTGTAGAAAGTCTACATATGATAAAATGAATAATAGTAAATGGCGCAGATACATCTTGTATAATAAAATCTACCATCTGAATCCTCTGTATCCATGACTATTACCTGCCCAAATCCACTTCTAACGATGAATAGAAATAGTTGTTTTTTGAATCGGTAATTGCTTCCGCACTTTCTGTCTTTCTGTGGGATGCTCGTAAACAAAAATGTAAATATTCTTAGGGAGGCATCACACTATTAAGTCTGTTCCTTGACAAAATGCAACTTAATAGTGTTATCATCATGTTCAAGGTGTTTCCGACTTGTAGGTTGTATAAAAGAAAGATGGTAATAACTTGTCTTGCTGTAATAACCTATATTTTACTCTATAAATAGGCAGTTGCTTCCAGCTCTGAATACAAAGCAGCATTTTACTGCAGCATCACACAGTGTAAAATATTCCGAATATAGTGGATTATATTTTCAAGGAGTAAAATGTCTTGACAACATCATTTATAATGGCTTTCTGGTCAAGCAAAGATACGTACACAAGACATTTGTCATACTTAGCCAGTCACTGCAGAATGTAAATTGAGTAAGCATCGTCTAACAAATGAGTTAAGATTCATGCAGCAGTAGACGTAGGGCCAGTAAACTACAAAAGTAGTACTTTCATGTCAGAACAATACCACAATAAAAGTCTTGACTTGCACAATAAGAGCTGGCATGGAATGGGTAAAATAAGGCAATTTTGTAATTGGCTCAAAAACGTACTAGTACTATGTTAAACATCTTTAATCATCCATCCTCTACCATTAGCCTTTCAAAATTCTTAAAGGGACACTTCCGCCGATTTTTTAAATCACATATTAGCAACCTATATGTGACTATTCTATGTATTTTTAATAAAAAAAAAAAACTGAATAGTTTTCTGGTAATCATTTCTTGAAGTCACTCCATGTACTCTCTCAGTCAAACTATTCACTGTGACCGGAAAGAGTCTCCATGTAGTGATTCAATTAGAGCATCACACTTTACTCTAAGCAGTGTAATGCTCATTTGTGGACATCTATATCTCAGCCTATCAAAAGAACAATAGAGATGTCACACTGTGGTCCCAATTTTATACATACTATTAACAAGAAGATTATCCTTCAGATAACATCTTCCCCTCACAGCGGCAGTAAAATGACAAAGAATTACCTATTTATATAGGAGGTTGTAGAATTTCTGTGGACTGCCACAAAAGAACATTTTCAGAGGCATAGAACTAGTGAAATAAAACAGAAAAACAGCCTAACATTCTTTAAAAAAATTGCTTCCTATGAAGGCTGAGTTTAAAAAATTCTTCTTTATGATGGTAGTGTCTATGGTCTATTACACAATCCCACTGGAACCACAGATGAACACTGTCTTTCCTTAAAGGGGCTCTCTGTGAATTCAGAAAATGAAAATACTTAAATATTACTTTATAATAAATATATTCCCAAATACCTTTCATTATTTATAATGGCTCATGTCTAGGGAGCAAACATCAGGGGAAACAAAATGGCCACCATTCTGTTAGTACACCCAAAATCTGTCCTAATTACACAGAACAACACTGAGCTAAAGAGCTGCCTCATCCTCCTATCTGCTCTAACTGTCAGGGGTTATGATCCTGAATACAGATGATATGATCTTCAGATAAATGTCTGTAGGAATGGAGTTCTTAAGGAGACATGAGGTACAGAAAGGACCGACAGGACAGACTGTGGGACTGTGGTAATGGAGACTGCATATAATAGCTGCTGCTCATTATCCACACCCTCCCCTCTGTACTTCATGTCTCCTCATGAACACCATTCTTACAGAGATTAAGCTGAAGATCTTATCAACTGTATATTGACAAACAGAGCAGATAGGAAGATGAGGCAGCCCTTTACCTCAGTATCGTGAAGTAACTTGTCCTGCTGTGTGATTAGGACAGGTTTTATTTGTACTAATAGGTCGGCGCGGCGGACATTTTATTTCTCCTAATGATTGCTCCCTAGACAAAACAAGCCTTTATAACTAATGAAAGGTGGGAATATATTAATCATAAATTAATATTAAAGTATTTTCATTTTTTTAATTCCCGGAGAACCCCTTTAAAGGGTTTCTGTCACCAGGATTACACATTATCAGCTGTCTGACATTAGCTATGTGCTAATGTCAGAGCAGCTTGATAATGTCTTTTTTATAAAAATCCGATGTATATTTAGGCTAAAAAACGTCTTTTTATAATATGTAAATTAGCCTCTAGGAGCAGGGGCGTTGCCCTGCTCCTAGCGGCTCCGTGCGGCAACCTGCTGGCACGCCTTCTTTCTTTGATTGACAGTGCCGGGCAGCGATCCTCTCCTGCCTCGGCACTGTCTCTCTGCTAAATCCTGCGCCGCCGCTCTGTATTCGGCACAGGCGCGGTGAGCTGAGGACAGCAGGCACCAGCGTCCTCTGCTCACCGCGCCTGCGCCGAATACAGAGCGGCGGCGCAGGATTTAGCAGGGAGACAGTGCCGGAGGCAGGAGAGGATCGCTGCCCGGCACTGTCAATCAAAGAAAGAAGGGGCGTGCCAGCAGGTTGCTGCACGGAGCCGCTAGGAGCAGGGCAACGCCCCCCCTGCTCCTAGAGGCTAATTTACATATTATAAAAAGACGTTTTTTAGCCTAAATATACATCAGATTTTTATAAAAAAGACATTATCAAGCTGCTCTGACATTAGCACATAGCTAATGTCAGACAGCTTATAATGTGTAATCCTGGTGACAGAAACCCTTTAACTCTTATGCTATGGTCAAGTTTCTGGATGCAGTTTTGGAAGACAAAATCATTCAGGAGTGGATCATAAAGGGAGACAAAGTATAAAGAATGAATATCATAAGATGAATATGAAAATATGTCTTCTCCTGTTTTTTGGATTTATTTCTGGTTTTGGCTTCCAAAATTGCATCCAGGAACTTAAAGTATAACCCTCATGTTTTCATCAAAAAATCTATTTTAGCACATGTTACTGCTACAGCAGCATTATGCATAAAGAGATCTTTAGATTCTTCACATACCACTGTTTTCCTTGAGTTTTTCCCTTCGTTACAGCTGTTTCTGTTTAAACATTTACAATATGAGGACCTTCTCAAGATGGCTCCTCTGACAGTTCTCTGAGGCCAAAACTGCTTTCCCTCAGTTCCCATACTCAATTGCTGTAGCCAGCAGCTTCCTGATAGCCAATCAGATTGGATTAGTGAGAGACACGCTTCCTACCTTTGAAGCCTAATGCCGCCATGCATTGTGAAGGACTGCTCTTCTGTCTATCTGTCTTCTTAGCCAGAAAAAGACAAGCCCTAGCAACTGTCTTTTAAGGGAGCAGTGGAAAAGGACAGGGGACATTAATGAAAGCTGTTATTATAAGGTAACAGCTTCCTCAGGTATACAATACATGCCTAGCTCTAATGACCTAGAAGATAAAAAAAAATATGACAGTAACACTTTAAATATGTGGCCATATCATTGGAATCAGTTGGGTTCAAAAGATAATCAGCCACAAGGGTGGATGGAAGCAGAAGATATTTAAAAATGCTGTCATCACAAATTACCAAAATATCATCTAAAATACCACCAAAACCATATGCTAATCTAAACTTTACTATACAGCTACGATACAAACCCAATCACCGAGGACTCTCTAAGCTGATGTACCCTTTGATACACCTCACAGTATTTTCAAAGACAGGGAGCATATACAGAAGTTCTGGTCTTTGTCAACCCTGGTCCTTAGTCATCTATGAACATTAGACTCAATGTATCTTTCCATGCTACTCTTGAACCTAAACCTATTCCCTGCCTAAACCAACAGTCTATGGGTCCAATAAATTCCTGAGCCCCAATGCAAAATCTGTCACAAAACCCCTCCCAACTATCACAAGTCATATAAAATACTACTGTCTTCTTATGGCCCTAGGTCTCAAATGCAACTGTTACCTCTGCAGCCCCTTATAGCTGCATCCCGGTAGTAAAGAGACCTCATTACTTGACTCTTCACGCTCCTAGTATTCTTCTAAGGTTTTTCACCATCAATAATCCAAGCTCTCCACCAGTCTTCTTGTATCTGCACTTCTGCATCTTCCTTGGCCTTTCTTGGTCTCACAATTTTTGTTGTTTGTGTGGTCAATAGAACAGGACAGTGAGGCATCTTCTTCAGTCCTTTCTCCGTCACCTAAAGTCAGCAGTGTCTCCAAGACAGCTGTACATCTGACGATATGGCAAGCACCCAACCTTATTGCCACACTTGGGTTCTGCTGGACAGCCTCTGGACAAAGCAGAAAAAAAAGCCTAAAAGCATTTAAAAAGCAGAGGGATCAGCATGTAGCAAGTTAACTTTCTATTTTCAACAAGTCAAGTTTCTTACAAATCCAAAGGTTTGTTTCTCCTTTAAAATTAGAAATGGAATGTATTCCATTCTGTGACAAAAGAAACAGACGCCGATTTTTGTCTGATCCTGGGCCAACTCAGTCCCTTCTTCTATCCTTAATACAGCACGTTCTATTTTTAAATGAGTTTGCTAAGCCATTATTCGGATGATGGACGCCGCCATTATTCTGATGATGGTGTCTGTTCAGATACAGTCATTAACTTTCCTACATTTATTCTGAGAAAAAGCAGGGAAGAAAAAGCAGGGGTTTATTTTTTTATCTAGCTACATGGCATGCAAAATTGAATTAGCGTTTTCCACATAGTGTTCATTATCTATAGAACATACGTAAGTTCCAATGTGGAGCAATGCTCAGGGTCTGTACATTATCTACGCAGTACCTAATAAGAGCATTATATTACAAGGAATCTATCACTGTCTGCAAATAACTATCCTAACTCCCTATTTTTATGTTTGATTGAAACTGAAACATGCAATTATTTTCTTATGGAGGCTCGTATTTTACAGAAGGTGTTTCCCTGGTAATTCTATACTGACTGGTTTAATGGTCTAGATGTAGCGTTTCAGAAATCAAGAGAAATAGAAAATACATATACAATAGATCTAGCGTCTAAAAAACAGATCACACAATAAGGACCTCACATTCAAGGAATCATAGGTTAATTGGCCTCCTATTAAATTCACTTTAGAGTATATATGCATGTGCCTGATAGAGAGAAATTAGAATGTGAGACCCTCTGAGGGTGGGGACAATGGGGTAGATGCATTAATACTGTCCTAGAGAAGACAAGCAAACAATGCGCCAAATTTATCACAAAGGCACATGCTGTCTGATAAACTTGGCATATCTTGCTAGATGGGTTAGGCTTCTTTCACGATCTTAGCGTTAGGAGCGTGCTGCGGTTTTTGTCCAGCCTTGGCATGTTTGCCGTGCTGTGGTCGCATCTCTGACGCGTCCACCTTTATAGTGAATCAGGCCAGAGTGGACTTCCAGCGGCACACGTTTGCTAGCGTTCCTCTGCCGGACAATCCAGACGTCAGGGTAAAGAAGACTTAGACACTTTTCCTTATACTAACTTTTGGCTGGCATACCGTACACCAATTTTTTCTGCCAAAATAATGCCACATGTCATTAAAGAGAATCTGTCACCATAATTTTGGACTATTATCTGCTATACTACTGAAAATAAGGCTAGTTTCACACTAGCAGCACGGAACTCCAGCAGGCTGTTCCATCGGGTGAACAGCCTGTCAGATCCGTCCTGCCGCTAGTAAGCGTGTGCTCCCACAATACCGCTCCAGCCCCATCGACTATAATGGGGGTGGGGCGTAGTTCCGGCATGTCGTAGTTTTATTTTATTTCATTATAGTCAATGGTGGTCGAAGCGGTAGTTCGGGGGCACATGTTTACTAGCGACAGGACGCATCCGACAGGCTGTTCACCCGACGGAACAGCCAGCCTGCTGGAGGTCCGTGCCGCTAGTGTGAAACTAGCCTAAGGAGTCCAGATCACCATTTTTTATTTTCCTATTTGTTAAAGATGCCCTCAATCAGGGCTAATTACGTTTGCTCTACTGCTCCAAATTAGTTTTGATCCTAGGATTTTACATGCATAGAAGAACCCACACTGACACCAGGCAAGGGTCAAAGCAGTTTTCGTTTTATTACAGGAAATCAAGCAGTATATAAGTACATCAGAGGGGGCATCCCCCCTGAGGCTCGTGGCATTGTTTCATTGGCTAGAATACAAAAATAAGAAAAGAGATAACACTTGGCATCTGCGCATTGTCCATTGTTTTACAAACTTTGGTATGCAAGCCATTCAAACATCTAGGTGCAAGTGCCATCTTGGAATGGCTTCACAATAGCAGCAGTACAGCTTACGTCATATGGGACACATCAGGGAGGAGGGTCACCTTGGATAAGGTGAAGCCTTTGTGCTTTTAGTCCCAACTTGGGTGAATAAGGCATTGCCTGAGAGCTGGAGCATATGGGGCCATCTTAGCTGATTAAGAATGATATCCACATCTCCATCACTACTGCCACCCGTTCCCCTGCTATCAGCGTTTTAAGTTGCCCTGGACTGCTGTGCTAACACAATGAAGAGGACTCCTGTGCATATGCACAGCAGTCCTGACAATGTATTCCAGCAGAGCTTTGAGCGCTGCAAGCGGGGAAATGGGGGGCAGTAGGAAAATAAAAAATAATGATCTGGAATTCTTGTCTGTAGTACTACTGCAGATAATAGTCCAAGATGGTAGTGACAGATTCCCTTTAATAAATTTGGTACATTTTGCGACTCCACTTTGCCACAACCCCTTTTCTAGACACTTTTCAAAACTGTCTGATTATGCATAGAAAGTGTCTAAAATACATAATAAATTTTATACACGTGTATACCAAATCTCCCCCATTGAGTGAATAACTTCTTTGTACTTTGCTGAAAACATTTGCAAGACTTATCAATCTGTGCCCAAAATATAAATGTAGGCGATCCTTTCAAAAATTTGTTATGGGGTGCAGAATTTGTTACATCTGGCAGTCTTTATTTATATGGGTAGTGTATACAATTCTCACCTCTGGGATTCCCACCTCCATGGAAAATGCAGGTGTCCTGATGGCAATCCTGTCTACCCATGCGGAGGTGGTCACACATTCATGTGGCTTTCTGTACTGAAATCTAAGGTAGTTACTGACTCAGCTGTTTCCAAAACCAACATTAGTGGCGAGGACCATATGCATGCACAGCCACCTCAACTTGATGGTCAGGTGGGGAAGGTGTACTGAGTCTTTTGATACAACAAACTATACGTGATTTGCCTTTATATTACTCTACCTGTTTGTTTTTTTGTAACACTCATAAAGGGGTTGTCCATGTTAAATAAACCCCACTGCAGCAAGAGTACTTTTACACTTGCGTTGTTAGATTCCGGCAGGCAGTCCCGTTGCCTGAACTGCCTGCCTGATCAGGTAAACTGTATGCAAACGCATGTCATTAGCAAACTGATCAGGATCCTGATCAGTCTGACAAATGCATTGAAAAACTTGATCTGTCTTTCAGGTGTCATCCAGAAAAACAGATCAGGTATATATTCTTTCACATTTTTAAAAGTCTGCGCATGCGCAGATTGGAAAACAGTATCAGTTTTTCCAGAATACTTGGTGTTAGTGCATTAGTGCATTTCAATGCAAAATAATGCCGGATCCAGCATTCAGGCAAGTAGGTGGGAGGGGGGGGGGTTCAGCTTCACCCAATAAATAATTTTTTTCCCATTTTCCAATACTACCTAAAAAGTGCAAGAATGAAAATTGGCCTGGAATATATATGGTAATAGGTAATAGGTAATAAGAGGGTATGGGATGGATTGTAGGGTGACCATACGCCCTATTTTCCCCAGACATGTCCTCTTTTTGGTAACTAAAAAATGTCCTTCAGGGATTTTTTTAATGATCAGGATTCTCTGGGATTATCAAGGGGGCGCACTTACAACTTTATTTGCTTTTCAGTGACTCTGTACAGGACGCCAGGGAGTGGTGAATGTAGCTCTGCTATGGCTGTTATTACTTCACCATTCCCTGGTCTTCTGCTATAGGTGCGGCATTGTCCTGTGTCCTGACCTTATGCTGAGCAACATCAAATCAGTATAGAGCTGCAAGAGGACTGTGCTGGATCTCCAGAGTGCCAGCACCTTCCAGGACAGAAGAGGTAACTATTTATTTACTTATTTTGTTAGATCTGAGGTATGTTTGATGGGTAGGAGCGATATAGGGAGCCATGACTTTGAGGTCTGATCTGAGGTCTGATTGATGAGGGGGGCAGTGTTATTGGAGCCTTTACTTTGGGGTCTGATCTCAGCTCTGACTGATGGAGTGGGGGTTTGTAGATTTGTAGAGGGGCCATTACTGTAGGATCTGATCTATGGTCTAATTGATGGAGGGAGGGAGGGAGTGTTATATAGGGCTATTATGACTTTGGGGTATGATCTGAGATCTGATTGATGGAGCGGGGAGTATTATAGGGGTCATTACTTTGGGGTATCATCTGAGGTCTGATTGATGATGGGGGGTGTTATAGAGGCCTTTACTTTGGGGTCTGATCTGAGGTCTGATTGATGGAGGGTGGTGTTATCTAGAGGCTATTACTTTAGGGTCCGATTTAAGGGATTCAGAGGTAGGAGTTATAGAGGCTATGAATTTGGAGTCGAATCTGAGGTCTGATTTAAAGGATGGAGGATATAGAGAGCCACATGAATTTGAAGTTTGTATGAATTTGAGGCTAATCTGGGGTCTGTATTAATTTTAAGGTCTGGTATAGGCTTAATGCCTAAAGGCTGCATTGGGTCCCACCATTTTATATTTCTGCAGCTGCACCCTTTGGCACTTTTATTTTGGAAGTACAGTATTTTTGGAGCAGCAGCAGGCACAATATTGGTGGACACTACAGGCTGGGAGTGTTAAAGGGGCAGCTGTATAGGGGTTCTATAGAGCGCGGGGATGGACTGCAGAACCAATGAGTCAATCATAGGTGTAACTTAATCTCCTGGGCACTAATGTAAAATCTGTAACAGGCCTCATCTACAGTGTGCCATTTATTAATCCTGGGGTGTCACAACACACCCCAGGATTACTAAATGACACACTGTAGATGCTGCTCCTATTCACTTTAATAGTTCTGCAATAACCAGTTTAATCCACTACATAATAGCTGGAGGTGTGGAGTTCCAGCACCTATTTTCAGAGGGAATTTGAGATTAAGAGTATCATCAGTATTTGAGGTCTCGTTTACATGGGCTGATGCCAGACAATGAGAAGTGCCTGACTAAAGATATAAGAAGTTGATCAATGCTCATTCAACAGACTTTTTACATAGGCCAATGTAAATGCTATGGGGACAAATGATTGTTCAGTTTGCATGTTGTTTGACATATTTTGTTGATTTTTAGGCCTGCATACACGATATGGTCAACAATAAACAAGCATTTTCTCATTTGATGGCTGATCACTACCATGTTTACATAGACTAATGTTCAAGGAACAGCATTGTTATGTATGTTCATTAGTCCAATTGCTACAGGCTGTGTAGACCCACTGTGCCAACCAACTGGTTTGACTTTGGGCTAGTCCTGAGTGCATTATCCTGGCAATCCCCTGGTTTTAACCCTTTAACCCTTAGGCTGCATTCACATGGGCGTGATTTCCACACGGATGCAATGCGTGAGGTGAACGCATTGCACCCGCACTGAATCCGGACCCATTCATTTCTATGTGGCTATGTACATGAGCGGTGATTTTCCCGCATCACGTTTGCGTTGCGTGAAAATCGCAGCATGTTCTATATTCTGCGTTTTTCACGCAAAGCAGGCCCGTAAGAAGTGAATGGGGCTGCGGGAAAATCGCAAGCGACTGCGGATGCGGTGCGATTTTCTCGCATGGTTGCTAGGAGACGATCGGGATGGGGACTCGATCTTTATTATTTTCCCTGATAACATGATTATAAGGAAAAATAATAGCATTCTAATTACAGAATGTTATGTAAAAAGGGGAAGAGAGGGTTAAAAATAAAAAAAAATGTAACTCACCTCATCCTCTTGATCGCGTAGGTGCCGGGATCATTCTTCTTTCTTCATTCTGCTGGGTAAAGGACCTTCGGTGACATCACTGGGTCACATGGTCCAATCAAAAGTTTCCATGATTTGACCATGTGACGTCACCGAAGGTCCTTCAACCAACAGATATGAAGATAGAAGATGTTCCTTACACCTACGCAATCAGTGGGAGGAGGTGAGTTAAAAAAAATGTAACCCTCTATTGCCCTGTTAACATAGCATTCTGTATTTAGAATGCTATTATTTTCCCATATAACCATGTTATAAGGGAAAATATTAAAATATAAAGAATACTCAACCCCAAACCGGATTTCAGTGATGAAGTCCGGCTTCGGGTCTGGGTACCAAGCATGCCGATTTTTCAAACGCGCGTGCAAAACTCATTAAAATGCTTTGCACTCGCACAGAAAAATCGCGCATTTTCCCGCAACGCACCTGCCTCTTATCCGGGCGTCAAACATGACGCCCGTGTGAACCCAGCCTTATACAGGGATCTGGCCTTCGTTACAGGGGAGCCACCAGACTGCTACTTCTTGTAATAGTCCCGTTCTGGTTGGCTGCTGACCTACGGGGTTAGAGACACTGGTGAAAAGCATGGATGGATCAGGCAATAATCTTAGTCAGGAAACAGGCAGAGGACTGGGCAAGCAGAGTAGTGCAAATCTGTGAAACAGTCCAGAGGTCAGGGCAGGCAGCACCGGTTTAGATCAGAAAAAAAAGCACGGGTCAAATCAGGCCACAGAGAGTCAGAATCCAGGGACCAGGCAAAAGTTGGCACCCAGGCAGACAAACAGATTAGAGGCAGAAAGATTATATCTCGCATATATAGTACAGCTGATATTAGCTGATTAGACAAGCAGCTGCACAAAACTGAAATTAACTCTTGCAGAACTGCACTGTGAGGTTCAATGAATAGGCTCTTATCCACACACAAGAAGAGACCTAGCAGCCAGACTGTGGCCTGCAGTGTGGAACAAAGGAGTCTGGGGGCCAGACCCGAGCAGAAGTAAGGAGAAGGATTCAGCACCCAGAGGATAGGTCGTCAGTATAAAACTCCTGGAAAACATAAGGACATAATAATACATGAGCACTGAAATAATGTATCCTTAGGCCTCTTTCACACGGGCGTCATGTTTGACACCCGGATAAGAGGCGGGTGCGTTGCGGAAATATGTGCGATTTTCCCTTGTGGGTGCAAATGTTTGTAATGCGTTTTGCACGCACATGAGAAAAACCGCCATGTTTGGTACCCAGACCCGAAGCCGAAGGTTTCGGGTCTTCTGGAGAATTTATTATTTTCCCTTATAACATGGTTATAAGGGGAAATAATAGCATTCTTAATAAAGAATGCATAGTAAAATGAAGTGGAAGGGGTTAAAAATAATAAAAGTTAACTTACCTTAGCCACTTGATCGCGTAGTTGCGATCTCTCCTCTCTTTCCCTGCATCAGCTAAGATCTAAAGGACCTGTGATAACGTCACATCACATGGTCCAATCACATGGTCCATCACCATGGTAAGACGCCCGTGTGAAAGAGGCCTAATAGTTCCCAGAAAACCTACCTATAACGTTCTGTTGCAGACAGTAGATGCAGGTCAGAGACCCACTGTGCCTTTTGTGACCATAATGGAGGTGAAGCTTGATTTTTCAGGGCTTCCATAGCTCTGCAATGAGATGTTTAACAGCTTTTAATTACTAAAGGATCCTAGTTTACCTTTTAAAATGAGATATTGATCTAGATTTAATGAGAAAACAATGTGTAAATACATTGGAAAGGACATTTATTCATGAACTGTTGACGTGTACAGAAGACTGCAATACTCTGAGGATCTCTGCATTGGACGTCAGCCCTCTAAGTATGTAGATGGTTAATGTTTATACGCAGATTCAAGATTCATTGAGCTCTCAGGCTGTATATCACACACCGCCTCTGACAGCCATCATTTCCTTCTTAGCAAATCGAATCCCTGTAGCTAAGCCTAAGGAAGTTGATAAAGCAATTAAAGGCTTCTGTCTTGGTTACCATAGCACCATCTCGGCACACATCTGCTTACACAACGCCAGTAGGTATGCAAGGGGCTTGTATGACACGGGTATGACGGAGTTTGTGTTGCAGTGACATTTCTAAGACCCATGTTATGTCTCCTGCTATCTGCAATGACTTTATAAATGGATACAGAAAACAGCTTGTGTGTTATATGTCATATGAATGCATGTTAACCCATAATATCACAGATGCATAATACTGAATTTCCCAGCATCTGCGGCTAGAAAAAACCTATTCTTAATTAAAATGAAAAATATATTGGCATAATCTATAAGAATAATCATGAACTGTATCCATTTCACTCTGGAGACAAGATTCTTCTCTGATCTTGGGTAATCACTGAGTAATACTGATTATTCTGAGCTTGAATATTTTTTTCTATTGTAGTAATAACCACATTCAATTACAATTTGCAGACTTGTAACAATCGTTAATTTCTAACGATAATTTGTTTTCCCTTAGTCCTAACAGCAGCACAGATGGGGTTAACTGCCCCCTGTGGACTGGTAGGACCGGCGGAATATTTAATGAGCCACAAGAAAAAGACCAATAAAAAAACGTCCTGCTCCCTTAAAAGAGGGAGCTTCCCCACTGCCCACTGTATTTTCAGCAAGATTACTTACTCTAGGGTGGGATCTTAGTGTGCTGCTGTTAGGACTAAGGGAAAACAAATTATCGTTAGAAATTAACGATTCCCCTTACGTCCTACCAGCAGCACAGATGGGGAGATAGCAAGATAGTACCCCTAGGGAGGGTCCACCTGCCTGGCAGAATCAAGAACAGTCTGCCCAAAAGCCGAGAACTCCGAGATTCTTGCACCAACCCTGTAATGCGAAATAAAGGTTGACTCGGAGCTCCAGGAGGCCGCCTTACAGATCAGCTCTAAGGGAAGACAACCTCTTTCCGCCACAGAGGTTGAAACAGCCCTGGTAGAATGGGCACGTACAAACTCCGGAGGATCTAAGGCTTGAGAGAGAAAGATTCTCTGATGGCCTCCTTAATCCAGCGACTAATAGATGGTTTAGACGCTTTGCGGTCTTTAAACTTACCGGCAAACACGATGAAAAGATTTTCATCCACTCTAAACTCCTTAGACCTATCCACATAGATCTGGAGGCATCTCGAAATGTCCAAGGGATGTCTGACCGGAGCCTCAGCAGAAGAGGAGGAGGAAAACAATACGGGTAAGGAAATAACCTGATTGATATTTTGAAATGTCAACACCTTCGGCCTAAAGAAGGGTAGAAACTTTAACAGGACACGATCTTGCAGGAACGTGGTATATGGAGGACGAGCCAAAAAAGCTTGAAGCTCGGATATTCTCTTCGCGGAAGTAACGGCCAGCAAAAACACAGTTTTTAACGTTAGGAACTTAAAATCAACCTCCTCCAAAGGCTCAAAGGGGGGAGATGCTAACCCCCTTAGGACAACCGAGAGATCCCATTGGGGGATTGGTTTCAGAATTGTAGGCCGTAGTCTTTCAGCTCCTTTCAAGAAGCGCTTGATGAGCGGATCCCGAGAATACGGCCTGTCTAGTCATAGACTGTCATGAGCGGATCCCGAGAATACGGCTGGGTCATAGACTTTCCTGAGGGTACCTGAATCCCCCATTTTAGGGATTCTCGGACCTGGGAGGATAAAGTGTGCAGGGAATCTAACGCTGCAGGGCTGCCGTCCCAACTGTTCAAGACTTCGGTCTGCAAGGGACGGAGGTGCCATAATGCCCAAGGGACTGCGTCCGCAGCCGCTGACATGAGCCCCAACATCTTCATCAGAATCCGGATGGAGACCCGGCGAGGGACTGTAAGGAACCTGGCGAGGTCCTGTAGTCGGGACTTCCTTTCTGGAGTCAACTGGAGGGACATATCCAAAGAGTTGATCACGAACCCCAAATATTAAATCGAGGTCGACGGGCTCACGTTCGACTTCGGCCAGTTGATAATCCAGCCCAAGCGGAGAAGAAAGGAAATTGTCCGGTGAAGATGAAGGGTGAGAACTGGAACGGAGGCAGCTAAGAGAAGCCAATCGTCCAGGTAAGGAATGATGGTCAGTCCTTGGAGTCTCAAGGCAGCCACCACGGAAACCACTATCTTGGTAAAGATTAGGGGTGCAGTAGAGATTCCGAAGGGAGAGCGGCAAACTGAAGGTGCCTTAGTTCTCCCGCAACCCGGACCGCGATCCTGAGAAATTGTCGGGAAGAAGGATGGATCGGAACATGCAGATACGCATCCTTGAGGTCCAGGGTTGCCATGAAGTCCCCGGATTGAGGACGTGACTGACCGACCTTATGGTTTCCATCCGAAACCTTGGCTTCACTATGAATCGATTGAAGTACCTCAAATCGATGATCATGCGGAGATCTCCTGTCTTCTTGGGCACCAGAAAGACTGGTGAGTAGATACCTAACCCCTGCTCCTCTGCCGGAACTTCCTCCAAGGCTCCTTTGGAGATGTACTCCAGGATATAGGATTCTAGGATGTTCTGCTTTTCGGCCACCAACCCCCGACTGATGATGAATCTTCCTGGCGGGGGTGATAAGAGATCTATGCGGTAGCCTGTAGAAATGATGTTGCATACCCAGGGATCTTGTATCTCCTGGCTCCAGGCTGCCTGGAAATGGCCGAGACGACCTCCTACAGGAATGTGAGGAAGAGGTACACAGAAATCGAGAGGAGTAACGGCAGGGGTAGCAGGGAGTAACCAAGAGCCTCGGAGAGGCCCATAGTCAGGAGGGCTTTGCCTCCTTAGTGGGTCTGCGGGGACGCCGCGAAGATCTTCGCTGTCCCCCCCAATCTCTACGTCCTCTAGACTGCCCTGATCTGCCCCCACGATCTTGTCTAGAACGCCCCCGAGAGGGCTGTTGGGGAAGGCTTTTGCCCTTTTTATCAGAGAGAGACTCCATAATTTTGTCGAGCTCTGATCCAAAAAGACAATCGGGCTCAAAAGGGAGACTACATAAGTTAAATTTTGAGGCGTTATCCGCCTGCCAAGGTTTTAACCAGAGGGGTCTCCGGGCCGCTGAGACTAAAGCCATCGTTTTGGCCGCCAGCTTTAGCTGAATCTGAGCTGTCACAGAAAAAATCCATAGCCAGGTTGGCTGTTTTGAAGGCAGCGAGGATATCATCCCGGGAGACGCTCTGGTCCACGTCCGTCTGGATTTCATTCAGCTTAGAGCGGAGAAAAGCGGAGACTTCCGAAGCGGCAATGGCGGTAGAGGCAGATGCCGCGGCAGCTGAATAACCTCTTCTAAGGGTGCCGTCAGCCCTCCTATCGAGGGGGTCTTGCAGACTCGACCCATCGTCTGCGGGCACCAACGTGCGCTTGGAGAGTTTGGCGATAGCCATATCAACCTTAGGGACGGAACCCCACGATTCCACCAAAGGTTTCGCCATCGGGAACATCGTCTTAAATCTTCTAGTTAAGATGGCCCCTTTCTCCGGCTTCTTCCATTCGGTCGTCATAACCGAGGTAAGGGTCTCATCCGCCTTAAAGACACGGTGTGCCCGACCGGCGGGATCGGAAGACTACCCTGCGTCAACATCATGGTCCCCCGACCTGATGGACTTTAGAAGCTTCTGGGTCTTCTCTGGAGGAAAGAACCCCAAGACCGACTCCTCTTCTTCGGAGGAGGAAGAGCCTACAGAAAAACTGCAGGCCTCTCCGTAGCTGCGGTGGTCTCCATAGGAGTCTGAGAGGGTCCAGGCAACCTCTCATTAAGGAGCTTCACGACTCCTTTAATGGAGTCATCCACATAGCACTTTGCCCACTGGTACATCTCCTGCATCGTGGGCTCAGTGGTAGTGCGAGAGCGGCAGCTGTCACAACGAGAATACGGACAGTTGTCGTCTAGCGGAGTGCTGCAATCAAAGCAGGCAAGGTGTTCCCTCTTTCCTGAAGACTTGCGCTGCTCCGATTCTCGCGGTGAAGTCATGACTGTGAAAAGAAGAAAGTATTAGTAAAACCAATATACTTTCCTAAGACCGGAAAAAGCGAGGCAACGCCACCTGAACACAGTCGAATCAGCTGAAGAAAAACAGCAAGGAGAAAGTACTTCAAGAGAAGAACAATCAATCAATGCGATCTCAAGAGAAACGCAGGACTCTGGGAGCTAGCTAATGAAGCATGTGCTGCCAGAGACAGAGTGAGGGGGTAGAGAGGCTTATAAAGCCCTTACCCCACCTACCAATGATTGACAAGCCTATCTGCCACTAGAGATAAAATTGGGTGGAGATAACTCCACCCAACTCACTCCCCTAAGCCTCCTGACTTTATTCAAGTAATAAAACTAACTAAATTTAATGTTTATAAATTTACACAGTAAATGGAGGGAAGGGAGCCCACCCACCCACCCCTCACTTATTACTACTATGAACGGCAGCGCGATCGCGCTGCCGAGGAGGAGGAGAGGAGACGGGGAGAGCGGGATGACGTCACCCGGCGCGCGCCTCGGCAGGAGCAGGAGCCGCCCGAGCGGCTGCAGAGCGGCACAGAGTCCCGCCAGAGCCCGGCACAGACCGGGCAAGGTAGGATACACAAAAGGTGAAAGTCTTTGAAACAAAAAAAGGGCCCCCACAGGCAATAATAAAACTAAAGTCATAATGAATAAACCCCATAAAGATAAAAAAAGGGGTTGAAACAGATATCGCTCCCTCAGAACAATGAAGAGGGAGACCTCACGCCAGTCCAAGTCCGAGAGGACAAAATAAAATACAGTGGGCAGTGGGGAAGCTCCCTCTTTTAAGGGAGCAGGACGTTTTTTTATTGGTCTTTTTCTTGTGGCTCATTAAATATTCCGCCGGTCCTACCAGTCCACAGGGGGCAGTTAACCCCATCTGTGCTGCTGGTAGGACGTAAGGGGAATTTGCAATTGTTGTTTCAGAAGATGCTGCTGGATTTTTCCTGCTCAGTGAACATGGTTCCCGACCTCTTCCACCCAGTGGTGTGCCCAGGGGGGATTGGGGGTGCGGTCTGCCCCGGGTCTCAGCTTGTCAGGGGGTGCCAGAGAAGCAATGACGCGCTCAATGCTGCAGGGCTGACGCCCGCGGCCCATATACAGCGCATAGTTCCCTGCCCCGCCGCCGATCACTGCCCGGTGCCCACTATAGGCTTCAGGCCTATTTGACCTGAGGCCTATGCGGTAGTAACATCCCGGCGCAGGCACGCGTGAAGACGTAATCCCGCGCGCCTGTGCCTGGACGTAGCAGCATAGTGAAGTGTGCAAGCAAGCGCCTGGACATAGGTGAGTATTTAGCTTTTTTTTTTCTTTTATGTGCCGAGTAACTTTGGAGGACACAGGAGGACATGTTGGGGGAACATATTATGGTGGGATACTGTGTGGGGCAAATAATTATGGGAGGGATTACTATGTGGGGGGCAAATTACTAAGTGGGGGCACTATGGGGTAAACTACTGTGTGGGGGCAGTGTGGGGGACACTACTGTGTGGGGGCAGTGTGGGGGCACTACTGTTTGGGGGCAGTGTGGGGGACACTACTGTTTGGGGGGAAGTACTGTATGGGGGAAACTACTGTGTGGGGGACACTACTGTGTGGGGAGCTGTGTGGGGGACACTACTGTGCGGAGGGCTGTGTGGGGGATGCTACTGTGTGGAGGGCAGGGTGGGGGACACTACTGTGTGGGGGGGGAGTGTGGGGGACACTACTGTGTGGGGGGCAGTGTGAGGGATACTACTGTGTGGGGGGGGCAGTGTGGGGTAAACTACTGTAGGGTTCAGTGTGGGGGACACTACTCTGTGGGGCACACTACTGTGTGGGGGCAGTGTGGGGGAAACTACTGTGTGGGGGCAGTGTGGGGGAAACTACTGTGTGCTGCAAATTACTATATGGGGGCAGTGTGGGGGAAATTACTATATGGCGGCAGGGGGGGGGGTGTTGCTATTGGGGAGGCACTGTAGGGGCAATTCTATTATTTTTGGGAAGAGTACACAGGGATTATTGCCTGGAGCACAATATAGGGTGTTAATATTATTATTGGGGGCACTCTAGGGGACATTATAGCTGCCGTGGACACTATAAGAACATTTTGGGTAATTCATCAAACTGGTGTACAGTAGAACTGGCTTAGTTGTTGATAGCAGCCAATCAGATTCCACCTATCATATTTGACAGCTCTTTTGGAAATCCAGCTCTACTTTACACCAGTTTGATAAATGACCCCAACAATGTCTATTAGGATCACTATTTTTTCAGCAGTATAGTACCTGGGACATTGGGGAGCACAACAAGCACAGTATTGGCGGTGGCAGCAGGATGACACTGTGGGGACACCAGGATGTGGAGGTTGATTGAAAAACTGAGAAATCTAACGTGTTTGTATTACAAACTCTGTAGAGACAAGATGCGGCTGAAAGAATTTGTCATGGCCGTCTAACGGGGAGAAGAGGAAAGAGAAGGTCTATATGACAGGAGATGTCCCTGGATGTAAGAGGTATGTGGTCAAGTATTGGGGGGGGAAGGGTGCCAGAGAAAGACCCGCCCCGGGTGCCAGACACTCTAAACACGCCACTGCCTCAACCATAAGTAGTTTAGAAGACATCCTACTGGAAGAAGTTACCCAGAAATGGAGTCTAATTGCTCTTGGTGGAGTCATAAGTTTGACATTAATATTAATTTATCTTCACAATAAACTAGCGATGTAAGGAAAAGAGTGGGAAGATTTATGCAACCTTTAGATGACATAAACAGGCTGTCTAGACCTGCACCAGATCCATCACAGGGGCTCAGGGATAGACACTTTTTTCTGACTTAACACCAAATATTGGTTGGCTTACTTTGAGTCAGAATTTCCACCAGAATTATGGCTAAATTTTGATGAAAAAGTCACATCTTTAAGCCCTTTCCCTTCCTGAAAGCCTCACCCTTTTTCTAGTAAGTCGGAAAAAGTTGTAAAAACTATAGTCACGCCTAACTGCGTCAACTTGCACCACTTATTAGGTAGATTCCAGCTGCAGACACATTAGTAAGTTTATTCCAATGTTCTCACCAACCCATTAGTGCTATACACATTCGGCATTTGTATTCATCCTGAAACCATCTTTGCTGAACAATCCCAAGAAATTTTTGGGAATTGTAGTATTGTCTTCTGATATACATAATAAAAGAGGTTATTCTAGAGTTAAAAAAGGTACTTTGTTTACAGGCTGCCAACAATTATGTGACCTCTACAGTCACGTGCCATGTCACTGGATCACCATTGAGTGTTTCTGTTATTTTTCAACTCCTGGATGACCTGGGTCGTTTTTTTCATATAATTTTATTTAGTTCCATCCTTCAGAAAATTGGAGGAGACATAGTATTACTATTCTTGCACATATCAAAGATAGGGTTTTCCTTTGCTCCTTCCAATATTTACAGGCTACTTATAACTTCCCGATTTATAACTATTATCCACTGAAACATGCCCCTCGGACACAATTTGGGGGCCTTGGTCTATTTTTCAATACTCCACTCCTTGAGTGCATGGTGATAAATAAAGACCTCAGGAAACCACTGTCAGCATTTTATGGATATACCGCTCTGAGTTTTACACCCATGCGAACTACTACAGAAGTGGCAAATGGACATCCCAGATCTAGATGAGGATGATTCCAAGGCTCTCCTGACTGCTTCAGGCCCCTCACTGATTAGTGCTAGAGACAACTTAATAAATCTTAAATTCACACATAGCATTTATTATACCCCTCATAGACTTTATGTTATGGGTGCACTGTCCTTGGCTGAGTGTCCCAGATGCTGTATAGCGGATGGTACAATGCTACACATGTTCTGGGACTGTAGAGTCTTACAGGCGTATTGGAGAGATGTTTTGGGGTTTATGGAGACTAATTTTAACATGCTGAATATACTGCATCCCATGGTTTGCCTCTTTGGCCTCGTGGATGACCTTCCTCTTACTGTGGATTTACACACCTTATTTAACTTACTGCTCTATTATGCAAAAAAAGGTTATTGTATACAATTGGAAGAACCCAAAGAGGCCCACCAAAAGTGTCTGGCTTAGAGAAGTGAATATGGTACTCCCACTTTATAAGCTTACCTATTTATCCTGAGGTTGTCCTGAGAAATTCAACAAGATCTGGGGACCTTGGTTAAGGATTCCTCCCACTGGTTTGGGACCTTTGGCTCCTCAGCTTTTTTTTTTTTTAGACGGTCGTGCTTCCCAACCTTCTTTTTTTCTCTGCCTTCTACATATGCTATTACTCTGAAACCCAACTGCATAATGTTTAGTTTATTTACATGTATTTGGGATTTATTATTGATGGCTTATTGTCTTGGAATGTATATTTGCCATGGCTATGTTTTGAACCTGCTTCATTCACTGATTTTCTTTTTCATACCGTTTTCTTTGAATAAACGTTGCTTTAAAAAATTTGGGGAAAATTGGAGTTACCAGTGAGACACAGTGTGACACTGTCCAATCAGTGCTACCAATGTGAGACTCCGCAGTCTATAACTGGTAAAAGCCAGTTATAGACTAATTAATACGTAGCAGTTTTGAGGTTGGGCAGCATGGTGGCTCAGTGGTTAGCACTGTTGCCTTGCTGCGCTGGAGTCCTGAGTTTAAATTCGATTAGCGACAACATCTACATAGAAACATAGAAACATAGAATGTGTCGGCAGATAAGAACCATTTGGCCCATCTAGTCTGCCCAATATACTGAATACTATGAATAGCCCCTGGCCCTATCTTATATGAAGGATGGCCTTATGCCTATCCCATTCATGCCTAAACTCCTTCACTGTATTTGCAGCTACCACTTCTGCAGGAAGGCTATTCCATGCGTCCACTACTCTCTCAGTAAAGTAATACTTCCTGATATTGCTTTTAAACCTTTGCCCCTCTAATTTAAAACTATGTCCTCTTGTAGCAGTTTACAAGATGGAGTCTATATGTTTTGCATGCGTTTATTCCAGGTACTCTGGTTTCCTCCCACACCCAAAAATATGCAAAATGGCTTCCTACGAAGTATGCCACTGACTTCCCCGGCCACGCAACTCTCCCTGCGAGTCCCTGTGAGAAAAGTGCATTTCAAATGTTTGTCATTGTCATAGTAGAAATAACTGAGGAACAAAACATACATGTTATATGAAAAGAAGCTCCAGATTTATTATTACATAGGGAATGCAAGTAGTAGACATGTCAGGAGAGGTTGACAGGTCCTCTTTAAGAGTCTGTATAGGGTTATCATTAGGGTAAATCTAAGGTGGTACCCTTCAAAATTATTTGATAAGAGCGAGATTAGGGTGTCAAAAATAGTGACACTTTCATCATGCACATGAAAACTGAATACAATCTTGAGCTCTCTCACTTTACTTACAACTAGGTTTGAGCGAATCGATCTTCGGATAATGGATCCAAAGTTGGTTCATTCAAATACTTTGATTTAAATGCTGTTTCCGTATAGAATTTAAATGTATTATCTCCATGGAGCCAAAGTTAGCCTCCCCTGAAGTTGGGTGAGGCTTCAGCGAATTGCTACTGTATTCATACTGTATCTGCATATTTAAAAACTATTTAAAACAGCAATCTAAGTGGGCTTTGGTACTGGCTGGTATCTCTGTACCAAAGCCCACTTCAAACTGCTATTTTACATTGTTCTTAAAGACGCAGGTATGAATTCAGTAGTAATTCACCAAAGTTTTGCACGACTTCAGCTGAGATGAATTTTGGCTCCACAGAGCCAATAAACTTTAAGGGTCCATTCACACGTCTGTAGTGTATTACGGATCCGCAATACACCGGGTCGGCACCCCTATAGAAATGCATATTCTTGTCCGCTATTGCGGACAAGAATAGCACATGTACTATTTTTTTTGGGAGCCATGGACCGGAAGTACGGAGCCGCGGACTGAAATGCGGATGCGGACAGCACAATGTGTGCTGTCCGCATCCTTTCCATCCCCATTGAGAATAAATGGGTCCGCACCCGTTCCACAGAATTGCGGAATCGATGCGAACCCATTCTACGGATGTGTGAATGGACCCTAATGCTGTAGGGAAACAGCGTTAAAATCACGGTATTATAATAATTCGACTTCAGATTTATGATCCGAAGGTCTCTCAAGCCTACTTACAACCATGTGAAGTTGAATGATTGTCAGGTGTGATACAGGCAGCTCTCCACTGTGCATTACTGCGGAGGTGAGACTGGGTGAATAACCTCTATACATTGCAAAAGGGAGTGTTATTTCTTTTAATATTTTTGTATAATTCTATTACACAGAAAATGTTATCAATCGCTGATAACACCTCCCCTGTGTTCAGTGCATCCTGGGATATTTTCCTGTAGGCTGTATGGCCAATCCAGTACTAATGAGTTAAGTAAACAATGGCAAGAAACATTTAATTAGCTTTTTCAATTGATTGCAGAGGCCTTTTTTACATGATAAACTTACATTCTGTACATTCTGTACATAAGTGTCACCAAAATTACTCCTGTCATCGATGCAACAGGGGCAATACATATAGCATCACGGGTGACGCTAGGGAGGCTCGTCCCCGTCCCCGCCTGCCATTGGCTACTCCCCCCCGCCCCCCGACACCGGATGTTTTCATTGGTGTGCAGGTAGAAGCAGCAGCGGCGGTGCGGGGACCAGGAGCAGCGCGGGGGGGGGGATGTTTCTGAAATCAGATAACCCCTTTAACTTTGATATATGACTAGTAAGCAATATGGACTTTAGTACATCTATATTAGTAGATCTGAGTGATTGATGAGTCTTGACACTTCCAATTTACCACTCTGTATTGATTGAACCAGACATAGAAGAGTATTCCTTGTCTTGTGTGAGCATGTACAGCTTTCTTTTACCTGAAACATGTATCTTGATTTTCTCCTTAGATCATAGAGACTGCATCTGCATGACTGCATTATAACATTAAAACCTCATTTTATTATTTGTTGTACTCCGAGATTTGTATTGACAATTATTTTATTTTTTCTCCTTTCTTAACTGGAGATTCGATAATCATTCAATTGCTCTGGATTTCCATTTACAGTGTGCCTGAAGCACATACGTATATATATGTTTGATTGATATATAACCTCGACTTTGTACATTCAGACATGTAACTTTTGTATGTTGATTTGAAAAACTTTTTTTAATAAAAAAAACTATTGACATCTAAAACATAATTTCTTGTGCATCTCCCTTCACACCACAAAACAGCTTAGATCAATTGAGGCATGGACTCCACAAGATTTCTGAAGGGGTCAGCATCTAGCATCAAGACAATAATAGCAGATCCTTTAAGTCCTATGTAAGTTGTAAGGTGTAGCCTCCATGGAATGGACAATTTTGGCAGGGTGGTAGGGTTCTGCTGAAATAGGTAACAGTTAATGGAGATGGTGCATGGACTGCAAAAATAAGATAGGTGGTACATTTTAAAGCAACAAATACATAAATGCCAGACCCAACTTCTCCCAGCACAACATTGCCCAGAGCATCATACTGTCTCTGCTTGCTTGTCTTCTTCCCATATTGCATCCTAGTGCCATCTTTTCCCCTGGTAGCATATGCAACCAGTCTGTTGTCCTTTCTTAGACAACTCTTGACAGGTACTGCATATAGGGAGCACCCTGCAAGACTTGCCATCCTTCTAGAGAACCCAGTTCTCTAGCCATTACAATTGTGTCCCTTGCCAAAGTTGCTCAGATCCTTACACTTGCCTATTTTTACTGATTCCAACACATCAACTTAAGAACCGACTGTTCACGTGCTCCTAACCTTTGATTCATGCCATTGTTATGAGGTAACGTTTGTTATGCATTTCACTTGTCAGTGGTTTCAACTAGGGATGAGCAAATCGACTTCGGATGAAACATCCGAAGTCGATTTGCATAAAACCTAGTTTCAATACTGTACGGAGCGAGCACTTCATACAGTATTAGAATGTATTGGCTCCGATGAGCCGAAGTTATTTCTTCACGAAGTCTCACGAGACTTTGCATAATAACTTCAGAAATTGATTTGTACTGAAATAAACAATTTCTTGAACTCGGGTTCGGTTACAAGGTACATTCTAATACTCGCTCCGTACAGTATTGAAACAAAGTTTAATGCGAATCGACTTCGGATGTTTCATCCGAAGTCAATTCGTTCATCCCTAGTTTTAGCCCCTTACTGCTCTGTGATGGACTATGTCGTCACAGAGCACTGCTAATTAATGCTTTGTGCTGTAATAGTACATTAGGGGATGGCACAAGCTCAGGAGCTAGGTCCACGCGATAACTTGTGGGTGCCAGATGTTTATACAGCGGGCATCCAGTTGTCTGTGCCAGGATCAGAGATAACTTCGATCCTGGCAGTTTAACCCCTCAGATGCTGCCTCCAGTAGGATGCATTAGCACGCCTCTTACTGTGCACTGTAATACAGGAGTGTTTCAATGCAAATTGCAAATGGTCAAAAGATTGCATGTTCAGGTCCCCTAAGTTTTTAACAATATAAAAAAAAATTCAAAATGAAAACAAAAACAAAAACATTTTCCCATTTGTCCACAAAAGATCCACTCAATTAATATATCCCACTATTTAACCTGCATGGTAAGCGCCATAAAAAAAAACAAATGCTGGAATTGTCATTTTTATGTCACTTTACCGCCCGAAAACAAATTTGAATAAAAAAAAAAATGATTTTAAAGTCTCATGTATTCCAAAATGGTATTAATAAACTATAACATGCCCTGAAAAAAATTAGTTCTCTCACAGCTCCATCAGTAGAAATGTTATGGGCATCAGACTATGTTGACACAAAGTAAACTTTTTTTTTTTTAAAGAGCATTTTACATTTTTAAAGGCAGTAAAACACAATAATAATTTAAAATGTCATTACTGCCATATAGTGAACACCGTTAAAACAAATCCCTAAAAAAAAATGCAATTTTAAGAAGAACGAAACTAGGCTGTGACTTTCAGGGGTTAATGTTATGGCTGATTGGTGTATATGCAATATAAAGGATTCATGGAAACACAGTGCATTTTCCAGTTAGTCCAGAGAAGTTCATTTATAAGAAAAGCAGATACCCAGGAGACACACGTAATGAAGACCTAATGTCTGTTCCCTATCATGATTAGATTAGATGGACTTAAATGAAGCTAAACCAAGCAGAATTGTACAAAGCTCAACATTTTCCTTCAGTGAGAGTTCTAAAACAACAGCAAATGCAACTTTCTCATGCATAATATATGCTCCAATGGTGGCATTTTCTAGCCATAAGTTACTTTTGCCCCTTGCTAGCACCACTAGGATATCATCCCATTTAAAAGAAAAATGATGACGACAGGGTAGATATTTGCATCTCTTGACCCATCTTCTGACGTCATTAAAAACTACCGGGCAATATTGTCACTTGGAAGGGTTGTAAGCTGATAGTACCAAACTGATCGTATCCATTGAAATCTTGGTGTTGAAAGGTTATTACTAAATTCTATGGCAAACTTAAAAGGGATCTTCCAGTCTCCAGGTATTGTTGACCTATCTTCAGGATCAGATCAGTAGGGGTCCGACATCCAGCACCCCCCAATCAGCTATTCACAACAGCTATCCACTTGAATGGTCGCTGGGCTGCATTAGCCCAGCATGGTCACTACTCAGTGGACAGAGCCTCCTGCTTTCGCCTCCATTCACTTTGTTATTTCTGGAGCTGGTAGCTGCCAAAAACAGCTGACCTGTGCCGGGTGTCAGATGCCCAATTATTTGATGACCGGTCCTCAGGACAGTACATCAATATCTGGGTATTGGAATACCCCTTTAAAGATAATAAATGATGACGGTAACACTTGTTATCTGTTTTATATAAAACCAACCACAATAGCTGCTCAATAAATAACTGCCAGCCGCCATGCTAATGAAACGAATAAGGAAGAAGTACACATAGGTCTGCAATGGAGCTGTAGACACAAAATGATAGGATATTTGTAATCTGCAAAGTTACTTCACCAGTAAAAGCAGTGGTAGGCCTCTCTCACGGACTCTTATCAGTTGTCATCCTGACCATCCACTGTGTTTTTGGTCTTCAAAACTCCTTGTTTCACAGTTTCCTGTTAGGGTGCATTCACATAACCCTATGCATTTTGGGGTCCACAAAACGCGGATCCGCAAAAAAATACAGATAACGTCAGTCTGATGTCCATAATGCATCAGTTTTTTTGCTTACCCATTGTAACATTGTCTATTGTTGTCCGCAAAATAGACAAAAATAGGACACGCCGGAGCAAGGAACAGACATACGAATACGCTGTCTGCTTTTTTGGGGGCCCCACTGAAATGAATGAGCCAGCATCTAATCTGCTTTTTTTGCGGACCAAAACTACAGTTTGGACAACTTCACATTTGTCGCAAAATTTTTGCATGGGAAAAACACAAGCTTGTTCATTCTATAGTGCATAAATGGATGATTGGAATGATAAACTGGCACATTTAAATTGACACTTCCATCAGAAGGGCACATCTTTTTAAACTTAATAAACTTTACATTTTTGTCAGTTTTTCTTTTTCATTTTGGCAGTATTATACCATTGAAAACACACATAAAACTCCTATAGAGATAGGTAATCCACTGCCAGTTTATGGCTGCTGTGAGGGAAAATGTGCACAGGCCAGGGATCATCAACCCCTTCCCCCTCATTGCGCTCTCCTGCTCAGCTGCACTGCATCACGCCTGCTGTTGGGGAGTGCATAATGTGCTCTCCAGAGCTAGATATTACTTTATTTGGTTAACACTATAGGGGCAGCACTACTGTAAGGGGGGCAGTAAGGGGGCAACACTACCGTAAGTGATCATAACTACTGTGCGGTGGCACTAAGGGGGCCGCACGACTGTAAGGAGGCAGTACTACTATGAATTGGGCATTAAGGGAACATTCTACTGCGATGGGGCATAACTACTGTATGGGGATGCCAAGGAGACATAACTACTGTGTCTGGACACTAAGAGTTTTCTTCTATTGTGTGGGAGTGCTAAGGGGGCATAAGTGCTGTGTGGGAGCACAAGGGGAGCAAAACTACTAGGTGGAGGCACTAAGGGAGCAATCATCTATGTGGGGACACTCAGGGCCGGTGCTATAATAAGGCAGACCAAGCGACTGCCTTAGGGCGCAGGGGAGGGGGTCTGTGCCATGGAGGGGGAGAAATGTGACATGAGGGATGATGTGCCACTGGGGGGGGAATAAGTGTGACACAATAGGGGGTCATAATGTGATAATGGGGGGGGGAGCCAAGATGTAGCTCCGCTTGTGTTGGCAGGAATCCTTGGACCGGCCCTGGGGACACTAATGGGTTATCACTACTGTGAAGGGTGCATTAAAAGAGCATTATACTGTGAATGGGGCATCACTACTGTGTGGGAGCACTAAGGGAGCATAACTACTGGACAGGGGTACTAAAGGGTCATTCTACAGTGTTGGGGCACAAAGGAGGAATAACTACTGTGTGTGGGCACCAAGGGGGCTTCACTACTGTGAAGAGGCACTAATGGAGCATTCTTCTGTTTGAGGTCACTGGGGGGGGGCATAACTACTGTGTGAGGGCACAAAGGGGATTGGGGGGGTGGATTGGGAGTGTATAGATAGGCATCTGGTGAAGGCGTGGCATGAGTAAAAAACAGACTTACACAGTGTGCTACGTGCATCGTTGCTGTTGTCCCTCCTTAGAGTTTGCAAAAGTTGAGATATACAGTATGCATCTAGTCTTTGCTGGTGATTCAGCTACTTATTTAGCTCTGCATGAGCTATGATCAGTGAATCCACTTTATTTGCACTATTTAATGATGGTCTGAAATCCAATTTCTGTCTCCTTAGAGATTACTTCTCTCTTTACTCTGCAGCTCTGCTTGTTCAGATTGGTAGCGGTGTTTAAGCACAAGGGCAGCACAAACTATGTGCATCTCCTTAGAAAGCATAAGTGGGCTAGCCAAAGGGGCACTTTTACTAACCTATTTACACCACTTTTGTGACGTAAATAGGTTGCACATTTTCTCTAACGCCATTTGTGCAGCAAAATGTGCAACATTTCCCCTTTCATGACACAATACAAATGGCGAGAAAAGGGGGCATGCAACATTTATCCTTCTTCACAACAATTTGTTTGTGCCGCTCTTGATAAATGCCCCCTAAAGTGTGGATTCTGGACAAAAATGTATACGCATTCCCTACAAAAATGGACGTTCCTGGACATGAATGTATGGATGTTCCATTTTGGCAACACTGCCCGGGGGTGGATTGGGAACTCAAAGTGGCTCTGGGAAAAATCGTAGAAGTGGCCCAATGTTGTAGGCAGTGCCAAACTAGCAGAAGGTGTGGCCAAGCCAGGTAGGCGGGGTATTGCAGGGCAATCTGTAGTTTTTATTGATACCATTTTGGAATATGCCTTTTTTATTATTTTTTCATCCGCAGTTTGGATTTTTTTTAATTATGAAGTTCACCGTACAAACGTGCATTTTGTGCGCAACAATGACAATGATCTTTATTTTTTATTGTTTAGTTTTGTTAATAATATGGGGAAAACAACTTCAATTTTTATAATTTTCTATAGTTTTATTTAAAAAAAATTATTTTAAGGGGCTGTTTCACACGACCAAGTTTATTGTGGTAATTGCTCTTTGTGTGTGAGCGTGATCCTCCGTTATGGACTTGCAGGAGCGCACAGCGTTATCATGACTTATAATGCTATGTGCCTGTAAAGGGGGGAATATTAATTACCAATATTTATGCAAATATTAAAAATTAATATTCATAAATGGGCATAGATGTCTACTGATGCCTATTTATACCTTAAAATGACACTATCGCGTAACACTGGTTACTGGCTATCTGCGTGCGCCTTACTGGACTAGCTACTGCTAGTAAAACACACTACACAGTAGGTACAAATAACACACAATATTTATTGATACCTACAGTACAGTAAATGACGCATACAATACAGTACATACACAGCACTAAAAAATATAGTACTCACTACACTACGCACAATCCCACGTTCCACCCACAAACTAATTAATACAAATTACACACACATACATTACAGCAGTCCACCCAATCCTGAACTTCAGCAGCAGGGAAGGGGTTAAGTGCAGCAGATGGCAATATGCAGTGGCAGCAGATTGCAGAGGCAGTATACAGTGGAGTAGCAGTATAGTGGGCAATGGGGATATTGTATGCAGGGCGGCAATGAGAGGTTATTGGGTTTTGCAGGGATTAATAAAGGGGTATACCGTTGGTGGTATAGTGGAGTTAATGGCGAGGGGCTCAGGGGTTCAGCAGGGGAGGCAGAGGGTTAATAGTACTTAGCCCTTCCAAGGGTTATCAAGATGCTTGTTGCCAGGAGGTGAGGGTCCTTCTTCTTACGGCTGGCTCTTCTGCTTTAGTGCAGGGCCTGCCGGACATTTATGTCTGGCAGCCCGCACTGAGCACCACCCACACAGTGGCGCGCGAGCGTGCACCACCGCAAGGACACGTGGGCTGGTGCGGTGAGATGGCGTCACCGGGCCAGCCCGCGCGTCCCTGCACGCACGCCGCAGGGCCGCGCCGGCTTGCTGACAGGCGGGAGAGGCCTTTGATCTCCCGCCTGTAGCGCTTTGCATTCCAGGCAGCGCGATAGTAATCGCGCTGCCAGTATGCGCATAATAGAGGGAAGGGAGGTTTCTCCCTTCTCTCTATTATGCATAATTATCTCCATTAGCGCTGGAGATAATTAAAACAAAGGTTTCAGATTCTTTTGAATCTGAGTCCTTTGTAGTCACCAGGATGACCAGACTTTGTCCAGTCATTCTGGTGCCATCAGCCAGATTGCATCAGTGTGAATGCTTGGGGCACATTCACACTGATGCATCTGGTTTCAGGTCAATCAGGGGACATATACAATGGGTCCTATGGATTAGGGGGATATAATATAGGATATAAGGGGCATATTTTAATATATATATTTTTCAAGGGGGTGCATATTTAGGGGCCATCTATAAAGGGACCTTATAAGGGGGCCCCATTCCCACAGGGGCAGCAATGAGCCCCTGGGGAATACCTAGAGCAGATGTGCGCAGATGCTGGGCACATCTGCGCACGTCATCCCTATACGGAGCCCATTTGTGTATGCACATATGTAATATATGCATACACGTGTTCGTATGCATATATTCATATATGCACACATATCAACCCTTTCTCAACAGTGCCTCTGTCTGACCTAACTTCTACAGGATCATACTGACAGCTTTATGTCACTATGATTCTGTAGCAATAAGGTAATCAGAGGCATATACCCTTATAAATCATGATACTGCCGTGCACTCCTGCTAGTCCAGAATGGAGTATCCCGCTCACACACGGACTGTGATTCCCGCAATGGACTCGCTTGTGTGAAACAGTCCTAAGTCACCCTAGGGGATTCTTACATGTGATCGCTGCTCCTACAGACTGTACATGTATGGTGGAGGTCAGGAAGGGGTTAAAAAAAAATTCACCAAAAAACTAGGGTCCTGAGCATTATAACAGGGATTGAGAACATCCGTGTATTTAAAAGATTTATTTCCCTTTTATCCAAATTGTCACAGGTTTTGAACCAAGGACCTTCTGTATCAGAGGTAATAGACTTACCAGCTAAGCCACAGGCTTGATAGCTTTGTGTAAGTGGAATTTCTCTAAATAAAAATCTTTACTAGTATTCCTGTACAATGTACTGGTATCTACAGATATATCTCTGTATACCAGCAGGTCAAATTTATTTACTAATCAAAAAATGTAATGGAGCAAAATAATTAACAATAAATATATATGTAATTAATTTTTCTCCATTATATTTGTGTGTTTACTAAATAAACTCTTCTTTTCTGCTACCCCAGGATTGGAAATCATGTGTGAAAGACTGTTGTTTTACAAGGTGTGCTACAGAGCACACTGTGAACAGCTAGAGGAATTTTTCTAACTAAAATATCCTAGTATACAGAGCATTATACAGGAATACTAATGAAGTTTTTTATTTAGAGAAATTATTTTCTATACTAGCAGTGTGCCCCATGTGTGTGTGATTTTCTTTGCTCCATTACATTTTTGTGATTTACATGACTGTGGTTATTAAATTATTACTATTAATAACTATATTAGGCTTATATTGTTATCAGAATGTCCTGGTATACAGAGATGTATCTGTAGATACCAGTACATTGTATTATTAATACTAATGAAGGTTTTTAGTTAGAGAAATTCTTCTCACAGACTGCAGTGTGCTCTGTAGCACAACTGGTAAGGGTTATTTCTCTAAAGCAGAAGGTTGTATGTTTGAACCCCTCTGGTGATAGTTTCAAAGTAGAGTCAGACAATGTTTTAAACATTCAGTGGTATCTCCATACACTGTAAGAATGTTGACAGTGTTTGGGGATACCCCAAGGATGATTAGAAATATGCATATATGGAGTCAGGCAGGGAACTCCTAAGCAAAGCAAGAGTGGATACCATGTTACGGCACACTGCATGTGAAAGGCAGTCGGCCCATCCAGGTAAGGTACGTTGCCAATCCGCCCTTGATACTACCCAAGTAATAGCATTTTACCCAAGTACAATACATCATCCATATAACGTAGTTTTCTAATGTCTACATGATAGTGTCATGCAGTAAACCCACGTAAAATGGGCAAATAATTCCATATATGGCACCTTGGTATAAATTCAAGATTATCTGCTAAGTAGATAGCCCAAACATCATAAATGGTTGTAGGCAGTTTGTGGACCCTACATGGGGGGCCAGGGTGGTTAGTTCTTTTGCTCTTAGTGCAATTAGGACCTTGGTCCTACTACTGATCCAAAAATGGAGAGGTGTCATAAACATTCTTTCTTAAAGGGTTGTTCTTTATATTGTAAGATAAAATAAGACAAGATAATAAGTGGTGATGATGCGGATAGTAGTAGTTGTACTAATTCATACTCACAAGAGTCAGGTAAAGGAAATGTAAATCTCTTCAGTGCTGAGCACAGGTCTATTGCTGCATAACCTTTAGACTCTGATCTCCCATTTACGTCACTTGTAGTACAGCACATCTCGCCCACACAGCATTGTTGTTTGGAGTTTGAAGGGGGGTGGGGGAGCCATAGGACCAGGTGGTAAAGCATGAGAGCTATTGGCAGATATAATAAAGTAGACAATACATCCTAGTTTCATCTCACAACAATCTGTCATACCAAAAGAAACAGAAATATTTATTTATTTTTCTTTATTTTTCTAAAAAAAAAAAATTGATGGTTAATTTCAATCTGACAATTGTAATACTTAACCAGCCTTGCATCATTAAAGTGTAGCAATGTTACTTTGTGTGGCATATGTATAATTAGAGTTAATATGTTAGAACACTTTAATTGGTGTTAAGGCTGAATCATGACTTTCTGATTTTATATGGAAGAAAATGAATTTAATTGCTTCTTATTTATGTGTAAGCACACACGTATACTATATACTTAGTAATACATAATGCAGAATAGGCTTAGGTTAGGGATTAAAACAATATGGAATAAAAGCATGGAGAAAACAAACATACTTTGAGGGTGATTCATGTTATTTGGTTTAATATAATTATCCAAGTCTGAAAGCCTGAATTTATTGTTAATTGTAATTTAATTATTGCTGATTAAAAGGAAACATCCATGAAAAAAGATTGACTCATTTACATTTTAAATGCACAGTATCGGCGAAGGGGATGTCAAGGACTTACCAAAGACCTATCCTCCTGATGTCCCTGCTGTTATTGTTTTCACAGACTACAACACCAGAACCAGGCACTAGAACTACACTGTGGATCCATACTCATACACATGGCTTAATATGTGCCATTTTCAGGGGCGGACTGGCCATAGACCCTACAGGAAATTTTCCCGATGGGCCGATGCCCCACCAAGCCCTTGTCACTGCTGTTATCAATCCTGGTACATACTACTAGGGGAACCATAAAGGTCTTTATTAGAGGACACCCAGGCAGCATGCTGAAGGTAGGGCTGGTTTGGTGTTGTGGCCCACATCTCACCTGCTCCCTATCCATATTAGACACAATTGAAGGAAGAGAACAGAACATGGCAGCTATTGATGACCACCACAGAGGAACAGCTCCTTAGGAGGTATTTTGTGCTGTACTGTGGTATTACTGACCTGGCCAACTTGTGTTGGCCCAATCTACTTGTGTTGTCCCGCCTTTTGTCAATTTGGACCCACCTACAACATCAGGGCCACTTTTAGGTTTTTTTCCAGGGCCACTTTAAGTTTCTAGTCTGCCCCTGGCCATTTTTCTCTAAATTTTGGCACAAAATTCTGTCATAAAGTAAGACAACTGATACTGTACATGTATGTGGTATGAACTAGAAAGTCTAATGCTGGTTTTACACATTGTAACCAGCCACCAATTATCAAGAAGGAAGTATTCCTTCCCAACAATTGACTGCTCGTTCAGTGTAGGTAAATAGCACCATTTACAGTTTAGTCATGCATTCTGAATGGAAAGAGATCTGTTCGGGATGCATCAGGATGTCTTCCATTCATCAGTATTCTGTTTTGTGACCAGTTATAAAAACTGGAAAAAAAACTGAGCCTAAAAAATCGGATCCGTCACCAATTGACTTTCAATGTATTTAGTGACAGATCTGTTTTTTCCGTTTTGATTTCACACAACCGCATCCTAACAGAAAGGATGCATCCTAATGTTCAAAATAAAAACGGATCCATTTAATTTAGGTATTGAGATCCTCTGCTACCAGAATTAATAATGCAAGCGTGAAAGTAGCCTAAGAACAGCTGAAACACGAAACACTCTCCTGAACATGGACAGTCCCTTTTGAAAGCCACACTACTTTTTGAAAAGGCTGAGCATATGTTATTTCCCTTAATATGCAGTGCAGCCACAATATTTCTGCCAATGTCGCTGACCACCTTGCCCAGTTGTAATTGACAAGGAGACATCCAGTGGGATATTTGCTGCTTGATCCACTTTAGCAACTGATCGATTGCTTGGCTTCTCTCACCCAGGCTTATCAGTTCTAAGACAGCATGGCAATTCTTCAATTTACACATATGATAGGAGTGGGACACTCTGCCCTGTTTTATTGGCAATGAGAGGATGTCTATTGCGGATGACATGGAGTAGGTGGATAAGCACTTGGAATGGTGTGACATCATCGCTACCTCGCAAAACACTGACTCAGTGGAAAGACACGTACTGTCCGTGCCTGTGGTTGAGGTGTCAACAGTAGCATGCACCATGCCACAGAGCGACAATTATAAGGCATGGCCCAGGTTTTCCTCCATATAAGAGTATAAAGCAGAGATGGCTATTTTGTAGAAATAATGGCGGCCAGGTGTTTTCCATCAAGGCTGAGTGCACACCATAAGTTCCCTAAAGGCTTTGGAATCCAATAAGTGGTATGGCAATGACTACACCACCAGCAACTTGGCCAGGTGGGAGTTCAGCTTGCACACAAGCAGATTTCTGAGTGCATACAGTTGTCTCCTGGCCACACATTCCATTATGGATGATTGATGACAGTGCAGAGGAGGAGTCTAATCAGGAGAAGAAGCAGTTGATGATGAGGACAACAACACTGTACAGCTTGGGGATACAAGCTGGCTGCCACAAATAAGACAAGGAGAAGGAGGATGGACTTGTTCTGATTGGGAATGTTGCCCAGTTCTATTTTCCAACAGGATCTGGTGATGCCACCTCATATGCTGCAATAGAGCTGTGGTGCCTATGTTTGTGTTTCAACACCTACAGTTGATGATCATCCTGCATACAGTATCTTGCACATGTCAGTGGTTTTCTGTGCAGGTACTGGGGAGAAAAATTGCCACATGAGAGACAGAGCTATGATCAAGGGGGGCGTGGCTTGCTCATGGCGGAGTAGGATGTGTAGAATAGTGTGGGGCGCGAATATTCGAATCACAAATATTAATCGCTAATATCGGCACTTTGAGAATTGGCGAATATTTATAATATAGTGCTATATATTCGTAATTTCGAATATTCTAGATTTTTTTTCATCAGTAACCTCCCTCTTTCTTGTGGGCCAATGAGAAGGCTGCAATGTCTCTGTCTGAGCTTAGCAACATCCCTAGCAACCAATAGGAAAGTTGCCTACCCCTTACTATATAAGAAACTCCCCAGCAGCCATTTTCTGCAGTGTAATGGAGTTCTGAGAGAGACAGCAGTGTCATTGCTGTGCTCTGTGCTTTGCTGTATATACATTAGACAGTTAACTTATATATATAATTCAGATAGTTAAGGGGAGATGTAGGTTAGATTAGTGTAGGGTGTTAGATAGTGGATAGGTTCTGCTGTCCATATACATACATGCTACAGACATAGTGCTAAGATGTCAACAGTTGCACATATTGCGCCAAAATATGCTCATCATTAATTGCCGATTTTCGCAATTGCAAATATATTGGAGCACTCTATCTGCATAAAAAGCTATTGTGATGTTCTGCCGTGCCAACCATTATCTCCAGTCTCAGTAAACTTCTAGCAGCTTGAAAAATGTACCCAAAGTGACCCACCCTGTATCGCGCAAGCAATACGCGAATATTACACTGCGAATAATAATAATAAATATAATAATAATCGCGAATTTGCAAATATATGACGAATATTCGCCCAAATATTCATGAAATATCGCAAATTCAAACATAGCCCCTGCCGCTCATCACTAGTGTGGAACTGCATCTCTCCTTCCACATCTGCCTTTACAGCTATCCAACTACCATTCCTGACCAGCACACCGGCCAGATGGGTCGCAAAATAGCCAAGGGCACCCCTAACACCGCCCAACAGCCTGACATTGCCAGTATCCAGAAGTTCTTCGGATCCCATACACCTGCAACAGGGCCTCTGGCTTCACCCAAGATGGCCACCGGCGTGTCTTCCCCGGCAGCAGATCATAGCACACGCTCCTCGCCTCCCGAATGAGACCCATAGAGCCCCTCCTCGTCGCCTCTGCTGTAGGATGGGACCTTCAGCCCCAACTTCAGGCTCTGCCTACAAAAGAGGACTTGGAGAAATCTGTTTTTTGGCTGGAGCAGACATACCACGCAGAGAGGGAGGTATTAAAGGGGGAAATACAGCATTTTAGCCACTGTGTAGAAGCATCAGAAAAGACACGAAGGCCATGCACACCTGTTTAGACAACCACCAGAAGGTACTGCAGGCCCGCTCTCAGCATATATCTCAACTATTGTCCCACCTGGACAATATAGACAACCACCGCAGAAATAACCTGTGGATAAGAGGGTTCGCTGAAACAGTCCAGGCGGGTGACCTAGAGGCCACGATCCAGACTCTGTTTGGCTCCTAGCTGAATGGCACAGTGCCACTCCCTATTGAACTGGACCGCATACACAGGGCTTTGAGCCCCAAACCAACTGATGTGTCTAGACCTAGAGACATAGTATGCTGGGTGCACTTCTTCAAAATAAAGGAGGACGTTCTGGGGGCTGCTCACCAGTCAGAGAAGTTAGAGGTTGGGGGCACATCTATCCAGATCCTGCCTGATCTATCTAGAAGGACAGTGCAGCTTCGTTCTCACTCTTCTGAAGGAAAAGGATATTACATACAGATAGGGTTATTCATTTCAACTGCATGCCAAGAAAGACGGCAGATCAGTGATATTCAAAGATCCCGATGATCTCCCCAAGTTCATGGAGATTTTTGCACTACCGACGATCTCCCTTCATCCGTGCCATCTCCGCACTACCCCCGAGAGAGCGATGGTCTCAGGTGTCCCCGTGCTCATCTAAACAGTGAAAGAGCCTGTGAAATATGTTCTACTCTTTACAATGTTTTACTTGACCTGCTGCCTATACCTCTCAGTTAGAGGTTTGGTTTTTGTATGGGAACTTCCTCTGGGGTGGTGCTTCCCCCTTGAACTGCTCTTACCATTTTTTGGTCACCCCAGGGAACCCCAGTCTTGCAGATAAATATATTTGTGTACTTTATTTGCTCATTAACTGTTGGATAGCTTCAATCGTTTTCTTAGGCTTTTGATCTTTTCTCCGGGGCCATGAGATGGCCTCCTGGAGCAGGAGTGGAGGAGGGCATTTTGCTTCGTCGAGGCTTTCACTTCTCCCTTGCTTTGATAGTGGTAGTAGAAGTGTGTTTTCCCATTTTGATGCTGATTTGCCTAGTATTTGTATTTCACTCTATTGGTTCACATTTATTACAGTGAGCGGTTTGTTTGTTCCACCCACCCCTCTATTCCTCCCACCCCTTCCTATTTCCTGGTATACAATGATAGTGATTATGTTTTTCCCTACAGAAATATGGCTGCTATAAAAAAAATGCTCAGACAATGTGAATGGCTTGAATGAACCCGTCAAGAGGAACAAATTCTGTATAACCTTCATAAGCAGAAGGTTGCTATAGCCCTCCTGCAGGAAACGCACTTTAAATCGGGACACTTTCCCTCTTGCAGGAATAGGTTTTTCTCGGTGTGGTCCCATAGCACATTCGCCGATGCCAAGCCAAGAGGAGTCTCCATAGCCATTAACAAATCGGTCCCTTGCACTATACTAGGCACCAAATCGGACGATATAGGCCAGTACCTCTTTCTTAAACTGTCGCTTTCTTCTGGGACTCTTGTGACTCAGATCTTATTCACCTCCTCTGTGTTTGCTGCTTTGGACAACTTTGCAGATGGCCTCCCGATCATCTATATGCCTTCTTTAATACATAGCAACCAGGTAGGCTTTGTCCCGGGATGGGAAACAAGAGAAAACACAATACGCTCTCTGGCCACTATTGTGCGGGCTCAAAAGACCACTTCCCCCTTTGTCTGCTTTCGATCGATGCTGAAAAAGCCTTTGACCGGGTGGATTGGGTCTTCTTGGGAAAAGCCCTGAGATCCTTTGGCTTGGGACCCTGCATGGTAACCCGTATTCTCGCTCTATATAATAACCCTAGAGCTCAGGTTCAAGTCAATGGCTCTCTGTACTCCCCCTTTCTGATACATAACGGTACCAGACAGGGGTGCCCACTCTCCCTACTGTTATACATCATGGTCATGGAGTTCCTCGCTAGAGCCCTCAGAGCTATTGAGCTAATAAATCTATCAGAGGAGTCAAACTGGGGGAACCGGAGTCCAAGATAGCTATTTATGCAGATGACCACCGTATTTACAGTACTAAGCTGGTTATTGGTTTCCCCAATATTTTGAAGGCGTTCTCGACCTATGGAGACCTTAGCAACTTTAAAGTAAACCTCCACAAATCCGAGATACTTAATATATCTATACCTGCTAGTACTGTATCTATGTGCAGTCTTTTTTCCCCTTTCAGTGGGCGAAGGGACATCTCACTTACCTAGGCATGGCTATCCCCTCACGATTAGCTGATCTATACTCTACCAACTTTTCCCCTACTTATTGAGGACATTAAGAAAGATCTCCAGTCTTGGAAGAAAATACATTTCTCCTAGTTTGCGAGGATTCATACACCAAAAATGAATGTTACTCCATGGATATTATATTTCTTTAGAACTCTCCCCATCCCCTTACCAACTAAATTCTTTAGGGCCTTTCACTCAATGTTCCTGGACTTTGTATGGGCAGGCACATCCCCTAGACTAGGTATACATTTCCTGACCCATTCTAAGCTTAGGGGAGGGGTGAGTCTTCCTGATCTACAGTGGGTCAGCCCGTTCAAGATCTGCTCTGGATTAAAAAGTCAAACAGACCCCCACACCTCCCGTCGCTGACAGCGGGAATATTGCAAGTCTGAGATAGATATGTGGTGTCGCTAGGTCTTACTACCCGTCCTGGACCCATGACTCCTGTGTTCGGAGTGGGGCAACCATCGATTTTGGGTCTTCTGAAAGGGGACAATCCTCGGGTGCATCCCTTTCTCAGGGACTCAGCCGTGCACCCCCTTGACTTATTCCTTGGAGCAGTAGTGGGGCATGGTATCAATATGCCAGACTTCAAAGCTTTCTCTCTTCTCTGGGCCCCCTCTCGACTCTTTCTAGAGACCTCACCCCTTTTAAATCTATCTGCCTTTAATCCACTCCACCCATGCATCAGGTATCTCTGGTCTAAAGATTGCTCCAGGGGAATGGGGAAACCCACATCTTCCCTGCCTTATGTATCGGCATGGGAGAGAGAGTTGGGGAGATATTTCTCCTTGGACCAATGGGAGAAAGCATTCATTTTGTTGCACAAGTCGTCCATTAGCTGTAGACTCCAGGAGAAGAACTTTAAGATCCTATCCAGATGGTACAGGACTCCTGCGCTCCTTTACTCATTCTACCGCTCATGTCTGGATCTGTGTTGGTGCTGCGGCAAGGAGTTGGGTATTATGTTCCACATCTGGTTGCAGTGTGATCGAGTGGCACCCTTCTGGAGGGCCTTGAATGATTTGTACAACCAGTTGAGTGGCAGCACCTTGCAATGGACCCTTGAGGAGGCTGTGCAATCTATTCTCCCGGGTTCCATCTCTACCCTGAAAAAGGGCCTCCTGAGATTCTTTTTGTAGGCCGCTCGCCTGATTGTACCTAGATATTGTAAATCCCCCAATACACTACCCCTTAGAGAGTGGCTAGACACATTTGAGATGATCCATAAAATGGAGGAACTATCAGCGCAGGATGAGGGTGTAGATGAGAGATACCTTAAAACTTGGACCCCTTGGATTCTATTTAAAGGTTCACAAGCCTTTTGCAATTGGTTGGCTCAGGCTGATGTTCGCACATAAGTCCTATGCTTTTGTTTTTGTTCTTTTTTCCTTTTCGTTTTAGAAGATACAGCATGCCAGGAAGTATATCCCCCTCTTCCCTCCCCTTCCACTTTTCTCCCTCCCCCACAACGAAGTGTATGATCTTATATTTCACAATCCTCTTATGCATGATAATTATGATTATCCTTCATGTAAGATATGCATAATCTATGTTATTCTGAACAGAGAGTATTTATACAATGCTGTACAATGACAGTAACTTGATACACTTCAGAGCTATTACATATTGTTCTATTGTTTGTCCTTTTGAATAAAACATTTGAACAACAGAGCTTGGCCTAGGTCTGGCACATTTTGACACAGTTTTTGAGGTTTTGGCCATGTTGCCTCTGCTCTTTATTGCCGCTGAGGCCACCACCCTCCTCTTTTGATGTCAGCTCCTCCTCATCACCCAAATCCGACTCCCAGGTCCTGTCCAATGAAAAATCATCATCATAGTCCTCACACTCCCCACCACTTTAACCGGATATGCGATCATGGGCTCCTTGGCCCACCTCACAATTCCCTCTTCTGTATTTTCCCCAAGTTCCACTGTCATCATGGCTACCAGTGCCCCTATCACCTCCACCATGGCTGCAAGTGTGACTACCACTACAAACACCAACACAGCTATGTATTTGAGCTAACAAGTCCCCCTGCCTCCCCTGAACCTGCTTCTCATGGTGGTCCAAACGTTGACTGCTCTCACACAAAAGTAATCAACAGGAAGACTGTCTTGAGTAGATTCTATAGCACATTGGTTGTGTTGGCTCCTCTTAAAAAAAAGAAGGTGCCCAATTAGGAGGCGGTCGTGAAGATCGAGAGGATGCAACTGAAAGGCTTCTTTGGAGCTGCAAGGAGATGGAGCAGGAGGAATGCTTTGACCCCTGACTCCAAGGCTTGGTGTCACTCAGAGGTGACCTGAACATACTGCTGTGACTGAGAGAAGGAGTAAGCCATCCAGTCCACGATGTCATTCTCTTTGTCCTCAATAATAACGTTGTGCCTATCAGAAGCAAGAGAGAACTGTGGACTACTGCTACCACTACTAGCCAGATAGCTGGTGTGGACTATGCCTCTTGGGACACAGAAAAATTGCTACATTTTTATTTTATTTTTAAATACAGGACTAATTAGAAATTCCCTGGCTGCGGCGAAACTGTACCCTGCTATTGACGCACTAAAATAAGATTATCTGCACACTTATATTTGGTAGAAAAATTGCAACAGGATCTTTGGGAAAAAATACAAGCCAAATTGGACGTCCCCTGGCTGCGACCAAACTATACACTAGTATTCATGCACTGAAATAAGCGCAGTGTATGCATCAAAATATATCCTGCTGGTGATGCTGCGATATATGCCTATAAGAACAGTAGAAGCTTTGCAACAGGTTTTTAGACAATTCTGGCTCATGTACAGAAAAAAAGAGTACTGTCTCCTTAAAATCTCAAGTATGTTGTCTTGTGCTGTGCAACACGTGAAATTATGAACAGCTCCAGCAGCCCTCAATAAGACACCCATTACCTGAACTGCCCCTATAGTGTTCCAAATGATAAATCCTGACTTTTTGCCTAGTAATTCAATCTACCTAACTAAATATATCTTCTTCACTATCCCTACACTGTCCATGCAAGACCCTAAAATGGCTGTCTTCTTGTCCTGTCACACCAGTGGCTGTGCTCATAATGGTGTCTGTGCTTCAGAGGTATCATAGAGCCTGATAGACTGGCCAATATCATCCATCCTGATTGGTTGTCAGGCTGACTGCAAAGCATTGTGGGCAAGCCCAATGGCTAGGGTCCCCCCATGCAATCGATTCCAAAGCTCCAAAATGTCACCCTAAGATAAGAGAAAATTAAGATTTAAAAAAAACAAGCACATAAATAAAACAGATAAAGCAAGCCCTTACCTACAAGTCAGGAATAGATGCTGGAACCTGTAAATTATTATCTGGACAGTATATCACACACAGAAGTACAGGGCATGTAGTACGTACCACACTGTACTGTAAGGAGTAGCTATATGCAACCAATAAAGGTGGACGTGTTCATTGGTTGGAAATTAGTCTGAGATACCGTATGTTAAGTCTAGTTTCCACTTAAAATGGCCCAAGAAAGACCATTGTAAGTCAAAAAATTGTATCCTGAGGCCCTACTTTCTTGAAGGACCACTGTAGTTCAATATTTTGAAGAATTACCGCTGTACATGTATGTGGAAGTCTGGAGTTTAAACATGTCACCCGCTCAGAAGCTGAATGGGTGCCATTGCCACCTGGTTTATGCTGTCTTAAACAATGTTCTTAATTGGCGGTATTGCAGATCACATTTAATCCTCAGATGCTGTAGTCAGTTGTAACCATGGCATATGACTGAGTGGCGAATCCGCAGGACCACTCCGCTCCCAAGGCCCAAATGACTCCCTCGTAGTGAGATCGAGGGAGCCATTTGGTTGCTGTGGCAACCTTGGGCTCTCTAAACTAACTGAGCCCTACCACAGCAATAATCCTATACAGCCCTGCCCCCAACGGTAATTCATTGCAGTCTATGGGAAAAGTAATCAGATGATCGTATGTTTAAGTCCCCTAGAGAGACTTAAAAAAAGTTAAAACTGTTTTTAACCACTTCAGCCCCCCTAGCTTAAACACCCTTAAAGACCAGGCCACTTTTTACAATTCCGCACTACACTACTTTACCCGTTTATTGCTCCGTCATACAACTTACCACCCAAATGAATTTTACCTCCTTTTCTTCTCACTAATAGAGCTTTCATTTGGTGGTATTTCATTGCTGCTGACATTTTTACTTTTTTTGCTATTAATCAAAAATTACCGAAATTTTTACAAAAAAATGACATTTTTCACTTTCTGTTGTAAAATTTTTTTAAAAAAACTACATTTCTATATAAATTTTTCTCTAAATTTATTGTTCTACATGTCTTTGATAAAAAAAAGTCCAATAAGTGTATATTTATTGGTTTGGGTAAAAGTTATAGCGTTTACAAACTATGGTGCAAAAAAGTGAATTTCGGCATTTTGAAGCAGCTCTGACTTTCTGAGCGCCTGTCATGTTTCTTCAGGTGCTAGAATGTCAGGATGGTATAAATACCCCCAAATCACACCATTTTAGAAAGAAGACACCCCAAAGTATTCGCGGGGGGCATGGTGAGTTCATGTATCATTTCATTTTTTCACAAGTTAGCGGAAAATGACACTTTCTGAGAAAAAAATAAATAAAAAGTTTCAATTTCTGCTAACTTCTGGCAAAAAAAAAGAAATCTCAGACGGACTCACTATGCCCCTCAGTGAATACCTCAGGGTGTCTACTTTCGAAAAGGGTCATTTGTGGGGTGTGTTTACTGTTCTGGCATTTTGGGCGGGGGCTAAATTGTGAGCCGCCATGTAAAATCTAAAGGTACTCGTTGGAATTTGGGCCCTTTGCGCACCCAGGCTGCAAAAAGTGTCACACATGTGGTATCGCCGTACTCAGGAGAAGTAGGGCAATGTGTTTTGGGGTGTATTTTTACATATACCCATGTTGGGTGAGAGAAATATCTCTGTAAACTGACAACTTTGTATAAAATTTTTTAAAAGTTGTCGTTTACAGAGATATTTTCACACACAGTATAGGTATATATAAAAATACACCCCAAAACACATTGCCTACTCTCCTGATCTGGCGATACCATGTGTGCCACTTTGCAGCCTGAAGCAAAGCCCTAAAACCAATGAGTACCTTTAAGATTTCACTGAGGCATTTTACGCATTTGGATTCCAGACTTCTTCTCACGCTTTAGGGGCCCCTAAAATGCCAGGACAGTATAAATACCCCACATGTGACCCCATTTTGGAAAGAAGACACCCCAAGGTATTCTGTGAGGGGTATGGTGAGTTCATGTAAAATTTTATTTTTGTCACAAGTTAGTGGAATATGAGACTTTGTAAAAAACAAAATAAAAAAAAATAAAAAAACTATTTCCGCTGACTTGTGGCAAAAAATAAAAATTCTGTGGACTCACCATGCCCCTCACGGAATACCTTGGGGTGTCTTCTTTCCAAAATGGGGTCACATGTGGGGTATTTATACTCACCTGGCATTTTAGGGGCCCCTAAAGTGTGAGAATCCAAATGCATAAAAATGCCCTGTGAAATCCTAAAGGTACTCATTGGTTTTAGGGCCCCTTTGCGCATCTTGGCTGCAAAAAGTGTCACTCATGTGGTATCGCCGTACTCAGGAGAAGTAGGGCAATGTGTTTTGGGGTGTATTTTTACATATACCCATGCTGCGTGTGAGAAATATCGCTGTAAGCGACAACTTTTTACATTTTTTATTCAAAGTTGTCAGTTTACAGAGATATTTCTCTCACCCAGCATGGGTATATGTAAAATACACCCAAACACATTGCCTACTTCTCCTGAGTGCGGCGATACCACATGTGTGACTTTTTGCAGCCAAGATGCGCAAAGGCTAAATTCAATGAGTACCTTTAGGAGAGGCATTTTACGCATTTTTCTTCTCACGCTTTAGGGCCCCTAAAATGCCAGGGCAGTATAAATACCCCACATGTGACCCCATTTTGGAAGAAGACACCCAAGGTATTCCATGAGGGCATGGCGAGTTCATAGAATATTTTTTTTTGGCACAAGTTAGTGGAAATTGATTTTTATTGTTTTTCTCACAAAGTCTCCCTTTCCGCTAACTTTTGACAAAAGTTTAATTTTCATGAACTCATTATGCCCCTCAGCGAATACCTTGGGGTGTCTTCTTTCCAAAATGGGGTGACATGTGGGGTATTTATACTGCCCTGGCATTTTAGGGGCCCTAAAGCGTGAGAAGAAAAATGCGTAAAAATACCCTCCTAAAAGGTACTCGTTGGAATTTGGGCCCTTTGCGCATCTTGGCTGCAAAAAGTGTCACTCATGTGGTATCGCCGTACTCAGGAGAAGTAGGGCGATGTGTTTTGGGGTGTATTTTTACATATACCCATGCTGGGTGAGAGAAATATCTCTGTATATTGACAACTTTGAATAAAAAAATGTAAAAAGTTGTCGTTTACAGCGATATTTCTCACACCCAGTATGGCTATATGTAAAATACACCCAAACACTTGCCCTACTTCTCCTGAGTACGGCGATACCCATGGTGATACTTTGCAGCCAAGATGCAAAGGCCCTAAACCAATGAGTACCTTTAGGATTTACAGGCCATTTTTACGCATTTGGATTCTCACGCTTTAGCACCCCTAAAATGCCAGGGCAGTATAAATACCCACATGTGACCCCATTGTGGAAAGAAGACACCCCAAGGTATTCCGTGAGGGGCATGGCGAGTTCACAGAAAAAAAATTTGGCACAAGTTAGCGGAAATTGTTTTTTTTTTTTTTTTTACAGTCTCATATTCCACTAACTTGTGACAAAAATAAAATTTTGCATGAACTCACCATACCCCTCACGGAATACCTTGGGGTGTCTTCTTTCTAAAATGGGGTCACATGTGGGGTTTTTGTACTGCTCTGGCATTTGAGGGTCTCCATAATCATTACACGTATGGCCAGCATTAGGAGTTTCTGCGATTCTCCGTATATTGAGCATACGGGTAATGAGATTTTTTCCGTTCAGCCTCTGCGCTGAAAAAAAAAAAAAATGAACGGCACAGATTTCTTCATTCGCATCGATCAATGTGGATGAATAAATCTCTGCCAAAATCAGTGACTGCGGTGCGGTGGGCTGGGCGCTAGCTACCTAACAAGTAGCTAACTAACTGGTGGTGATAGGGGACCCTTATGCCCCATTCACACGTCCGCAATTCTGTTTGCGGAACAGAATTGCGGACCCATTCATTTCTATGGGGACAGACTTTGTCCCGCTCGGATCGGAATTACGGATCCGCGCTTCGAGTCTGCACTTCCGTTCCGCAAAAATATAGAACATGTCCTATTCTTGTCCGCAATTGCGGACAAGAAAAAGCATTTTCTATATAGTTCTGGCAATGTGCGGATCTGCAAAATGCGGAAAGCACATTGCCGGTGTCCGTGTTTTGAGGATCTGCGGATCGGATCCGCGGATCGGATCCGCGGATCCGTGAATCCACGGATCTGTGAATCCACGGATCCGCAAAACACATATGGACGTCTGAATGGAGCCTTACAAGGGGTGTGATCAATGACAGGGGGTGATCAGGGGGTCTAGATGGGGTGATCAAGGGGTTAATAGGTGAGGGAGGTGGGGGGTTAGTGTAGTGTTTGGTGCAACTTTACTGTGTTACCTGGTCCTCTGGTGGTCGATCCCAGAAAATGGGACCACCAGAGGACCAGGTAGCAGCTATATCAGACGCTGTTCATAAAACAGCGTCTGATATAACTGTTTGATGCGATTTATATCGCATCTACAGCCTGCCAGCGATTGATCATCGCTGGCAGGCTGTAGTACAACTCTTCAGGCGCCAGGCGCTGTGAGCGCGCGCGCGCCCGCGCGCGCGTTCACAGGAAGTCTCGCGTCTCGCGAGATGACGCCCCGGCGCGTCCGATCAGAAGAACAGGACCGCCCGCAGGACGCAATCCTGCGTACGGCGGTCCTGAAGCGGTTAAAAATATTACAAAAATTTTAATGACCCCCGAAAACACAAAAACAGAAAAATTTGTTTAGTCCTTAAGGTGTTAATGGAAACCCACGTTACGTGCAAGTTCATTATACCTAGAGCAACTATTTCTTATTTCCTAGTTTCTACAGACACTTAGGCTACTTTCACTATTGTGTAGTTGTTTTCCGGCATTGAAATCCGGCAGAGGATCTCAATACTGGAAAAAAACGTTTCAGTTTAGTCCTCGTGTATTCTGAATGGAAAGAGATCCGTTCAGGATGAATCAGGATGTCTTCCATTCCGGCAGCATTCTGTTTTGTGACCGATGTAAGCTGAAGTTTTGTGTCCGGTCATAAAAACAGAAAAGAAAAAAAAGATCCGGCACTGAAAACAATGTAAGTCAATGGTGACGGATCCGTTTTTATGGAGCCTAAAAAACAGGATCCGTCACCCATTGGCTTCACACAACTGAATCCTAATGGAACGGATGCATCCTGATGTGCAAAATCAAAACAGATCCACTTAATTTACAACGCAAGTGTGAAAGTAGCCTTACAAATAGCTTTTTGCTTCTATTTGTTTCCTCACGTGAATGTGGCTGAATACATTTCAACACATTTCCATAATATTTTCTTGCTTCTTACTTTACAGTTAAGAGAATAACAGGACAATGGTCAGTGCCTGAATATATAGGAAACCCTACTACACAAACCACACAATCCACAGAGAATAATTTATCCTGTTATATTCCAAGACAAGAGTAGGGATGAAGGAAATGAAAGGTGGAATTTGATTGGTTGCTATGGGCAACTAAGCCACTTCTACTTTACACCAGTTTAATAAATGACCCCTAAAGTTTGAACATCCAGTATTAGTAAACCACAAATAATTCAATATGTGTGACACTATACAAAGACTGAACAAACACTTGAACACACACATCTAATGTAAAGTCATCATTTATTGATAGCAATTCATACAACACATAATAGATATCATGATTAAAAATAGCAGCAGTACATGAAGTGCTGTGACAAAAATGTTTCCCCCAAGTATACAACATCACATATTTTTAAATCTCCAAATGGTGTGCAATATACTGAACATACAGTTTGACCTAAAATGTCAATAACTTAATTACAATTGCAATTAATTACCCAAACCCTTCCAAAAGTATTGCATGCCATTGCCACCATAGAGTTAGTACCCATACATAGTAACAATAAGAAAGATACCAATAGGAAGTATCTCTAGATGGGCTCCAAACTACTGAGACATGTAATATAAGATAATACAAAAATTATAAACAATGATGCAATATAGCAGGAAAGATCAAATACAGACCAGGGACCTGGAGGAAACACCAACCCCGATGTGCGTTTCACCTCGCTTCCTCTTGGGGGTGTGCCCTACTGTCAAAACCACCAGCAATTTATACCCCATCTCATTGGTACATACTTCATATACTTAATTATAATATCACACACCTGAGTATCAACGGAAGAGTCCTGGTTTAAACCGGCAGCGCCACAGATAATATCAAACATGGCCTCCAAGTCACGCGATATCTCGCGATCACACTGATTCTCTTTGTCAAGTCTGCGGCACTCCAATTGCTGAAAAACTTCAAAGCTTTATTGCACCAATTTCAAGGGACGTTTCGACCGTGGAGGTCTTTATCAAGCTCACAATACTACACAACATAGTGAACATATATACCCAGCATACCCTTTCTATTGGTTAATTCCGATTGGTCCTTTCACATGTCCATCTGGACCTAATTAAACACATATTTTAACTCTTACTTTCCACTCTCTTCCACTACAATTTTCTTATTCTTACCTCTACTGGCTTACAGTACTCACCAGGAATATATTCATTATTTTCCAACCCTTGCAGGTTCCGGCGTCCTGGTTTCCCTACTGCGCATGCTCAAATTATGTAATAGATGACACATGGCACACAGCGTGACCGCTTCATATTATGCTTGGTCACATGACCCTTAGATCACGTGATACCGCGATTACACTGATCACGTGACACGCCACATCACAGTCACCGCCAGCTATAGGATATTCTTAATGCTCGAAGATAGCCGCAGAATCTCAAGAGATTCATCACGGTCACGTGATCAGTATGATCACGTGACACGCGATATCAACAGTATAAGACAATCACATAACAATAACATGGGTGCCATTTTGGTAAAGGGCAAACTGCCAATATGACATTCTTAGGCTAGATGCACACGTCCGTTAAACCCGGACGTGACCATTCCGTGGTAACCAGGACTAGATTTCTTCTTTACAGCAGGAGCGCACGGTGTCATTGATTGCTATGAAGCCGTGCGCTCCCTGCCGCTGCTGCAATACAGTAATACAGATCTATACCAGTGTATTACTGTACTGCAGCGGCGGCAGGGAGCGTACGGCGTCATAGCAACCAATGACGCCATGCGCTCCTGCTATAAAGAAGAAATCAAGTCCTGGTTACCACGGACTGGTCACGTCCGGGTTTAACGGACGTGTGCATCTAGCCTTAAGAGGATAAGAGTGTTAAATTAACATCATAAGCTTAACTGAAGGATATTTCGGGAACTGTCTTGACACCAATTATATAGATTTATTAACCCTCATACTAGCTGTGAAAGTATGACAAATATATATACCAGGGCACATTGCCCTATCACTAGACCTATTGGAACCGTAGCTTATTATAAGTGCTAAAACAAGTGAATGATGATGATTAATTGTACCCTAAAAAATGAAAACATATATACATTTAAAAAAAATGAATCATGGTAGTTGCAATATTTAATATATGATGATAAAATAAGTGACCATATAAAAGTCTGTTAATTAATTAGAAAAAACATGTGAATAACACATTTACAAAACAATAATAAAGACAACATATACAGTGCAAAGTGTAGGTGCTCGGTGCTAAAGTGACATGCAGTGACATGCAGAACAAACAAGTACATGTGCCAAATTGGGCATTGTAACCCTATATCATATATCACTCCATCATTCACAAGAGCATTACCCCCAATGTTCACCAAAGTCCCAAATCAATATCAGTATAAACTAAAATATATCCATCTGAAGAAGGTTCTTCATTAGCAGGATACTCCTAACTTGTCACCCATGATCAAAGGTCAGTATCACAAAAAACAGGAAGACAGCCAAAAGGTGAGTTTCTGAAACATACCAAAGTAGTTAGACGGAAGGTTCCGAAGTTAATTAACTGTTAAAAACATAATGAACATAAATAAAACCAAATCTGTTAAGAACATATATCTCAGGGTGGAACCCGGGTCAGAGGGTTACCACAGAGTACAACTTAAGCACACATTACGGTAATTTCAAGGCCATTGTTCCTAAAGGAATGGGGCAAAGCTGTTACCCTTATTTAAACCAAACGGTGTAACCATATTTAAAACAAAGATCCACTTTGTCTCCTTTTGGCTCAATATTTTTCTCCAATTTCCTCCTCTTGGAGAAATCAGAACCCGATCTATACCTCTAAATCGCAGGAGAGCTCCCTCAGAATTATGTATTTCTACAAAATGTCTCGCCAAGGTCTGTAATTGTGGCAGATCTTCCTCATCCTTAGCTGATTCAATAGATAGAACATGCTACCTGATCCGCCTTTTAGTTGTCTCGATGTCATTCCAACGTAAATTAGATTGCATGGACATTTGGCCCAATAGATTACACCCACTGTGGTGCATGTAATTGGATGTGTAATTCTGTACTCCCTGTCATGTGCGGAGTTCCAAATATTTTCAGCTCTGTCCATGTTAGCACAGGCCACACATTTACCGCATTCTTTACTGCCCCAAGGAATTAATTTTGTTCCACAGAGCCCCGTCTCTTTCCGGACATAATGACTTTGGACCAAATCGTCCCTAAGATTTCTAGCTCTCCGGTAAGTTATTGATGCAAATGGGGAAACTATATGTTGTAGTTGGGGATCAATCATCAGTATTTCCCAATATTTGCCAAGGGCAGTACATACCTCTTTCCACTTTGTATTAAAGCCTGTGATGAATCTTATTTCTTCAGAGTCCTGCCTTTTTGTTTCCTTAACAACAGCCGTGCTCTCCGATGCGCCCTTTCAATGCGCTGTGTTCCATACCCTCTTTGTTGGAATCTACAGCGAAGATCCTCAGCCTGCAATTTAACACGAGGCTGCAGGAACTGGCCGACCGGACAGAGGTCGTATTTATTTATAGGTTTGTTCCAATTCGTCCTTGTAGATCCACCCGGAAGACCACATCCAGAAATTCCATGTCCCTTCGGCCCACCTTAAAGGTAAGTTTTATGTTTTTATCTTGCTCAATTCCTGAATGAACCGTCCAAACTCATCTTCCGTCCCCTGCCAGATCATCAAAATATCATTAATATAGCGTCTCTAATATTGGACCTTGCTTGCGATTGGCAGGGGGTCCGTCTGGAGGATCTCCCTCTCCTACAGTGCCAGGAACAGATTTGCATATGAGGGCGCACAAGACGCCCCCATTGCAGTACCCTGGAGCTGTAGAAAGAACGACCCCCCCAAACAAAAAGAAGTTATGGGTTAGGACATATTCCAGGAGAGACAAGACAAAATCACATTTCTTCTTACCTAAATTTGTGGTGTGTAGGAAAAATGATGTCCATCCTGATGTCTGATGGAGGTGTAAAGCGATTCCAGATCACACGTAGCTATCATCATGTCTGGGTCCAAGTGGATGTCCTCCACCTTCTATATGCATTGTATCTTTTAGGTATGAGGGAAGACCAATGGGTGCAGAAAAAATTCGACATACTTGCATATAGCATTATTTAGGTCGTTCACTCCTGAGACTATTGGTCTTCTGGGTGGGTTTGACAAGTCCTTGTGCACCTTTGGGAGGAAATAGAGGGTGGGGATTACTGAATATTCAGACAAGAGATGGGAACGCTGTTTAGAAGAAATAATACCTTCCTCAACCCCATTTTGGAGAATCACATCTAGTTCTTGTTTGAATCTAATCAAAGGGTTGAAGGTCAATTTTTTTTATAACAATCACTTTTATTTAACTGTCTTCGGGCCTCTTTTTCATACATACAGTAACTGTCGGCCAAATAACAATGTTGCCACCCTTGTCCGCCGGCTTAATCACTACATCCCTCCACCCCTCCATCTCCTTAAGTGCCCGTCTCTCCCCTTTCGTGCAATTATCCCTTCCACCTTGGTTGGAGATTTTTGATAATTCTCCGACCACCAATTGAAAAAAAAGTTGAACATTAGAGTAGAGGGATAATGTTGGAAATTTCGTAGACTTGGGGACATTGGCAGTTTTCCCTTTACCAAAATGGCGCCTATGTTATTGTTATGTGATTGTCTGATACTGTTGATATCGCGTGTCACGTGATCTGAATGTTCACGTGACCATGATGAATCTCTTGAGAATCTGAAGCTATCTTCAAGCATTAAGAATATCCTATAGCTGACGGTGACTGTGATGTGGCGTGTCACGTGATCAGTATGAAGGATCCGTTTTCTATTGTGTCAGAGAAAACGTACCCATCCCCACTGACTTACATTGTGTGTCAGGATGGATCCGTCTTGCTCCGCACCACCTCGCAGACAGGAAAACGCTGCTTGCAGCATTATTCTGTCCGCGATGGGGACGCAACCAAACGGAACAGAATGCATTGTCGTGCATTCCGTTTCGTTCAGTTTTTTCCCCATTGACAATTAATGGGGACAAAACGGAAGCGTTTTCCCCCACTATTGAGATCCTATTGAGGCCTATTGAGATCTCAATAGTGGAAAGGGAAAGCGCAAGTGTGAAAGTAGCCTAAGACTGTGCCCCATAGCAGTCGCATGGTCTGCCGCTATGGTAGTTACGCCCCTAGTCCCACCATTCCCATGCTGCTGCCATGTCCCCTGCCAGACTGGAAGTGCTTGGTCATGTGACTACTGCAGCTAATCACTGCCTTCAGTAGTCACAGTCTGACATTATCCAATCAGTGGAGCCAGAGTCAGACTTTGCATGGACCATACCTACCCCCCCCCCCCCCCCTCAACTGATAATGCCCGGTTGAACCTTTATTGCAGACTGCTGGCAAATCATTCTAAACTTCTAATCAGAGTAATGAGGGACTGACACAACATAGAGTTATATAAAAATGTGCTCCGAAGTTTTTATTGCATGTGGAATGTAAGTAGTTACTAAAACAGACACTTCAAGTGAGGTTTCAGGTATTCTTTAGGTACCAGGCTAGGTTGCATGCTTATTAGTTTAATAAAACTGGGTAAATCAAATGTATTGTAAGTAACCCAAGCTCTATTGTATTGTAATCAGGGGCCATAGATCCTACAGGGAAATACTGTATCCCAGTCAACTGGGTGCTCAAGCCCTCCTCATTAATTAATGCTAGGAGCATCTGCATTCAACTAGAGATGGGTTGTTGATCCAGAGAGTTATTCTGATTGCCTGATTAAAGTCGTGAAGAAGGGAGAAAAATTGGCTTCTACCTCACAGGCAGGGGAGGATTGGCCATAGACCTTACAAGGAAATTTCCTGGTGAGTCCTCCTCACGGCCAGCCATTGGAAGTTTTTGAGGATGTATTTTGTGCTGCTGGCAGTATTTTGTCATGGACTGTGGTATTTGGCTCTGTTGGGGTGGTATAATATACCACAATATGGTATTGCTGGCCCTGCCTTCCATCAGTTTGGACCCAAATACAAAATGGGGACACTTTTAGTATTTTTTCCAGGGCCAGTTTAAGTTCCCAATCTGCCACTGCTCACAGGTTTTTTTCTTGCCTTCCTCTGGATTAACTTGCAGGATAACAGGCTGAACTGGATGGAGAGATATCTTTTTTCAGCCTTATATACTATGTTACTAACTTACTATGTTACAACTGTATTGCCGTCCTCAGGCTGCAGTTGAATGCTGCAGTGGGGGCGGCAGTATTTTGTGCTGCACTGTTTATTCAGTTCTGCTGGGGTACTGCACTACACAGGGGCGTAACGATCGCGGTCGCAGCGTGTGCGACCGCGCCCGGGCCCGGGGAGGGGGGGGGCCCGCTGCGGCGGGCGGGCCCTGCGGCAGAGCGGACTCACTTAACTTAATAGCAGCCAGAGCTGCGGGCGGGCGGGCAGAGAGGGAGGCGATTCAGCTCTTATTTGCCGGCCAGCTCCTCCTCCCATAGGCAGCCTACGCTCCCGGCACTATTCCCATCCCCTCCCCAGTCAGTTCACCCAGCCTCAGGCGTCAGGCCGAGTCCCAAGTCAGTCCCCACCTCTGGGTGGGGCGGGCCCTCCCCTCCCTCTTCGGCGGGCCCTCCCTCTTCAGTCTTCGGCGGCACGGCAGACGCAGCACAGACTCAGCACAGCCTGCTTGATCCATCAGCACAGCTGCTGTGCCTGTGCTGACTGCAGTGCTGAGCTGAGTGTGCAGCAGCCGTGCGCACATGAAGCGCCGCGCCTCACGCTGCTTCTCCGGCACTCCCCTCCCCCAAGCTACAGTGGCTGAAGGGCCCTCCCTCCTCGGCTGCAAGACACGCCCGCAGGCCCGGCGCGGTCCACTGTCACTGACTGCCTGGCCCTGGTCTCTCCTTGCTCAGGCGCAGCAAGAGCCCGCCAGCCGATTTAAAAGAGGCCCTCCCCTGCCCTAAGGGCCCCTCAGCCAGAGAGAGAGATGGAAGGAAGAGAGACTTGTGTCACCATGTCACCGGACCGAATCTAGTACTGCTCCATCTGCCTGGCCAGGAGGACACTACAACTCCAGGTAGCATTAGTAATGTAATTTTTTTATATCATGAAGTTTGGGGTACGCACAATCTACATACTTGTGGATTAGGGTAGCCGGATAACTTTCAATAATGGATCCCGCCTGATACTGTGCCAAATAGATGGATGATGGGTCAGTGGGCGGTAATAATGTTTGAAATCAGGCTGCAGGTGGGGCGGATAGATGAATGGATGATCAGTGGACAGTAATAAATTATTGCTGTCCACTGATGATCTGTCCACCCCACCCGTACTCTAATTTCAGACATTATTACCGTCCATTGATGATCCATCTGCCCCACCCGGACCCTGATTTCAGACATTATTATTACCGCCCACTGATCATCCATCCATCCGCCCCACACGCCCTCTGAATTCAGACATTATTATTTATTGCCATTGTCTGCAATCAGGGTGGGGGTGGGATGGACGGATGGATGGCTGATCAGTGGGCGGTAATAATAATGTCTGAAATCAGGGCCGGGGGGTGGGCGGCGGCGTGGGGGGGGGCCCAATTCAAAGTTTGCCCTGGGGCCCATAGAACTCTTGTTACGCCACTGGCACTACAGTATGGCAGTATTGGCCCTGCCTACTTATATTGTCCCGCCATCTGTCAATTTGGACCTGCCTACAACATGGGGCCACTTTTAGGCTTTTTCTCCAGTGTCACTTTAAGTTCCCAGTTGATTGCCCTTGATTGTAATTCTCATTTATTAAGTTTATAAAAGGAGTAAATAGCTGCCTAGTAGTCTAGGTTACTGACACCACAGTACTATAGCATGCCCATAATGCAAACTTTCAAAGTTCTCAACAGTGTCATCCACAGAGACCCCATAACAGTGACAGCCACCATGCCTCATAACAATACCAGTCACTGTGCTCCCATAAAATAATCACATCACCCAGAAAACCCAGTGAAAGCCTTAAGGTTCCCCAAACACTGTTGACTTGGCGCCATGACAAAAATAGCCACACAACCCGCCACACTAAACCACAACAACACAACCCACAGTGCTCCTATAAGAGTGCCAGCTCCCCAGCTAGCGTAACGTAACTATGATTCAAAGGGCCCCATAGCAAAATAAGATGGGGCCCCCTCAACCGAATAAAAATTAAAACCGCATGCATCCGTCAAGAACGGATCCGGTTGTATTATGTCTTCTATAGCCATGACGGATCCATCATGAACACCACTGAAAGTCAATGGGGGACGGATACATTTTCTATTGGGTCAGAAAAAACGGACCCTACCCCCATTGACTTACATTGTGGCCGCACCACATCGCGGACATAAAAACGCTGATTGCAGCGTTATTCTGTCCGCGATGGGAGCGCAACCAGACGGAACGGAATGCATTTTGGTGCATTCCCTTTCGTTCAGTTCAGTTTTGTCCCCATTGACAATGAATGGGGACAAAACTGAAGCGTTTTCTTCCGCTATTGAGATCCCATGACGGATCTTAATGGCGGAATTGAAAACGCTAGTGCGAAAGTAGCTTCATATGCAAGGACTCAAATTGGAGGAAAGCTCAAGAAACGTTTAAACTAATGATAAATGTGTAAAGGTGGAGAAAAATGGATATATAACCCTCTTTTCAAGAGTAGTTGTATGGTCCCTGGGCATGAAGACAGTGGCACTGGGTTCTTACTAATATTCTGGATCCAAGCTGTGTATGACTTGGGGTGTATACACATAATACAAAAACTATTTCTTGTACAAGACATTATGTTGCTTTCATCTAAAAATATAGCTGTACTTGCGTCAGTGAAAGCTCCGGCAATAAATGGCATGCTTCCTTTGTTTCAATTTATTTCAAGGCTTCACTGTATATCATAAAATAAACTGTTGGAGAAGCATGTGTTTCCTGCCGTAGTGCATAAAAATGAGCAACCCTGGCATTTCCACTGGATGACTGTGCTGAAGTAATTAAAACACAGATGCAGCTCATTTCTTTACCAAGTGCTTTTTGATTGGCAGATACAGTCTGATCAGCGGCGCTATACTCGGAGCACTTTATCACTGCCATCTGCCTAACGTTCACATGCAACGGCCGCTCTCGGTGGAATTGTGCAATTATTACATGAAACAACGATAACATTCTGCATTAAAAGAATTATTTTCCACCATTATTATTAAATGTTTTACAGTGGGTGGATTCTGGAGCGTTTCGCTCTTGTAAAACACAAAAGCAGACTAGAAATTCCTTTTTATGCTCTCAAATTCTCATGCTCAGATGGCTATGTTTATTAGCTTGGAAGACTCAAGGTTAAATGTGGAATCATTTGCACAAGAAAGGATCAGAATTGCATTGTCATTAGCGTCCCTGGCTGATAAATTTCATAGATAAGATCGGTCTCGCTCTCTCTATACAGTGTGTTTATAATATATAAAATAGATATAAAAATAGATATAAAATAATATCTAAAATAAACTAAAAAAAGTGAAAAGGATTCTTGTTTTTAGTTCACTATTCACATTTAGGCCTCTTTCACACGGGCGTCATGTTTGACGCCCGGATAAGAGGTGGGTGCGTTGCGGGAATATGCGCGATTTTTCCGCGCGGGTGCAAACGTTTGTAATGCGTTTTGCACGCACGTGTGAAAAATCGCCATGTTTGGTACCCAGACCCGAAGCCGGACTTCATCACTGAAGTCCGGTTTCGGGTAGAGTATTCTGGAGAATTTATTATTTTATCCTTATAACATGGTTATAAGGGAAAATAATAGCATTCTTAATATGAAGGGGTTAAAAATAATAAACGTTAACTTACCTTAGCCACTTGATCGCGTAGTTGCGATCTGTCCTCTTTTCAAGCTTTAGCTACCAGCTAAAGGACCTGTGATGACGTCACGTCACATGGTCCAATCACATGGTCCATCACCATGGTAAGACTATTTATTAAGAATACTATTATTTTCCCTTATAACCATGTTATAAGGGAAAATAATAAAGATCTGGTCCCGTTGCTAAGCAACCATGCGGGAAAATCGCACTGCATCCACACTTGCTTGCGGATGCTTGCGATTTTCCCGCAGCCCCATTCACTTCTATGGGGCCTGCGTTGCATGAAAAAAGCACAATATAGAGCATGCTGCGATTATCACGCAACGCAGAAGTGATGTGTGAAAATCACCGCTCATGTGCACAGCCCCATAGAATTAAATGGGTCCGGATTCAGTGCGGGTGCAATGCGTCCCCCTCACGCATTGCACCCGCGCGGAAAACTCGCCCGTGTGAAAGGGGCCTTACACAAATTTGTGAGATTGTTTGTCAGATTTCCTTCATGGGGTTTAAAATGTTTACCCTGTACACAGATAGGGGATAACTATGTTTGGTGAGAGTCCAAGCACTGGGACCCCTGCCAATCTGGAGAATGGGGGTCCTGTTCCCCCCATCTAAATGGAGTGCCAAGTTAAGCATCTGTGCTGCTGCTCCATTTATGTTCTATGGGACTGTTGAAGATAGCTAAGTACAGTCATTGGTGATAATCAATTCTTATGATTCTATGTTGTGCTGTTCCTCTATTACTCCTGTTAAAGTTTATGAATAAATTGTCAACTGGGTGTTACCAGATGTAGGTGTGTATCTGCACAGTCTGACAATGTCCAATCAGTGCTGGCAGTGTCAGACTAGGTAAGTCCATACCCCTTTGACAAGGGGAATAGTAACACCCATTTGGCAATTTATTCATAGCAGGAATAATAGAGGAATAACACAAGGCACTGGTTACAGGACCACAGCCAGAACCACAAACAGCACAGGAAAAAGGATCCAGATGGATGTTAATGTAGATAACTTGAGCAGTAACAGAAAGGCAATGAGTAACCCAAAAAATATTGCAAAGTTGCCAGCCCACTGGCTGGGTTTACAGGTTATGGACAAGTTGCAGTAAAAAAAGAAAAATAATAAAAAAAAAACACTGTTGTGATTCAGTAATTTCCACGCATTTTTACAAGTGAAACATTTTAAAGGGGTTCCCGAGATTTTGATATTAATGGCCTATCCTATAGGTAGGTTATCAATATCTGATCGGTTGGGGTCTGACTCCCGGCTCCCTCTTCGATGAGCTGTATGAAGAGGCTTGGGCCCTCCTCTTGCTAGGCCATGATGTCACATTTGTTGGTTACATGGCCTAGGTGCAGCTCAGTTAAAGGGGTTCTTCACTTTGTTACAACTGATGATCTATCCTCTGGATAGATCATCAGCATCTGATCGGCCGGGGTCCGACACCTGGGACCCCCGCGATCAGCTGTTTGAGAAGGCAGCCGCGCTGCAGGAGCGCCGCAGCCTTCTCACTGTTTACCGCTGCTAGCGCCCAGTGACGTCACGACTTGTATCAAGGCGCGTGGGCGGGGCTAAGCTCCATTTGGTGAACAGAGCTTAGCCTCAAGTCGTGATGTCACTGGGCGGGGCGCTAGCAGCGGTAAACAGTGAGAAGGCCGCAGCGCTCCTGCAGTGCTGCTACCTTCTCAAACAGCTGATCCACACAGGTACCAAGAGTTGGACCCCCGCCAGTCTCATATTGCTTGTCCTATTATTGGGACAGGCCATCAATATGAAAATCCCGGAGAACGCTTTTGAATGTGTTTCACTTGCAAAAACCATGTGGGCACTCAAGGAATCATAAAACCTCGGCAAATCTTAGGAAACATTTTTACATAGTGGTTTTAGCTGCAATTTTCTTGCAATGTGTAAACCGAGCCTAATGGGAACACATTTGATGGAACAGAAAGCCAAGCATTCACTAACATCACAGGATATTTTTGGAGCATTCTCAAATTATGCTGCCATAAAACGGATCATCAGGTTTTGTATAGTACAAACGTGTGGCGCCCAGGCTCGCCTGAGTCCATGGAACATAGCAAACGTTATTTCTGGTATTATTGTAGTACTTTATATTATTGAAATGATTTAACCAAAACAGCATAAGAGCTTATGTGCGGATCCACGTAAGAAGGAGCGATTTTCAGTAGTGGCCTCCATGTCGCGTTATTTCTGTATAGCGGTATTCAGTGTTTTTTATGCAAGGTCTACTTAATTTCAGATGTCATTACAGATGATCACAGACCACCCTGTGCTGAACAATACTGACTGCACTATGGTGCCGTATACGCTAGGTATACCAGGTAAGTTCCATCCTACAGTCTAGAATCCAGTGACATCATAATACGATGTGCTGGTCATCGGTGGCATGAGAATTTGCAGCCATTCTGTTTGGTCTATACAGGACCGTTATGCTTTTAGAGCCAGGCAATATCTCAAGCGAAAGGATGCCGTTTTCTTCAGCAAATTCCAAGAAACCTTGACAAAAAGGTATCCATATCCAGAAGTAATGCCATCTTTCATGAACAGACAAACGGAATTGGCTTTTCTTAACAGAAAGCGTAAGGATGGCCTACAGTGGCCATGGCATTACTTCCAAATTGCCGCCTGGGCTTTATACCTATTCTTGGGTATCACAGCTTTCGGTTTTATTCTTCCACTACTTCCCTGCTCCTGGCAATCTACTGGCTATGGCATTCTAGGCACCTTGTTCCTTGGACATTTTGCATTTCATGTTTTTACTATTTCTACTGACGCTTCTAGAGTGGATCCAAATGTAGCAGTCAGTACCAAGGAGGCAAAGAAAACCATACCCAAGAGGATGCACTTCCACATCATGCCTGTCACATTTTATCAAGAGAAGACTAGATATTGTCTTGTTTGTGGAAAACATGTTTTCAACTACGATCACCATTCCCGAATTTTTAATACCTGTCTAGGGGGAAGAAATTTTTGGTTTTACATGAACTGCATTGCCACAGCTTTCTTAGGCACAACATGCCTGGCCATCATGTCTCTGTTTGTGTTCTCCATGTACCGCCATCAGCCATGGGAGAAGATGGACTTGTCAAACAGCTGGCTTATCATTTTTCCTAAAGCCTCCACTGAAATACAGTCTGATGTGATCCTTATCATATCCTTTACAGATGGTGTCCTCAGTCTCTTAACAGCATCTCTGTTAGGATATCGCATAGGTTTCCACCTTTATTTGCTGTATCGAGGGATGACTACTCAAGAGTATTATGAGTGCCTGGCCTTGAAAAAGAACCTTCATCATTTGAAGAGCAGAGACCTGGAAGCAGCCCATCCCAGTCGAGATGTCAACTATTTCCCAATCTTCTCAGTGTCAAGAAAAAGGCACCTATATCTCTGTGATAGTGCCATGCAGACAGAGCAGACATTTATTAAGAACGCAAATGTAACAACTCAAACAAATGAAGGAAGATTTCTAGAGGAAAGAGGATCACAAACGGAAAATGAAGCAAGACGATCAAACCCCAGTTTAACAAGTTTAGTGGAGAGGTTGCAAACACCATTCAGACTAGCAAAAAAAGCATCAGCTATGTAAACCAATGGCAATGACACGTACAATATAAATTCCTATGAGAAATAAAACATTCAGAAAATATCAAATGTGTGTTAGATTATTGTACTCCTGTGTGATCCAAACTGTATATAAGCAGTTTCTGTAATTTATATGGCGTGTGGCTGAATTAGGGCCCATGCAATGACTCTATAATTCCTTATTAATACAGCATCCAATTGAACATGCCACAATGTTATTTGTGACAGAAATGGAAGGAAGCACAGAGATACAGTAAAGACCCCATGTATTAGAATGAAAGCACTGTTTTGGATTCATACAAAACAACCATGATACGGCCATGTGTCATATGGTGCTAGGAGACCTGTATGGTCAGTAAATGTCCATAAAATGATATAAAGAACTCATGTTTCTCATCCTAAAGGATGAATGGGGCGTACTACTGATTTAGTAGAGTAATCCCCTAAAAAAAAAATTCCCTGCACGACAGTAAAACATACAATCCAACAGCACTCTGAAAACAAAATAAAGTACAAGAAAGTATTCTAATGCTAATGCTATGCTTATTTTGTAAATGAGATGCTTGGCAAATACATTTCGTACAAAATTATTTGGGCCCGTCTGCCACACGTCAAGGCGACCTCTGTAAGACGGGAAACTAACACTAAATTCTACCTGTTATGTGCCGTCATGACGGCTACCATAAAATTCAGGGAGTGTAGGCTCCACATGCATGCTGGGCCCACCTTAATTTTTGTAATTTTTGCTGCCAAAATGGCCTCCATTGAATCCATGGAATGCAGGTACCAAGATGCATGCCGAGCCCACTCCACATCTCCCCTGGTGCCAGATGGCTACCAACGAATGCAATTAGAGTCCACTCTATATGTCTCCTGGTGCCACAGGCTTCCAGTGAGTGAGCTAGAGCAGGCTAAGCTTTAAACTCATATTAATTAAAATCAGCCTATGGGGCAGACATGGCTGATCAGGAGTGCACGACTGAAGTGTCAGCCACACCTCCAGTACAAATTGCTAAAATAAAGCTGAGTGTATGTATGTGTGTATGTCCGCTAAATGAATCCGCACCCAGGGCCAGTTCAAGGATTTTTGCCAACACAAGCGAAGCTACATTTTGGCGCCACCTCCCCCCCCCCCCCATGATCACATTATGACCCCCTATTGTGCCACACTTCTTCCCCCCCATGTCACATTTCTCCCCGTCCATGGCACAAACTACAGACATTTGATTTGTCCCCCCTCGCATCGTGTCACCCGTGACCCCCCCCCCCACATTAATGTTGTGTAATAATTATAAACAATATGCGCTCTGCGCTCATCACCTACCACCTACCCTGCGGAAGTCGACAGTCCGTCTGGGCTGGCTGTGTGAGTCACAGTCACCAACAGCTGCTCCAGTCCCTGCCGCTGCCCGCCGCTGAGGCACTCGCCAGTCACACACCCCCTGAGTGCCCCAATGACCGTGTTGCTGTGCTGCCGCTCTGTGAGTGAGGACCAGGGCCGCATGGCACATGCAGGCTGGGGTGGGTGGTCGGCGGCACAACTTGCCGCAAGTGATTTAAAAAAAAAAGTACATTTTTCCGCCCCCCCCCCCCCTTCTAAGGCAGCCGCTTGGTCTGCCTTATTATAGAACCGGTCCTGTCCGCACCGTCACATTTACAATCACGAAATTTGGCACACAGGTACATCAGGTGTCCGGGAAGGTTTTAGACCAGGTCTCAGCTCTCTGGGATGTACTATTCCTGAGATATTCCCAAAAAATGCATTAGCCAATAGTAGCCTGGTCAAATGACCCTTATCAGCCAATAGAAGCTCGCTGGTAGTTTGTTTCCACACAAACAGTTTTACTCCAGGTAACCATAACAACTCAGCCATGTTTCTTCACTGCTGCAGATAAATCTGTCACCAGGATAATCGCTATTAAAGTAAAAGCCATGGCCTAAGAGCACTTAGTACTTTATTTCCTGAGGTTTCCATAACAACTCTGTGGATGACACTGTTAAGGGAGCAGAGTGCTGTGGAGGTCACAGTTCAGGGGCAGATAGGGTGGCCATTCAGGTCACCCTTAAAACCCCACCCCCATGCCCACTAAGCCACACCCCAATCCGGTTAGGCCACGCCCTTCCCACTCCACAGGCGGCAAGGATTAAAATCAACTTCTGTCAGCTGCAGAGGTGGGAGGGACGGTGACTTTCTCCCTGCAGCTCACACTCAGACAGCACTGTACTACTATCTTATAGTGAGCTGTTCAAAAGGACATGCCCCTGATCCAGTTAGGCCACGCCTCCCTCCCACTCAGCCAAAAGAGATTGAAAAAATTAAGTTAAAAATCAACTTCTACGTCCCCCTAAGCCACACCCCAATCTGGTTAGGTCATGCCCCCTCCCACTCCTCAGCCGACAGGGATTCGAAAAATTAAGTTAAAAATCAACTTCTGTCAGCTGCAGTGGTGGGAGGGATAGTGACTTTCTCCCTGCAGCTCACACTCAGACAGAACAGTGCTGCTGTCATAGAGTGAGCTGTTCAAAAAGACACGCCACCAAACCAGTAAGGCCACGCCCCCTCACACTCCTCAGCCAACAGGGATAGAAAAAATTAAGTTAAAAATCAACTTCTGTTAGCTGCAGAGGAGGAAGGAACGATGACTTTCTCCCTGCAGCTCACACTCATATAGAACAGTGCTGCTGTCTTAGGGTGAGCTGTTCAAATGGACACGCCCCAGATCCAGTTAGACCATGCCCCCTCCCACTCTTCAGCCAACAGGGATTGAAAAAATTAAGTTGAAAATCAACTTCTAGGTCCTAGGTGCTAAGCAACACCCCTGACCCAGTTAGGCCATGCCCCCTCTCCTCTGCAGCCAATGGGGATTGCCAAAATGAAGTTAAAAATCAACTTCTGTTAGCTGCAGAGGTAGGAGGGATGGCGACTTTCTCCCTGCAGCTCACACTCAGACAGAACAGTGAGGGTTTGTTGTTTTGTCGGGTCATTTTGGGGTACATGCAACTTTTTTGATGATTTTTATTCTATTTTTTTATGGAAGGTACCCCCAAAAAACAGCAATTCTGGCATTGTAGGTTTTTACGGTGTTCACCCTGCTAGATAAATAACAAGACATTTTTATATTTTGGACATTTCGGATATAGCTACACTGACAAACAAATGGGTAACAATGTTTTGAACTTTTGACTTTCAGGCTCCATATCTCACTATCCACTACAGCTTCTAACGTGAGACTACCATCATTTTATAGACAATCATCTTGGCTGTCTCATACATAAACTGGACTTGCAACTATTTAGCATATGATTAGTTATGCAGATTCTTGTCATGTAACTGCATCATAAGACTACATGCACACGACTGTGAAAAATGGCCGTGTGACGGCCGTCTAAGTAACGGCCGTCACACGGCCATTTTTAGTACCAGAGAGTCTATGGGGCTATTCACATGGCCGTTCTTTTAACGGTCATTGAATAGCGTCCGTCCAAAAATAAGACATGTCCTATTTTTGGCCATTTCACGGCCGTGCAGACCCCTTTGAAATCAATGGGACCGTTTTTAACGGGCGATTGACATTAGTGCACCTGTCTAACGGCCGTTAAAAACGGGTACACAAATGTCCCCCATGGTTTTAACTATTGCTCCCATAGTGCCCCGCAGCCAAAAAAAAAAAACTCACCTCATTCACTTGCTCGTGGTGCGGTAGTCTCTTCATTGAGCAGGACCTGCCGGAGGACCTGCAATGTGCGTGATGACGTAACCACGTGGGAGCACGCAGTGACATCATCGCGCACATCACAGGTCATGTTCAGTGAAGACAGAAGAGACTGCTGCAGCGCGAGCAAGTGGATGAGGTGAGTTTTTTTTGTTTTTGGCTGCGGGGCACTAAACAAAAACAGCGGTGGGCTATTATGGGGGCATTATTTTAGATGGGGGCATTATTAAAGATGGGGACAGTAAAAAAAAATCCTACACTATGGGGGGCATTATTAAAGCTGGGATCCTACCTGGGGGCATTATTAAAGCTGGGGGCACTATAAAAATATTATTTACACTGTGGCAGAAATTATTTTAGCTGGGGCCAAAATAGGGTGCATTATTAAAGCTGGGGACAGTAAAAAAAAAAATCCTACCCTATGGGGGAAATTATTTTAGATGGGGGCCTACATGAGGGCATTATTAAAAAAATAAAATAAAAAATTCCCACACTATAGGGGACATTATTTTAGCTGGGGGCCTACCATCCTGTGGGTGTTCTCAGAAAGGTGGGTCTAGAAATAACTGCCAATCAAATTCATCCATTTTGAAAAACTGATGCCAAACGGATGCAAAACAGACATTAAAAACGGACACACGGACAGAAAATGGATGCACACACTGATGCAAAATGGCCATGAAAAACTGACAGTGTGTCCGTTTTAACCGGAGGTTTTTTTTCACTGTCGTGTGCATGTAGCCTTACTATTTTGATCCTAAAATTCTAAATTTTTATTTTTATTATTTTGTAAATTCACCTTTGGCTTTCAACATTGCATGAATCCTTCTGGGCATGCTCAGGAATTTGTGTATTTTAGTTATTTAGTCCCTTTAGGGGACATGAACAAACTATAGTTTAATCACTTCTACAGTGTATTGAAATTGTATTGGGATCCTGTTACACCCTGCCAGAAGTGCCCTAAAATGTCAAGTCTCGGGCTTCATCAGGCCACTGGCTGCCATAACAATGGCTTAAAACCCTGCAATGGTGATCGTGGGAACCAAGAGAGCCTACATCATTTGTGTAACTGCTTAGATGCCACAATCACTACTTACTGCAGAATCTGAGGGCTAAGGAGATGTTCACACAGCAGATTTTGAAAACGTGCAGAAAAAATCCACGCCGATTTTTTGTGCAGTTTCGGTGCATTTTTGGCACAGTTTTTTCAGCTTCCTATTTTTTCTGCTTCACATTCATTTCAATGGGAGAATCAGTGCGGATTCTGCTCCATGACAGACCATGCTGCTTCTTTTTTCCATGCTATTTTTTCTGCCTCCTTTTGAAATAAATGGGATGCTTTTTAGAGGCACTTTTTTGGTGCAGATTTGGTATTTTTTAAACAAAATATAGTTTTGTACAGCAGTAAAATGCTATAAATCTACCCCCAATGGACTTTGTAGGAGTCCATATACCACAATGTGTGGCATCTGAGGAGGTTTGTCCTTTACAGCACCTGTACTTAGAAACCATTTCTGTTAATAACTGCCATTTTTCTTCTCTTTTGGACTGGAGTAATGATTCATGTTGGACGTGTGCTTGGTGATACTGTCATACACAACACAAATATGGGTCAATTGATTTGCTGCAGCCCATGTATTGGGTTGGGTTAATTTACAGACACTGCCATGTGCTGGTCTCGTTTATTAGCATCTCTATATGAAAGCACTTGGATATGGTGCACCTGAATAACGCTCAATATATCTTGGATAGCCCTTGGCCCATGATCTAAGCCTGTTCCTTGCAAAATCATTGTAAAGCCACCAAGAATATGATATTCTGCAACGTGCTGTACGGCAGTTTAATAACATTTACCTCTGTCCATTGATCTGACTGTGAGTCATATATCCTAATGAATTTGACAGAAACACAAAACAGCTTCATTACACAACATAATCAACAAAGGGAGATTATCCTGTATAGAGCAGACCTCTAGCAAATAAATATAATGAAAACCCATAACAGTTCAAAAGGACATAGTCAGCATCACCAGAGAGTAATGTCCTCAGAACAGCAGGTAGGAGCAAGTTTTACATATACTGGGACAGTAGCGTCCCTGGGAAGAAGTGTGGTCCTATGTAAAATTCAGCAAGAAATTGATGAATGTCTCTAATACTAAAGACTGTTATAAACCAGACACAAGCTTATGCCTGACCTGTCTTACATGTGCCCTTCTCTTATATATAAAAATTATGTAATATAAAACAAATACAGAGAATCAGTAGATCGACATAATTACTTGTGGTCGCTCCGTCTACTTCTTGGTGTTTGCTCCATTAGTATGTTCATGCACTCTTCCTGTCTCTTAAAGAGTCAATGTGCACATGTGTTAATCTGTTCCCATCCAGTGGCAGCCTTCCTATATAGGGTGCCTTTCTTATGAGAAGGCGCCGCAGCAAAAAGTTCCTAGCTTGACTAGTCCTGTAAAGGTATGCTACTCTACTGTTCTAACCTCCTATGCTCAATCTGTGTCTCTTTACTGAATCGACCCTTGTATCACCAGTCCAGACCTCAGCCTGATACCATATTAACCCTATATAGCCTGCCATGACCTATCACCTGTTTACCATTTTGCATAAACTGTGCTGTTCTGACCGTGGCTTATCCTCTGACCATGCTTTTCCCCTCCCCTCAGTGCCATGCACCAGCGTCTCTTGACCCGCCTGCCTCAGCAACCTCGGAACTGAGACTATTCCTAAGGGTAGTGGCCCCTGCAGCGAACTCCAGATGCCCATGGGGGAAGAAAAGGGTAAAAACTAGGGGTCTATCTTGAAAATACCCTCAAGGCACAGTGGGTCCACACCTGCTGCATTACACTACTCAAAAAGTCGAGAAAAACACATTAAAAAAGTTCATAGTTTATAATGCATTTTTATAAATTTAAGGTGTTTCTCTGATTATAAATGTTGTCCAATGAATCAAAAGGAAAAGCAAATGTTTTCTAAACTGTTCGCTCACTTTAAATTCATCTCCAGAGACGAGGTGACTTTTCAAGTTCCTGAGAGATCAGGTTACACTTGCCCATAGAAATATATAAGGTGGGGATGAGGAGGAGGAAGCAGCTGTAGGGAGAGAGGAAGAAAGACAATTTGGGGGAGATAGTAAAAAGTACACTGGAGTAAGATGCAGCAAATTTAGAGACACGGGCCTCTTATGTCTTCTAGCTTGCCATGGGCCATAACCTGAAATCTAAGCAAGAAGCTGGCATAGATTTCAGCTGCAATTTATGCCAGTTTTGACTGTAAACTATAGTTAATTCAGCAGGTTGTGCGAAACCCTGTCCTCCTGCTAAGCCCTTTCTCATCACTGAAAAAGTGTTGCTTGGAAAGTCAAAAGTTATGAAGTTTAGGGTACTTTCACATTAGTGTTATTCTTTTCCGGCATTGAGTTCCGTCCTAGGGGCTCAATACCGGAAAATAACTGATCATTTTTATCCTAATGCATTCTGAATGGAGAGAAATCTGTTCAGGATGCATCAGAATGTCTTCAGTTCAGTCACTGCAAGTTTTTGGACAGAGAAAATTCCGGAACACTTGCCGGAATGCCGGATCCGGTATTAATTTACATTGAAATGTATTCGTTCCGGATCCGGCATTAAAAATACTGCATTGACGGATCTGTTCTTCCGGTCTGCGCATGCGGATCCGTCTACAAATGCTGTCTGTTTGCAAACAGATTGCCGGATCCGGCAGGCAGTTCCTGTGACGGAACTGCCTGCCGGATCCTCACAACGCAAGTGTGAGAGTACCCTAATATGACATGTGCCATAATTTGCAAGAACACAGTTGACACTCGGTTTGACTGCTGCGGGGTGCGCATGTCCAGGTTTGGCGTCCCACTTACAAATGCAAGAAGAGGACCGTCACAGAATAGATGCAATTCTTGTCTGTTTATTGCCACATCAGAAGAAATAGACGCGTTTCGACTCTACAATCGAGTCTTTGTCAAACAGGTAAGTGTGGAGAGCCAGCAGAAATTAAATAACCCGCCGGTACTGACGTCACTAACCGCGACCTCAGGTTGTCAAGGAAACAATATAAACAAAAATCAATGGTGTTCACAGGGACTATGATAAAGGACGAATTACATAGAGAACATGCATGGCTATTATACTAACCAAATAGCAGTGAAGGAAAAATAACAGAACTTAGATACATAAATGGTATTATATATGTATAAGATCAAAAGAATAAGAGTTGAAAGCACAATAGAATAAATCAAGTGTCCTGACGAAAAATACATATCAAAACGTTGTGGGAGGATGAAGAAGGGGTATAATCACAATGTCCATCATGTTTTCTGGGGGAAAAAATATGATATAAAAATATGAATACTAGCATTATATCATAAAAAGCAGCTAATTTCATAATCACGGTTCAAGCCCTTTGGCTCCAGAGTCTGTAGTCTGTAGATCCAAAAGGCTTCCCGCTTTTTCAATATCTTGATTCTGTCACCACCTGTCACAGGTTAAGGGGAAAACACTAAATACACACAACAACCAATAGACAGCAGTCTAGACCTCAAAAGCTAAGGAAGAGGGATGGTGACCTCCTAGTAGTCCCTAGGCCTTTCCCTAACTCCTGCCAGTATAAGCAGATCCTGATGGTGGAAATGCTCATACGCCTGATACCTTATGCCCTGTTAAAACTGACAATCCCTAGGATAGGTAGCAGAAGATAAGACAGCTGGTTACTTCCCTGATGAAGGAACCCTCGTCTCCTTGAGGCCTAGAAACAACACACACCTGAGAATAACAAACAGCAGAGGCAACAAGTACTTAGCTTAAAGATGTATGGAGAAGCAGGAGTTCCAAGACAACCAAGCTCTAACAACTCCAAGCAGAAACTATCAACCGCATAGCAAGCAGTGTGAGGCGGACCTAAATAGAGCCTCATCACTGATAACCAACGGCACCTAAGAGGTGAGATCCTGCCAAACAACAACATACATAGAGGAAAGCAGAGAGACCTGTCAGATAGCCTCACTTGCAGCAAGTCTATACGATCTTCTCACCTCTCTCACAGGAGGGACCATGACACCACCCCTACATGGTGGTAGTAACTGCTCAATGATTTGGAAGCGCAATTGGGAAACATTGGCGACATTGGTCAAAATGAAATGGTATCAGAAGTAACAAATTCTTTTTCTGTATTGTGGACTTGTGCTTACAGAATCTGTCTTTCATGTGGGTTGATGTTTCCCCGACATATAAGAGTCCACAGGGACATTTCAAAATATACACCACGAAATTGCTGTTACATGTGAAGAAACCATTGATGGGAAATCTTTCACCCGTATATGGGTGGGTAAAAAATTCCCCCTTAATTATACTGAAGCAATGAAAGCATTGCAAGCAAGGAAATGTGCGTCTTTTGGGCGTAGATAATGTCATCTGTCGTGGCAGGGTTTGGTTGCTTCCAATGTCTGCTTTAATTATGGTATTCCTTATATTATTGGATCTTTTATAACAGATCATGGGTAAATTTTTAAATTCTTCTATGGCTGGATATGCCTTCTTAATGATGCCCCAATGTTTGTATATAATGGATCTGCTTTTTTTTATCCATGGGTGGTATTTAAAAATAAAAGGGATGCCTGACTTTTTTTGTGATGGTACAGTGGTTTTATAAGACAGTTCAGACTAAGCAGATATGTTTCTACACTCAGAAGTGCATAACCATAAGGCAAATATAGTTGATTAAAAGATGGCTGCACAATACATCATAAAATAAAATAAAAATAAAAAAAATTGGAATGAAGGAAGCTCTTAGCGCACATTTTTGATCAAAAGTATGTCGGGCCCAAGTACCACTTCACTGCGGCTTCCGCACAAGGGTCCCTAACAGGGACTGTGGTTTTGTTATCTAATTTAACCCTTTCTTGATGTAGTAAGGAATCGGGGTATCCTCTTGCTTTGAATTTTCCTGTCATTTCATTAATTCTTGTCTCCCTAACAGTAATGTCTGAGACTCTTCTGTCTACCAATTGATATTGTGAGTATGGTAATGACTTCTTCACCGCAGGTGGGTGGTTACTAGTGAAATGCAGAAGACTGTTTCTGTCAGTACTTTTAATATATACACTGCCTGTCCCAAAAAAAAGTCGCCAACAAAAAAAAAAGGTCACACACTCTAATTTTTCGTTGGACCACCTTTAGCTTTGATTACAGCACGCATTTGCTGCAATGTCACAAGATTTATTTCCATCCAGTGTTGCATTTATTTTTCACCAAGATCTTGCATTGATGATGGTAGAGTCTGACCTCTGCGCAAAGCCTTCTCCAGCACATCCCAAAGATTCTCAATGGGGTTAAGGTCTGGACTCTGTGGTGGCCAATCCATGTGTGAAAATGATGTCTCACCTGAACCACTCTGTCACAATTTGAGCCTGATGAATCCTGGCATTGTCATCTTGGAATATGCCCGTGCCATCATGGAGGAAAAATTCCATTGACGGAATTACCTGGTCATTCAGTATGTTCAGGTAGTCAGCTGACCATATTCTTGGAGCACATACTGTTGCTAAACCTAGACCTGACCAACTGCAGAAACCCCAGATCATAGCACTGCCCCCACAGGCTTGTACAGTAGGCACTAGGCATGATGGGTGCATCACTTCATCTGCCTCTCTTCTTACCCTGATGCGCCCATCACTCTGGAACAGGGTAAATCTGGACTCATCAGACCGCATGATCTTCTTCCATTACTCCAGAGTCCAATCTTTATGTTCCCTAGCAAATTAAATCTTTTTTTTCTGGTTTACCTCACTGATTAGTGGTTCCCTTACGGCTACACTGCTGTTCAGTCTCAATCCTTTGAGTTCCCTTCGCATTATGCGTGTGGAAATGCTCTTACTTTCACTATTAAACATAGCCCCGAGTTCTACTGTTGTTTTTCTTCAATTTGATTTCACCAAACGTTTAAGTGATCGCCAATCACGATCATTCAGGATTTTTTTCCGGCCACATTTCTTCCTCGAATACGATGGGTCCCCACTATCCTTCCAGTTTTTAATAATGCGTTGGACAGTTCTTAACCCAATTTTAGTAATTTCTGCAATCTCCTTAGATGTTTTCTCTGCTTAATGCATGCCAATGATGTGACCCTTCTCAAACAAATTAACATCTTTTCCACGACCACATGGTTGTTTAAGAAATGAGAAGTAACTCATTGCACCAGTTGGGGTTAAATAACTTGTTGGCAGTGTGACAGAGTGTCTGGAGAAGTGGTGGATGGGTTCTATGTGTGTCCAAGATTCCTCACTTCTGTCATTTAAAAAGCAACCAGGGAAATGTTCAGCGGTCTATGCAGACGTCTCTGCAATTCGGGTTTGTATAAAAACCTGGTTTTAGGGCCTGTGTTGCTGGAGTGGGGAGAGAAGGGTGGGCCCCCACTCCATCCGGACAGTCCGGGTTTTGGGCTGTCAGGTAATCACTCCTCAGGAGTGCTAGTCTGATATAAGGCTGAGAATACAGACACAGCTTGCTCCACCTGGGAACAGGTTACATGCTTAGAGCCTGAGAGAGCACTCCTAGAGGTATGGACGTTGTTATTTTGTTTGGTGCCCGGTATTAGGTCGGCAATTGTGCAGTTAGATTTCCTGCTGTATAGTTAGAGCCGGACAGGCTTAGAATTTTGTCTGTTATATATTTCTTTTTGTGGTCTGTACCTCACCTATCAATAAAACTGACTGAGGCCAGTTAAACGACTTCCTTGCTGTTTGGACTGCAATGTCTATGGTGTGCCTGCTGAACGGTGCCTGTGTACCCTGGAGATGACCCCCGCTAACTGATCCCTTACAGCAGCTAAAAGATAATCGCCCATGCAGTAATTATCCAATAGGAGGCTCATACCTATTTGCTTAGTTAAATCCAGGTGGTGACTTTTTTTTTGAACAGGCAGTGTATGTCAGTTTGTGTCTGACCATTATCATCCTTAATGACCCATGTGTCAAGAAAATTGATCTTTGTCATCCAAATGTATGGTGAATAGAAGTCCTTTCATATGGAATTTAAATGATTGGAAAAATCCTGTAAGGACTGAATGCCACCCCACCATACGCAAAAAATGTAGTCGATAAAACAATGCCATAAAATACAATGTTTTGTGAAAAGTGGGTTACTGTAAATAAATTCATTTTCAAACCAGGCCATATAGCAATTAGCGTATGCGGTGCGGGATTTTAACCCATCGCGGTCCCACGTCGTTGCTGAAAAAACGTGTCCTGAAACAGGAAATTATTTTCTTTCAAAACTATCTCCAAAAGGTGCATAAAAAATAAGTTTTCTAGAGCAGTGTAGGGAGAGGATTCAAGTATCCATTCTATCGCCCGCAGACCTTTTGTATGTTCAATCGAGGTATACAAACTGCATACATCAAACGTCACTAGTAAGTCATCACTTTGTATTAAAAGGTTTTTAATCTCTCTAAGAAAGTGATTAGTGTCTAACAGGAAAGAAGGTGTACATTTTGTCAATGGAGTGAGAACCTTTTCTAAAAGGATTGCCGGTGGGGATAGAATAGAATCCATAGATGCCACTATAGGGCGTCCCAGAGGGTTTATAATGGATTTATGAATCTTAGGTAAGGAATAAGGGTAAGGTAAGGTATAAAATACCGGGGTGATTGGATCTTAGAGAGATTAAAAACCTTTTAATTACAAAGTGATGACTGATGATCTGTAAGCACAAGTCCACGATACAGAAAAATAATTTGTTACTTCCGTCACCGTTTCATTTTGACCAATGTCTCCATAATGTTTCCCACTTGCGTTTCCAAATCATTGAGCAGGTACTACCAACACGCAGGGGTGGTGAATCAAGATATTGAAAAAATGGAAAGCTTTTTGGATCCACTGACTACAGACTCTGGAGCCAAAGGGCTTGAATTGTGATTATGAAATTAGCTGCTTTTATGATATAATGCTAGTATCATATTTGGTATAACAATGCTTGTTGTTCCTTTTTTCACAGAAAACATGATGGACATTGTGATTATACCCCTTCTATATCCTCCCACAACGTTTTGATTTGTATTTTTTGTCAGGACACTTGATTTGATAGCGCAGTGTCTTTATATTGTGCTTTCAACACTCATTATTTTGATCTTATACATATACAATACCATTTATGTATCGAAGTTCTGTAATTTTTCCATCACTGCTATTTGGTTAGTATTATAGCCATGCATGTTCTCTATGTAATCCCACGTTTCTCATAGTCCCTGTGAACACCATCGATTTTTGTTTATGTTGTTTCCTTGACAACTTAACATCACGGTTAGTGATGCTGGCTCTCCACAATTACCTGTTTGACAAAGACTCGATTGTAGAGTCGAAACGCGTCTATTTCTTCTGATGGGGCAATAAACAGACAAGAATTGCATCTATTCTGCGAGTGCCGGTCCTCTTCTTGTATGTGCCATAATCTGTGACTTTTCTACACCACTATTGTGGCATAAGAAGATTAATAAATCTCTCCCAATGACTGGTGCTGGCTCCAGTAACTTTTCTATATCACTCCAGCACTGGATCACAGCTACACTGCCTCCATATAGGCCTCCGTGCAGCTGCTTCTTCTAAGGGTGTGCTACCCTATAAGAGAAAAGGATCTTCTCTTTCGTATGTGCACTGTGTATGGAAGAGACAACAAGTGTCCTGCTGCCTCCTCCTCTCTCTTCTTTCTATAGACAAGTGAAGTGAAGCTGAAAAGTCATTTTCTCTTTGAAGATAGATTTTCAGAAGTGAATTCAGAGTAAATAAGGCTACTTTCACACTAGCATTTTTTGCAGATCCGTCATGGATCAACAAAAACGCTTCAGTAACAATAATACAACTGCATGCATTATGCATCCATCATGAACGGATCCGGTTGTATTATGTCTTCTATAGCCAAGACGGATCCGTCATAAATACCACTAAAAGTCAATGGGTGACAGATCCGGTTTCTATTGTGTCAGAGAAGACGGATCTGTCCCCATTGACTTACATTGTGCGTCAGGACGGATCCATCTTGCTCCGCACCACATTGCGGACAGAATAACGCTGCTTGTATTCTGCTATTCTGTTCGCAATGGGGACGCAACCAAATGGAACAGAATGCATTTTGGTGAATTCTGTTTTGTCCAGTTCCATTTTGTCCCCATTGACACAGAATTGTCAAAAAAAACTCCTGCCAAAAAAAATTGTTCCCCAGAACGCAAACCAAATGGATCTCATTATAGTCAATATCTGTTGGGGTTCTGTTTGTGTCAGTTATGTGCCGAATTTGGCATGTCAGTTATTTCGATTTTTCTGCTAATATAATGGAGAACGGAAAATAACAGCACTGATGTTAACAAGCCCTTAAAGGGATTTTCACGCTTTTACTATTATTGGCTTATCCTTAGAATAGTCCATTAATATCTGATTGTTAGTGGTACAACACCCCACCGATCAGCAGTTTATTAGTAGAAATCAGCTAATCTGTGGGTTTGCGGTGTGTCGGACTCCAGCAATCAGATATTGATGGCCAATTCTGAGGATATTAGAAACAGAATGGGGGGCACTCAAATTATCTGGGAAGGCTGGACCTGGCAAAAACATTAACTAACAATGTATTAAGCATAGACAACAGACTCAATAAAAAACAATCGATAGAAATGCAATAAAAGCAATAAAATAGTGTGATATACACTATAGCAGAAAGAATAACCTATGTGCTGGCTAGGTACAAATAGACTGGACCAGAGTAGTTAATGATAAAATATATGAAATATAAGAGTATAGCAGCATGAATCTAAATAACAATGTATACCAATATGAGGACCTGATGGCCACTGTATAATTCAGCGATTAGGGTTTTCCAACTTCCATTCTTAATAATTATATTCTGGCCTCTGCACTAAAGTAGTCCTTCCCCTAATAGGGATGAAAGGGACGTACCACAATCCTGTGAACAAAGTCACTTATAGTGTGTTGGCCCGTAATCATGAAATAGTCACCTGTGTCAATCAATACAAAACATACAGATGAAATGTCGGTGGACTGTACATTACCGCCCTTAGCTTCAGAGTTGTCTCTGCTATCTCTGTCTGCCGTCTGGACCTACCACGGCGTCCTGTGTTGTCTAGCGCGGCGTCCCACATGACTGGTGGCGTCTCACGTGATCGAGAATCTGTGCACGTGACAGGAGAAGTTGGGCGGATATTTTGCAGGTCCTGCAACTTTCTGTATATTCGTGTCAAGTCTGTCACTTTTGTGTCTGCGGTCTTTTATATAGAGGTTTTCTGACTCCAGTAGGTCCTCCACAGTCCTGAGCTGAGCACATAAGGGCAGTGTAGATACTCCCTTCCTACTTTTTGGTTCAATTCTGAGGATAGGCCACCAATAGTTAAGGAGTAGACAGGTTATCCCACCTTACCATTTCTATAGCCAAGATAAGGCTAATCGCTGGCAAGGGGCAATGGATTACAGAAATGGCAGTGCATGGGAGCTTCACAAACAGCATAGCACAGTTCAGACCACTGGCCACTCATTCATTTTGGTCTCTCCGGCCACTGTGGTGACCAGCTGGAAAAACCAAAACAGGTGAACTAGACACAGTGCATTATTCATTTTGATGCATTTGCTTCATAAAAAGGTCTGAAACTCGATGAGGCATTGTGTGTCAAAAATTCCCCAAATTTTGGTGCAAGATCTGGGTTCAATCAGATTACTAAATCTGCCCAATTAAGCTGCATGCAAGTTAATGCAAATAAATAATTTCAGTCTCTGGAAACCATAGAAATTAATGGATAAAACCAGCACACCGAAGCGCTCACTTTATCCAGCTTATATAGACTGCGTTCCAGAAGAAGTTGTAGTGTCAGCAGCACCACAATGTAATTCTAATTCAAGATGACTCTTCGGCACTGATCAGTAAAAACAATTCTTTATTACTGGTAAATCCTTATAAAAATGTGCAGCTCTTTGCTCGTGTTTTCTAAGGATTTAGTAAAGGGTTGTTTTTGTTGATGGGGGCTGAACAATCATCTTGAGTTGAACTTACTGCACTGCTGTGGACTGTAGTCACTTTTTTGCTATACTTCTTAGCAGCTGTTATTTATACCTTTATTTTTCCTTAGCAATAAGCACTTAACAATAACTGACTGTGTGAGGCCTCGATCACGCATAGATGGGCTCTGGCATTAATAAAAGTTGAGAAGTACGTAACTATCACACCACAATTCACACTGAATACACATATTTGAAGGTTTTTTAAATGTTACTTTTAGTTATTTTTATTTTTAGAAACATTTCTATGAAATGTTTCACTGAAATAGGCCCTGTCTGATACTGCACGCATTGTAAACGTTTTATGGTGCGCTATTTGTCTACTAAAGTCAATAGGAAAAAAAAATACAGAAATGTCACATCTAAAACCTGCTGAGATAACAAACAAAAAAACACACATGATGCTGTGGGAAACTCGGGACTCTCTAGAGTGGCTCAGAGAAGACAACACGTATTTCAAAGGGAACCTGTCATCAACTTTATTGAGGGCAGCATAAAATAGTGACAGAAATGCCGATTTCAGCTAAAAGTCAGTGGTTGCTGAGAACCAGCATCATAATCATTGCAGCACAGGCCTTGAAAAGAGTCAAATCTACCTGAGAAGAGTCCTGGTTATTCATAATCTCCTGCTCTCCTGCCCATCTGCTGATGATTGGCAGTTCTCTCCTAGAGAGAAAGGGAGAAGACTGTCAGTGATCAGCAGGTGGGCAGGAGAGCAGGAATTCATGAATAACCAGGACTCTTCTCAGGTGGCCGGGACTCTTTTCCAGGCCCAGTCTTTTGTGATGTTGGTTCTCGGCAACCACTTACTTTTAACTTATCAATGACAGAGCGCTGAAATCACTCACCAGTCTCTACTTTATTCTGCCGTTAGTATGTGCAGCATAACGTTGATGACAGGTTCCCTTTAAGGAACATGAATTTATACAGGTCCCATTACATATGTAAACATTTATCTCTGAGGATTTCCATGAAGTTTTCTATCTTTGAATGTAATTTTGTGACTATTTTAAGTAAAAAATCCTGCCTAGTTTCCATGAATTTGAATTCAGAAATTATATGTGTGGTCTTACATAAATACCATGGCTTTAGAGAATATAATTATATGAAACAGCAGACAGAAGCTGAGTAACCTGTAATCATGGTTGCTGCTTATTTCATTAACTGTTAAAGAGCACCTGTCAATAGGATCAACTCTATTTAACCAAACATACATTGATCCTGGTGATTAAAATGAGACTGAGAAAAAAATAAACTTTTATTTATTTTTTTATGCACATGGGGCTTTAGTGCACTGAGGGGAGAGGCCTAGCTCTTTAGAGCACCTTAGCTCCAAAGCTTTCCAATACTGCCTCCCCTCTTTTTGCACTGAGGACTCCATCTGCATAAAGAATAAAACAATTTTTTTCTCGGGAACATCTCAACCGTTTTGAACAAAAGATTTTAATCAGCAGGATCAACCCAACCAGGCAGTATGCATGGCTTAATGGAGTTGATTCTTCTGACAGGTGCTCTTTAAACTGTTTTAAAAAGTTTCAAAGTATACTCATTATTATGTTGTTTTTTTTGTCGAAAAACTGGTTGATTACTTTTTATTTCTAAATGTGACAAAGCTGGTACTACTTATAGATACTCAAAGCAAAAGTAACATAGATGTTCCTGTACAAGGCCTGATATGGCCTAGAGCAGGCATGCTCAACCTGCAGCCCTCCAGCTGTTGTAAAACTACAGCTCCCACAATGCCCTGCTGTAGGCTGATACCTGTAGGCTGTTCTGGCATGCTGAGAGTTGTAGTTTTGCAACAGCTGGAGGACCGCAGGTTGAGCATGCCTGGCCTAGAGGCTGCAGTGAAATTGTAGAGAACCAACTCTCATCCCCTTGACTCCAAAACACTATATTTTAAAAGGGAGAACACCATCAATGAGGAACGGCACCTCATCCCTACAGATATGAGTCCATCTCTGTACTTTCCATCTACAGTTTGGAGGTCAGACTTTGGATCTTTTTGGCCATTGAATAGTGTACATGGCTTCCAAATCAAGGATGGTGGAAGGAAACAGATGCGTTACAATAGTTTGAACTGGCCTTTCAACTGGCTTGATCGTTATAGTCACATGGGGCAACCAGCTTAAAGCACTCCAGGATTTTATTTTCCTTGCTTATATAGTGAAGAATAGGCCAATAATAAAGAATAGGATAGAGGATCTTGCGTATACATGTTTCATTTGATGTGTAGTTTGTGGATTATCAGCCTTCTTTATTCCTTCTTCCCCTCAGATATTGTTTTCCTAATGAATTCAAAATTTCCCATCATGTCTGGCTTTGCAGAGACAGAGGGGCGGAATATCCCCACACCACACTGCCCTGTGTAAGGGCAACCATGACAGATCAGTGACACAGAACTGTTGTCCTCTCACACTGCATGGTCTCCATGTTTTCCTATGTGATACAGCATGAGCCGGTCTGCCCTCTCCATTCTGTCATCTTTTATTTCCCTGTCTACTCCTACATGCAGGAGGCAGGGAGACCAGTGTGAAGCTACATCTCATAGAATTACACTGGAGAGTCAGCACACACAGATAGTACAGGTGTATATAACGGCAGCTAATCATTGTATATACTCACCTACTATATACCTGCAATCCTGTTCCTTTATATAGGGAAGACATAATATCTTCAACAGAATACATGAAAGAATACGAGCTTCTTTAAGGAATACAATAGTATAAAGGGCACAGTCTTAGTCCATGCCATATGGTTTGTAAAATAGTGCTAAATGCACTACTTTAGTGGTGGAGTTTTTTGAGGCATCCCATTTTAGACACATTTATTATTCAGATGTGCAAACCTCCTTGACATTTCCCATTCTTAAAGCAGAATGTGGCTATGGCCAGCTTTTGTCTATCTTTTAGATATATTTATGAAAAAGAAAAAGTGGTGCAGATTAGATGAACTTAAAGGCTATGTACACCTTTAGGGGCAACTTTTTTTTATCATTGCATTGTACTTATTTTGAGCTATCCTTTTTTGTGTACATAGCTGAGATGCTGCTGTAGTAGTAGTAGTTTCTGTCTTTTCTGTCATTTGGGGAGCTCACAGGTAACACAGTTAGAAAAACAGTTAACCCTTTGTGACAGAATGGCTCAATATTTTTAATAAAGGCCAGTTAAAAATATGATTTTTAGCCAAAAATGACTAAAATGCAGTCATAAAAAAAAATTGTCTCCAAAGGTGTAAATAGCCTTTAAAGTTGGTTTAAAGTTTTTGGTGGGAATATTTTTGATGCATGTGAACACATTTTTGCCTTACAATAGGCTCACAAATAGGTGGTATTAACTAGACAGTCTGATGATGCACCAGGTTTACACCCAGCATCAGTCACTATGATACATTTGGCTCTTTTTAAGACTAGATCTACCCTGACTACATATTAGGTAGGATAAGTAAATCTAGGCAACAAGCTTACTCTCTTCCCTGTTACACTCACCTTCCCTGAGGACTTTCTATCGTTGAGTCATCTGCAGTAACTCTCTTCATGACACACTCTGCACCCTGCAGCACAGGCATTGCAATAGGCCTAGAATCCTCTCCATGTGGCTCACTAATGCTCACTCTTCACACCTCTTTATAGGTTCTGGTATCCCTTCTCACAATACACTTTATACACACAGCATGGTTCATCACTCTCTAGACAGGAGAGTCACACTTGCAGCAAGATGGTGATGGTTGGTCTGTTCTTCCTGGCCTGGTTGTTAACAGGTTCACGTGAGAGTCCAGGTTGCAGGGGGCTAGGAAGTACAAGGTGGCTATCCCTGATGATTTTCTTGACAAGTGCCACTTCCCTCCACTTCCTAGCTAATTACCATACGGTTCAGCTCTTCTCACCTCCAACTGCAGCATCTTCTCAGATTACTCTTTTTACGCCGTCTTTCTCTCACTACTGCGCACTGACCATGAGGTCCTCGGAGGCATATGTTCTCCTCAAAATGGTCTACACAGCATAGGAATGCCCTGGGTGGGACCCTCTCTGATCCCTGACTCAGACCACCATTGTCATGTTGGCCCTTGATTACTTCATGGCAAACACTTCCCAATTGTATTTCTCCTAAACACACAGCGGGAGATTTATCAAGACCAGTGTTTTCTAGGCTGGTCATTACATCCCCTGTGCATGCCCAGAATGAAATCTACATCAGCTTGTAACTGGCATGGATTTCAGTCATCATTTACACCAGAAAACTGGCATAATTGATGATAAAGCTGCACAGTCCAATGGTCCTGCCCAAACCACCCCCATGTCACGCTCTCATTTAGGACAATGGCAAGGACAGCATAAAAACAACATTTGCGCAATTTTTTTTTTTTTTTGCACAAATGCAATTTAAAAAGTTGCAGACAGTAGGTTGTTTATGCCAGCTTTCCAGCATAGGGGGTTGATAAATATCCCCCACTTTGCATTTCATCAAATTAAGCTTACGACAAATATAACCGCTGTGCTCTTCAGCCTGAGGGTATATGACTCATACTATTATTTCTTGGTGTCACAGACAACCTGTGACATCACTACAAAGGTAGCAATATATACAGTATCTTACTCATTGCTGTAATGGCAATCGGTGCTCCATGCATTGACTTCAGGGGTGAGCTTGTGGTAGGCTTGTGTTTTCACATGGCAGCCAATCATCTTGCCTTGTAGAAGACAAGGGTTTATATGCAACCAAGAGTAACTACTTCATGGAGCTTGTACTGTATGTTTGAGTTTTATGAGTTTCCACACTATCTCACACTAACACCATTGCGTCGATAACAGTCCCCACATTAAAATCCTACTTACCATAAGGTTGTCAGTTGCATAGTTCGTCTAAAAAATACTTTTATTGTATATGTAAATCAGGGTCTGAAGGTGCCCAGGCCCTGTGCTGATTTCCATGTGCAACAACTCCCCTTTCACCCATTTGGCCCGCCCTTTCTCTGGCTGATTACCTCCTCTTCTTCTGAAATGCAGCGCCTGCGCCGATGACAGCCCTCTGATGCAGCATCGGCTGGAGCGTGACGTACTGGCCGGCGCATGCGCACTGGATACTCTGAGGCATCTGCCAGTATTGGGTAGTACATTGCGCATGCGCCGGCCCATACGTCATGCTCCAGCCGACGCTGCATCAGAGGGCTGTCATTGGCGCAGGCGCTGGATTTCAAAAGAAGAGAAGGAGGTCAGCCAGAGAAAGGGCGGGCCAAATGGGTGAAAGGGGAGTTGTTGCACATGGAAATCAGCACGGGGCCTGGGCACCGGCCGTTGGAACGCCGCCCCTGGGCACCTTCAGACCCTGATTTACATATACAATAAAAGTATTTTTTAGACGAACTATGCAACTGACAACCTTATGGTAAGTAGGATTTTAATGTGGGGACTGTTATCGACGCAATGGTGTTAGTGTGAGATAGTGCACATTTGGGGTGAAAGACTCCTTTAAAAATATAGTAATGGGCTAATGTCTCTATGACATATAAAAAGTTTTTTGAAAAGTTAATGACCATTTAAAAACAAACTGCACTGTAGTGTTTTTTTTTTTTTATTGTCTTTTTTTTTTGGGGAGCAGATGCCTGCCAGTGTGTTTGCATTGCCTAGGGTCAAGTTATCCTCCTTCTTCATCTTCCCTGCCCTCTATGCTGAAAAAGGATGACATTTTTAGAAATTCCTGATTTGAATTGCCAAAAATTTGGATTTGACCCGAATTATTGGGAAATTCGAGTCGAATTTGATTCGTTTAGAATCTATTTCCTCATCTCTAATTGTCCCCTTATCTCTAATGGCCCTATTGGGGACAGGTAATGAAATAGATGGTGGTGACAACTATACGGTAAAGAGGAATGTTTTAATGCTATGTAAGTAACTGGAAAGACATTGTTACACATATGGTTAGATTAGAGATTCTGCTATATGGTTAAACTAGGCATGATATATGGTTATATCTAGTCATTTACAGTGCCTTGCAAAAGTATTTAAACCCCCCCCCCCCTTCACTATTTTCGTGTTTTGGTGCCTCACAACCTAGAATTAGCATGGATTGTTTGAGGATTTGCATAATTTAATTTACAGAACATGCCCACGTCTTTGAAGATGTTTTTGTTTTATTGTGAAGCAAACAACAAATAGGACAAAATAACAGAAAAAGTCAATGTGCATAACTATTCACCCCCTAAAGTTAAAACTTTGTAGAGTCACCTTTTGCGGCAATCACAGCTCCAAGTCGCTTTGGATAAGTCTAGCTTGCCACAGCTTACCCCTGGGATTTTTGCCCATTCCTCCATACAAAACTGCTCCAGCTCATTCAAGTTCGATGGTTTGTGCTTGTGAACAGCAATCTTTAAGTCTGACCGAGATTTTCTATTGGATTGAGATCTTGGCTTTGACTAGGCCATTCCAACACAGTTACATGTTTCCCCAAGTGTTGCAGCTTCCTACATAAATTTTGGGAGTCTCCCACATGCCTTTTCGCAAACTCACAATTTGCCTCTTTGTTTTTATCTGAAAGTAATGGCTTTCTTCTGGCCACTCTGACATAAAGCCCAACTCTATGGAGCATACGGGTTTTTGTCATCCTATGTACAGATTTTTCATTCTCTGCTGTGAACTCTTCAGCTCCTCCAGGGTGACCTTAGATCTCTGTGCTGCTTCTCTGGTTAATGCCCTCCTTGCCCGATCCGTGAGTTTTGGTGGGTGTCCGTCTCTTTGCAGGTTTGTTGTTGTGCCTGTTCTTTCCACTTGGTTATGATAGATTTGATGGTGCTCCTGGGGATCATCAAAGATTTAGATATTTTTTATAACCTAACCCTGACTTGTACTTCTCAGCAACATTGTCCCTTACTTGTTTGGAGAGTTCCTTGGTCTTCATGGCAGTGTTTGGTTAGTGATGCCTCTTGCTTAGGTGTTGCAGCCTCTGGGGCCTTTCAAAAAAGGTGTGCATATGTAATGACAGATCATGTGACACTTAGATTGCACACAGGTAGACATTATTTCACTAACTTTGTGACTTATGAAGGTAATTGGTTGCACCAGAGCTTTTTATAGACTTCCTAAACCAATTTTCTGTTTTCTATTTCTAAACAATATTTTTATTCATATATTTTTCTCATTTCACTTCAGCAACTTAGACTATTGTGTTTTGAATTCCATTTCATAAAATTCAGATGAACAAAACATTTAACTTAAGGCAACAAAACACGAAAAAAGGGGATGAATACTTTTGCAAGGCACTATAGGTAATTAAATACTTTATAGAAAAATGTCCTGATCATGTGGGAGGCTTAAACCATTATGAAGCCTTCTTTAATGACTTTCAGGCAATGAGCTTACATTACTAAATCATATGTTCCGCATCTCGAGGGAACAGGAAGGCTCATTTACAGGTGCAGCCTGCCCTCAAAGGATGGCTGTAATAAGTCTGCATGCTGATTGCTTTTTCAAATCCTGGTGGGATGACACATGTGCAATATCATGGGTATTATACAATAAAATACAAAGTTTAAAAATATATCAAACATCTACCGAAACACAGTCATAATGTGCCAAGAGCTGCACAGCAAAACTGCCCTACTCTTACTGCTAATTATAACAGGTAAAACACATTTAAAATATGTCTCAGTTTTACAACCCTGCTCAGGTAGGTTACTGGCTCTCCTTTAATGGCATCTCTGGGAATTAAGAAAAGAAAATTACTGAAAATACCTAAATATTACTTTATTATGAATATATTCCCAAATGCCTTTCATTAGTTATAATCGCTCACTTTGGGTAGCAATCATCAGGGGAAATAAAATGGCCATCGTCCTATTAGTACACACAAAACCTGTCCTAATCGCAGGACAAGTTACAGTACATCACAACACTGAGGTTAAGAGCTGCCTCATCCTCCGCTATGCTATACTTGTCAGGGATTATGATCCTGAATACAGCTCATAAGATCTTCAGCTGAATCTCAGAAGGAGAGGAGTTCATATAGAGATTAGGTCGGGGAATGCGGCTAATGAGTAGCACTTGTATGCAGTCTCCATTACCACAGCCCCACATTACCACAGTCTGTTCTGTCCATGCTCTCTGTACTTCATGTCTACTCATGAACTCCATTCCTACAGAGATTTGACTGAAGATCTTAGGGAACTTTCACACTTGCGTTGGTGCGGATCCGTCTGTTTATTTGCACAGACGGATCCGCACCTATAATGCAAACGTTTGTATCCATTCAGAACGGAACCGTTTGCATTAGTTAAAAGAAAAATGACAAAGTCCAAAACGGATTCGTTTTGAATTACATTGAAAGTCAATGGGGAACGCATCTGTTTTCAAATGCACCATATTGTGTCATTGAAAACGGATCCGTCCCCATTGATTTACATTGTAATAAAAAACTGATCCGTTAGGCTCCGCCTTTTCAGACAGACACCAAAATGCTGCATGCTGCGTTTTGGTGTCCGCCTCAAAAACAGAATAGAAGCGGAACGGAGCCGAACGGATGCGTTCTGAATGGATCCTTATCCATTCAGAATGCATTGGGGCTTAACTGATCCGTTTTGGACCGTTTGTGAGAGCCCTGAAATGGATGTCACAAACGGAATCCAAAACGCTAGTGTGAAAGTATCCTTATCATCTGCATTCAGGATCATAATCCCTGACAAGCAGAGCAGAGAGGAGGTTAAGGCAGTTCTTAACCTCAGTGTGAAGTAATTTTTTTGTGTTTTGTGTGTATTAATAGGACGGCCGCCATTTTATTTCTCCTGATGATTGCTCCCTCGGCAAAACAAGCCATTATAACTAATGAAATGTATTTGGGAATATATTTGCTGACCACAGCAATCATCTTTCCAGAGCAGTTTTAGCTTTAATTGAGTAGTATGGGCAAAAGAGCTTACTTTGTTAGACTATCAAAATGCTATATTTATGAAGGCCATGCTCCACTTTTTCTGACACATCTAAATGTGTTGGAAAAGTTAGACAGGTCTTAAGAGCATCATGGGATATCATTTATATATTCTGCCCCCTTAGAAAAGCAGCAGAAAACAATGCTAGGTCCAACCTGACTTTTTTAGCCCGACTCACACACTGCTTTAATCTGGAATCTATGAATTTAGGAATTCTAAAGATTTACTATAAATCTGTAGGTCCATAGTTAGCTCTGTCATTAGAAAACTCAGCAGAATGAAAGAAAAAATTCCAATATAATACCTTCTAAAATGCTTGCAGTCCAAGAGGTGGGGTAGGTCTAGTCAACAAAGTTTAAAGAGCACAACGCGCAAAAGTGCTTTTTCACACTGTGGGCTTGATCATTGTTTGTGGTCACCTGTACAGATTGCGAGATAGAACACTAGCGTAGATGTTTAATAGCTTCTTCTGGGATGCCACCTGTTTACTCAAACACCAGCGATGGCTTCGTCAGGCGTTACTTCCTCTCACCTTCACCTCGCCTAAAATATCCACTGACTTCCCTTCATTAATTAGTAATCACCTGTTATCAAAGTTGCTGCCCGCATGCTATGCAGTCATTCACACCAATGCCGACCATCTCCCGTGCGGCACCGCGTCAGAGCAACAGATCCACCTACATAGCCCAGAACTGCATCCTCGCAGCCACATCCACAATTGCAGTGTGGTGCGACGCAGCGTCGGCTCTGCTACATTGCAGGATGCACTAAGTCAGCGTGCTAAGCCAGAATTGCAAACAGCTCAGCACTAGCAAATCTGAACTGCACTCCGGCACTGCTACATCAGGGGTCCCCACAGACACATAGGAATATCTAATCAGAACACATAGGGAAAAAGCCCAGTTTAATTTGAACCTTTTTCCCCTATGTGTTCTGGATTAGATATTCCCATATGTGTCTGTGGGACCCTGATGTAGCAGTGCCAGTGCAGTTCAGATTTGCTAGTGCTGAGCTGTTTGCAATTCTGGCTTAGCAGCGCTGACTTAGTGCATCCTGCGATGTAGCAGAGCCGACGCTGCGCCGCACCACACTGCAATTGTGGATGTGGTTGCGGGATGCAGTTCTGGGTATGTAGGGTGGATCTGTTGCTCGGACGCGTGCGCACGGGAGATGGTCGGCATTGTGTGAATGACTGCATAGCGATGCGGCAGCAACTTTGATATCAGGTGATTACTAATTGATGAAGGGAAGTCAGTGGATATTTTAGGGCAGGTGAAGGTGAGGAAGTAACGCCCTGGCAAGCCATTTGAGCGAAACCAGGTTGGGCAGACGCGATTGTTTTATTATGCGCTGTGTTTATTCACCAGTTTGTAAGTAGATTAAAATTGGAATTTTATATGCTGTGTTACGGTCTTCACTATGGAAGAAGTTATTTCCACATAGGATGAAGGAAAGCAAGCCGGTTACCTGTGTTTAAACATCTTGATACGCTAGTGTTACAACTAGAGCACGGTGAGTGCAATTCCAGAGTGTCTGCAGGTTTTAACTGGCAATACTTCACTATGTGTGGTTCCTTTCAATCTGTACAGATCGATACATAAGAAAGGAAGCAGTGTGAGCTTGATGTCAAAGATCGGTCAAGGAGTATTCCCTTTGGTGTGAGAAAAGAAGTACTTTTTGCGCGGTCCATTTAATATTTAAACTAGAAAACTCAGCAGGTCTAATGAGCTTTGTTGAAAATGCGCATGTGAAAAAAATGTAGTACAACTAATATAACGAGCAGCACAATGAGGCACATTTGTCATCACATCCTATATTTGTGGCCATTACTTACAAGTTTTCACTTTGCAAAAAGTGACAAGAATGGGGTGGGCCTTAACTTGAGTGAGGAAGGCCACCTGAGACCCATTAGATTTACTATCATTCACACCAGAAACTGGCCTAAATGATACTCCTGCTCATAGTTGGTGCAGAGTTAAATTTCTGACCGATGGACTGCCATGAGATGTGCCAAGTTTATTAAGCCCTGTGCTTCTCAATAAATAAACGGACACTATACAACTGGCGCATGCAACGCCAGTGTTAGCATATGTGCTCCATAGTGTCATTTAAAAATTCAAAGATGCAAAGAAAACGGTAAAGGCCCTATTGTAATGGTTAAGCTCCTCCTTCATTGCCAGGATCAGGTTGATCTCGGCAGATGGACCGTCACCAATCAGTTAGTCATGCCATATCACAAATAGCAAAACCTCTTTTAGGTGTTTAATGTAACAAACCAAATATCACAAATTGCGTTCTTCAAGAATATTGGCTTTGACTTTGCGGACACGTTAATTTCTATGGGACCACAAAAATGCAGACAGCACACAGATGTCATCCATATGCTGTCCCCATCCATGCGGCTGTGCCACAAATGATAGAACATGTCCTAGTCTTGTCTGTTTTGCAGACAAGATTAGGAGTTTCTACAATGGGGCCCAAAAAAAGTGTGGGATGCACATGGACCGCATCCGTATTTTTCGGATCCATGGTCTGCAAAACGGTTATGTGAAAGAGGCCTTACTGAAGCAGTAGTCTGAGTGCAATACAAAGAGCCACACATTTGCAGTCACTTTTATACCACTTATTTTCTCCACCAATTCCATTAGCTCTCTCCAGAGTCCCCTCAGAGCTGGACAATCCCACCTACCATGCAGCGTATCTGTCTTCTCATCACCACATTTAGGACATTGTGCCTCATTACTTAGAAAATAACCTTGTTGTTGTTTATCAGACGTATATATGGCACAGTGTATTACCAGCGACATTTGTGTTAAACAATCACAAGTATTTAAAGTACCTTTCATAAGATGTTACTAACACGGTTTGGTCCTTACTATGAGGCTGAGATCTGTTGGCTTCCATGTAAAGATCACAGACATGAAAACCCTAGAATTTTACGTGAAATCCACTAGATATCAAGTTCTGTTCACGTTAATGCAGAGTGACCACACATGTGCAGCTGAAACTGGACACACCTTCTCAGAACTGGTGGGAGTCGAACTGGTGGGAGTTGTGCACCCACAAACCATACAACCAGGGGCGTAGCTAAAGGGGGTGCTGAGGTAGCAGTCGCTACCGGGCCCAGGAGCCTGAGGGTCCCACAGACCCTTGTGGTGCATAGGAAGACATTGCATGCTAGTCAAGTTGCACCTCTGGCTGGAGGGAAGGGCTTGGGTCAAAAACTTGGCATGGGGGGTGACGCAATTTAAATTTTTGCCTCAGGCAGCATAAAGGCAATGTGCTTCCCTACCCCTGGCCCAAAGCACTGAGGGAAGGGGGCCCCAAGCTGAACTCTTGCACCAGGGCCCATGAGCCTTTAGCTACGCCCTGCATACAACTCAGCGCTGTGGTCACTTGGAATATTGACCGGTCCGACCCCAAACAATGAGACGAGAAGGGCATATCTAGAAGATATCTATGGTGAGAAAAACCCTCTATTTTTACATCTTTTTGGATGGATTATTTTGCAGACAATATGAGCGGTTGGTCTGCTCGATGCACGTCAAGACAAATCAGGACTGCACTGTCCTGGAAGATATTTCACTGACCAAAGAGTCAAGTTTCTCTAGGAACAAACAGAAAATAACCTCATTTTCTCATATGCTAAATTACATGTCAACAGGACAAGATTGTAGGTCTGAATCCCTGGAAAGCCATAAAACTTTCACATACAATTAAATAACAACTAATTAAAGGGGGGTTTCTCTCGTTATTTAATGTACGTTCAGTGGATGCATTAAACATACGTGAAAATGTGTATAGCAATGTCTGAAATTTCAGGGATACGTTTAATAGGATGGGCGTACATGTATCTATTTTTAATGAAAACTTTACTTAAAAAGGGGTCAGTTGGATCTAATGTTTCCCCCAGGTATTTGTTTAACAAATGGAAACATTTACTAAGATAGCTTTTTACGCCAGTCTTAGTTGTCCCCCCCTGCACTGCCGTAGTATATGGTAAATTTATGATGAGGATTGCGCCTTGTCATAAATCTGGCGCATATGCTGCAGACTGCATATGCGCCTGTCTGAAAAACTGGTGTAGTTTTTCGTCTACTTTTTTAACCTGTTTCGAGGTGAAATGCCCCCTACACGCCCATTTCTTGGTGCAAAAACGCCTGTGCAACAAACTATTGCCGCAAGGGCATTAAAATAGTCACATGTGACTGTTTTCATGCCAGACGACCTAGGTGACCCCCAATGGCAGTCATGAAAGATCAGTGTGGCTCTGTCTGAATGGCGAATAAAAGCACAAAGTGCTGCAATCACAACCTGATGACACCGCTGGATGCTTTGTGATTCTTGGGTTGTGGTCAGGGCCGGCGCCACCCATAAGCAGAGTAGGCCACTGCTTAGAGCGCACTCTTGCTGGGGCACCGGTGCCGCTCTGGCCTTAGCATTATCAGCAGGGTAGAGGCTAAACTCCATGCAGGAAACTGACTGACCTCCTGACTCCCTGACGTCTCTTGTAACAGGACTCGGCAGCGCAGCGGCAGCGTGAATCGAAAGGTCAGAAGCCGGAGAGCTCAGGCTGTTTGCAGAGCTCTTAACTCATAGAGGGGGGCAGAGAGTGTGTATCAGTGCTGGAGGTGCTGTGGACATGCTGAGGGGAGGGCGGCCGATAACTTTATGCTGGAAGATTCCGTGTGAGACCGAATGCAGAGGTGGGGGCCATGTACCATCCTGTGCAGGGGGGACCCTGTAATATCGTGTGCAGGGGGGACCCTGTAATATCGTGTGCAGAGGGGACCCTGTAATATCTTGTGCAGGGGGGACCCTGTAATATCGTGTGCAGGGGGACCCTGTAATATCTTGTGCAGGGGGGACCCTGTAATATCGTGTGCAGGGGGGACCCTGTAATTTCTTGTGCAGGGGGGACCCTGTAATATTGTGTACAGGAGGGACCCTGTTATATCCTGTGCAGGGGGGACCCTGTAATGTCTGCGGGGGGGCTGTAATATTGTATGCCGGGGGCATTGTAATATTGTATACGTGGGGCCTGTAATATTATATGTGGGGGTCATTGTAATATTGTATGTGGGGGGGCCGTGTAATATTGTATGCAAGGGGGGGGTGTAATACTGTATGCGGGTGGGGGGATGTGTAATATCGTGTTCAACTAAATGGAAGATTAAGCTCTGTGATTACCCTGCACTCTATTCTCCTGCCTGATCTATGGGAACAATCAGGGAGATTTGAATGTCTTCACTTTGCAGGCAGCATCTTACCCAGTCACAGGGTAGGACGCTGCCTGCAAAGCGAAGACATTAAAATCTCCCTGATTGTCAATCATTAAGTAGGTGGCCGACAAAAAGGGGAGCACCAAAGGGCATGGTCAATAGGCGGAGTCAAGGGGGCGGCAAAATTAGCTTTTGCCTAGGGCGGCAAAAATCCTTGCACTAGTCCTGGTTGTGGCAACTTGTGAGCCATTCACTTCCATTGTGTTGCGCGGTTGCAGTGCTACACATTAGCAATTAGTGGTCGTGTGACAGATCCTCACAGATCTTCATTAACACCCAAATATTCCCTGGGGCCCCACTCAATAAGGTAAGGTCTCCACGTTCAGGTTTTTCATGCCATTTTTGAAGCCAAAACCAGGAATTGATCATAAACAGAGGACATGTATAAAGGAAAGAACGAGTCTTCATGTCTTTTTGGATCCATGGGGGAGCTCTGAAAAATGAAAGGTGCAATCTGAATGGTTTCTGTGAGCAACTCAGCCAGTTCTACTTTACACCAGTTTTGATAAATCTCCCCCATGGTGTCTATCAGTGGTGTACATAGAGAAGTTAGGGCCCCACAGCAAGGATCAAGCCAGGCCCCCCACACAGGACAGAAGGGTTCTGCCTAAACCCTTTTCAATGACCCGTGGCCCATTTTTCCACCGTCTCATTTGCTAAAAGTTGTTCCTTTAGAGCAGGGGTGCACAACATTTTAAGGTTAGGGGCCACATTGTCAAACTGAACCAACAACAAGGGCCGAAAATAAAACTTAAAGGGGTATTACCAACTGAAATATTGTATTTATGGCAAACTGAACATACAGTATATACTATAAATGTCTGGTTACAATTCCAGTACTCCCATCTAATGGGAGAATACATGAAAGATACATGTGAGCAGCTACAAGACCTACACATACATGTCTGTCACCAGATGCTTGGGGGCCACACAGAATGGTATCACGGGCCGCAGGGTGCACACCCCTGCTTTAGAGGTAAAGTCCTGACCATTCCTCCAGTAGACGGGTTTCCCTGGACCCCATAGCAGTCGCGTGGTCTGCTGCTCTGGTAGTTACGCCTCTGGTGTCTATCATCTTACATATTATACCATTTTAAGGGGGGGGGGGGGATCTGGAGCAAGTCCATGGCAGATCCACATCAAAATCTACAAGTAAAGACATGGCACAGCCATAACCCTGGGTTCACACCTGAGCGTTTTACAGCGCGTTCAAACGCGCTGTAAAACGCTCAACAGATTAAAACCAATGCATCCCTATGGGAGTGGTTCACACTTGAGCGTTTTACAGCGCGTTTGAGCAGCTGTAAACGCCCAACGCATAAACAAGTACTTGAGCTTCTTTTGGGGCGTTTGACGCGCGTTTTGTGATTGACACCACAGTAGCAATCACAAGAACGCGCGTACGAACGCGCGTTTCCTATTTGCAAAAACGCGCAAAAAAACGCGCGTCTAAAACGCGCGTTTTTGGAACGCTCAGGTCTGAACCCAGGGTAATGCGGCCAACGTAAGCATTGAACTGCTTGGCTGTACAACTCACGGACGTAGTCAATTAACTCTTTAGAAACTGATTGTCTAACAGTGGGTTCATATGACGTATTTGCCATCCATTTAACATATACAAAAAATGCATTGGTTTATGGATGCCTCAGACGGATGCCATACAGTGGCATCTGTTCACCATAGAGTTCCATTGTAAAAAAAATGTTAACATATAAAAAAAATTTAATGTACTCGGCAGGATACAAAAGCGTGGTGTGCTTTGCTTTTGTACCTTTTTTTCACCAACGAATATGTTAGACAGAAGGCAAAAAAGTGATGTTTCCCCACCCTAATTAGCGATCATTGTTAAAGGCCGCCCGGTTTCGCCCAATTAGTAATAGCAGCAACTGGCCGGCCTTTAAAGAGAATCTGTCACATGGTCGTGGGCTATTATCTGCCGTAATACGAGTGGATTGTTATTTTTTATTCTCCTACTGCTCCCGTCCCCGCTGTTAACACTCAAAGCTGCACTGCAATTCACTGTTGGGACTGGTGTGCACGTGCACCTAATGGAGAGGACTCCTGTGTCGTGTGCGCAGCAGTTCCAACAATGTATTGCAGAATTGACTGTTAACAACAGAGGACTGGGGCGGGGGCCTCCCTATCTGCGGTACTAATAATGAAGTTCTGCAGATAATAGTCCAAGATCATGGTGACAGATTCCCGTTAATGAACGCTGGATAAATAATTGGCTGCAGTTGTTAACAATGATGGCTGAGTAAGCTATCCGTTTCTAATGAATACCCCCGCAGCTTTCAGGGCCACACAGTGGTCACATCTTGACCGCATCATGCCAATTCTGTGCGGCTGTAATCTAAGGGTCCTTTCACACTTTGCGTTTTTGTTTTCCGGCATAGAGATCTGTCGTCGGGTCTCTATGCCGGAAAAATCCTGATCAGGATCATTCCCATGCATTCTGAATGGAGAGAAATCCGTTCAGGATGCATCAGGATGTCTTCAGTTCAGGACCGGAACGTTTTTTGACCGCAGCAAATACCGCAGCATGCTGCGCTTTTTGTTCCGTCCAAAAATCCGGAACACTTGGCGCAAGGCCGGATCCGGAATTAATGCCCATTGAAAGGCATTAATCCGGATCCGGCCTTAAGCTAAACGTCGTTTCGGCGCATCGCCGGATCCGACGTTTAGCTTTTTCTCAATTGTTACCATGGCAGCCAGGGCGCTAAAGTCCTGGTTGCCATGGTAAATGTAGTGGGGAGCGGGGAGCAGTATACTTACCATCAGTGCGGCTCCCGGGCGCTCCAGAGTGACGTCAGGGCGCCCACATGGATCACGTGATCGCATGGGCATGGGGCGCTCTGGCGTCATTCTGGGCGCCCGGGAGCCGCACGGACTGTAAGTATACCGCTCCCCCGCTTCCCGCTCCTACTATGGCAACCAGGACTTTAATAGCTTCCTGGCTGCCATAGTAACCTGAAAGCATTTCAAAGACTGATCAGGATCCTGATCAGTCTTCTAATGCTTCAGGCGACTTGCGTTCTGACAGATCCGGCGGGACGGAAGTGCCTGCCGGATCCTCAGAACGCAAGTGTGAAAGGACCCTTAAACATGACCAAAACGGCAGCTCAAAGGGGGGCTTTGCGGGTAGGGTTGTGACCTAAGATGCAATATTTTGTACCAAAATGTTACAATTTTGGTGTAAAATTCTGTCTCACAGTAAGCCAACCAATAGTTTGAATAGAGTTAGACAAAAGTGTCTATCCTCGCGCCACATTTATCATCCAGCCGCTGTGATGAATCATAATTTCACGATGTCATGTAATAAGCCTTAGCCCTTATTCACATGTCCAGTGGTTCATCCCTGAAGATGTCGGTGAAGGATCCGTGTTTGGTTCATGTGTCCGTTTTTTGCCCTCCATGTGTCATCTGTATTCCACAGGCACTGAAAAAGGGATTTCCAGGGCATCTCCTAGCACTAGTCAGTGAAAACCACTGAAGGATGCCATCAGGGTTGTGTCAGTGGTTTTCACAAACCCATAGTATTCAAATGGGCATGATCGGGCATCATCGATAAAAGTAGGACCTGTTTCTGTGATTTTTCTGTGACACTAAGCCATGGTCAGTAGAAAACCACTGATGTTTGAAAAAACATTATAATTAATGGATCCGTATGCTGTCAGTGGAGAAAACAGACAGCCCACGTCCGTGATTCACTGAATTAGGCCTCATTCACACAACAGTGAATCGTGGACGTGTGCTGTGTTCTCCACGGACAGGATACCTACCCACTGACTTTTAATGTGTTTGTCCACACGTCAGTGATTTTCCACTGAGTCCTGGGAGTGTGCACTACTGGTCTGTGATGAGGAGCACACATGCCGATTGAGTTGTATGGGTCTGTAGAAAACCACTGACGCAACACGGATGACATCACTGGTAGGAGATGCTGCGGAAATGAATGTTCAGCTAAGCAGTGTCTGTGGATTACGGATGGCACACGCAGAGGCTAAAAACATACACACGGCCCAAACACGGATTCGTCACAGAAATCTTCACAGAAGAAACATGAATGGATTTTGTGTGAATGTCAAATGGATGAGGAAATGTGAATGATGACTAAGGCCTTAGGTGCGTCCACATACTCAATGCAAAGTGTATTTCAGTGAATAAAATGCGTGTATTATGTAACAACGTATGTTTCATAGGACTAGAAAACAGCTTCCCGTAGCGTTTAGTGCTAAATCCGCAGCTGTGTAAGAAAGGGTGTCCAGAAGAGTCCTGTCAAGTGTTTTAGGCCGCGCTTTTTCCCCATTTGTCAGTGTGAAGGCATAAAATACTGTCCACAAACGCTGCTGGGCTATTTGGAGTCTATTTTGTGTTTTTGCAGCTGTCTAGGCAGCAGAAAATACTGCTAAAAATTAGGCTGATTTCTTTTGAAATCGTCTTTTTCAGCCTGTGGATTACGCCATACTGTTACCAGTAAAAATAAATATACTGAAAAGCGTGACTATACAAATGAGGAACAGCAGTGAAAACTTGTCAATTGACCTTTCATCAAGCAAAGAACCTATTCAGCGTTGGTGATGTATGGCCATATTGCGCCTCTCTTCTTTCAGTTTGTATACCCCGTATTTCCCTCCCACCCAGTAAGCACAGCTTTACACAATGTGGACTCCCAGCTCATGGCAAGGACCTATAGTTTCCATCCTATACGGTATACTGTAAGACACGGACGGACTGGCCATAGAGCCTACATGGAAATTTCCCGGTGGCTGATGCCCAGGTGGCCGCCCGAACTGTCTTCATGGCTGACAGTGAGGTACACAATAATCCGACGCTCTAACGCTGCGTTCACACTTGAGTGTTTTACAGCGCGTTCCTACGCGCTGTAAAACACTCAACAGGCGAAAACCCATGTTACTCTATGGGCATGGTTCTCACCTAAGCGTTTTACAGCGCGTACGAACGCGCTGTAAAATGCCCTAGGCCCAAAGAAGTACAGGAGCTTCTTTGGGGTGTTTTGTCGCGCGTATTGTGATTGACGCCAGAGTGGTCAATCACACGAACACGTGTTTCCTATTTTCAAAAACGCGCTGTAATACGCGCGACAAAAACGTGCGTATCAAATACGCTCAAGTGTGAACCCAGGGTAAATGTAGGAGCATCTGGTACTCATGCACCTGACTGGTGGCCGCAGGTGCCCTCCTGAACTGAAAGGTATCACCGTCCTTAGGACAGTAATACAGTTGAATACTGTGGTGAAGGTGACAGTATTTTGTACTTCACTTTGGTACTAGGTTCTGCTGGGGCAGTATCTGAGGTATTTGTTTCCGCTGGGGCAGTATTTTGTGCTGCTTGACAGTATGGCAGGCCCCACGACTTCTTTTGTCCCTGCCTACTTGTGTTGCCCCACCTTCTGTCAATTTGGACCCGTCTACTACAATGGGGCCACTTTTTGTCTTGGGCCTCCAGTCAGACCATAGTAACTTCATGAGTAACTAGACGGCCCGGTGATGCAGCAGATGTTTCCTGCTTACAATCGGAGCAGAATACTTCAGTCATCGTATCCGTCACTCCCTCTGTACAAGGAGCCACGAGAGAAAACAATTCATGTGGAAAACTTCTTCAGCCTGGATTCACACATAGGGTTTCAGTTGCATTTTGGTGTACTTTTGCAGTATTAGTGGCGTCTTTCTGTACCTGTGTTTTTTGGTGCAGTTTTTGCAGTATACATACCAGGTTCAGATGTTAGCTAATGGTTTATGGGAAATATGAAACATAGGACGCTCAAGTTTTTTCTTCTTCTGGCATTTTTGTTAATTGGTTGGCATTTTTTGGTCTTTGGCACGCAGAATATCGGCTCGACAGAAAAAAAAAGTGGTTCACACAGTTGTTTGGGGAAAAAGCAGCAAAAACACCATAAAAAGCATGTGATATAGAAGAAAAGCAGGCGGCTTCTACTGCATTTTTTGTGCAAAATAATGTGGGGAACTCAAGTGGATCGACTTCCAGGTTTCTGGAGGCATTTTTTAACAGTTTTGTGCTTTTTGTGTCTTTTTTGTTGTTTTGCAGCTCCAGATTTTAGCTGACAGTCTATAGGAAATATGAAATCCAGCACCACAATTGTAAGATGGTTAATCTTTTAGAAATAATGATATGTACTTGACTATCTTCAGCAGTCCCTTAGAAAAAGAATGGAGCGGTACGGCGTATGCGCAACTTTCTGCTCCGTTCATTTTGGGAAGGCCCCCTTTCTCAGGATTACGTCTCAGTGGTCTGACCCCCAACAATCTAATAGTTTTTCCCTGTGCTGTGAATAGGGCATAACTTAATATACTTAGTATACAACTTTAACCCTTTCCCGACATGTGACGTACTATTACTATTAAAGGTGGTGCCCTCGGCTAATGTCCGCAACCGGCGGTAATGCCGATCGCGGCCATTTAACCTCTCAGATGCTGTGGTCAAACCTGACTACGGCATCTGAGAACGATAAATACCGGAAGTGTGCGTTTGCGTTAATGCTCCGTTTTTGCAACAAATTCAGGCACGAAAAAAGTTGAAAAAGTTGGAAAACGTCTAAATTTCGGCTACTTTCATGTCTGCGTTGTTCATTGTCGATCGGGACAAAACTGAACAAAAAAAGGGAGTGCACCAGAATGCATTCCGTTCCGGTTTGTTGTGTTTCCATACCGCAAGCAGCGTTTTCGTGTGCGGCAAGGGAAACTGAAGAAGCTGGAGGCAGCACCAAAAAAACATGTAAGTCAATGCTACTGGATCCGTTTTTTTCAGACAAAAAAAATATAAGGTTTTAGTGCCGGTTTCAGTTTCTTCATTTTTAATAAAATACAACCGGATCTGTTCTGAACGGATGCAGCCGGTTGTATTATTATAACAGAAGCGTTTTGCTGTATGCCAGATCTCAAAACCGGACAGCAAAAACGCATATGTGAAAGTAGCCTTGGTCTAAAAAGAAAAAATAGTCGAACGAGGCACAAAAGCTTTCAAAACAGACGCAATTTCAGTAGTAATGTGACTAAAGTGGCGTTTTTAGATTAAAAACAGGTGCAAAAACGTTAGAAACGTTTCTGGAAATACAACAGCCACGATTTTCTGATTCTATACCACCTCTTAAAGCAGTTGCCATAGCTACCAAACAGGCTTCTGCTTTTATATTGGTTGCTATGGGTAACAGGCTCACATTCCCCTTCATTTTGTATAAATGTTCCACCATTTCTCCATGGGAACTTACAGTATAAGGAAAAGGAATGATAGCTGGTTGGAAGAAGCGAGGGAATGAGTGTGTGTGTGTATATATATATCTATACTGTAAATCTGTCCTAGCGACCAATCACAGTACAGCTTTCATTTTTTCACAGCACTTTAAGAAATGAAAGCTTGACTCTAATTGGTTGCTGCAACAAGGCCAATTTTCCTGATGGTTTTCATAAAAATATCCCCAATTGTGCGTCCATATAATGATATATTGTATATAGGGAGAAATGCTGTTTTCTTTTATTTATGGTTACTTATTTCCATTCGCCATCTCCTCTATTAGGTATTCGCAGTGAAATAAACAGGAATATTACGTAACAGCATCACCGGCTGATAAAAAAAAAGGTTTAAAAACATATATATATATCGGAGTTTTCCATTTTTAAATAAAATTCGCCCCCCTTAGCATCCCTCCCCCTTCTCCTTCGTCCGAAAAAAAAAAAGCGTTCCGCGTTCTTGAATAAAGTTCGCCGCGCTTTGAATAAGTCTTTTCTTCTCGCATGTGCTTCTGGGAGTTGTAGTTTTCCCTGCCCCTGCTGCTTCCTCGTCTAAATGCACGTAGACCCGCAGCGAGAAGAAGAAAATCAGGTCAAGCGTGAGGAGCTGCGAGGTCTTAGCGCCTGAAAGCTCGCAGCCTGGGAGAGGTGAGCGGGATCCGGGGTCTTCCTCCCGGGTCGGAGACTGGGTCAGGGGTGCTTGGGAGCGAGCTGCGAGTTCACGTCCTGTGATTTTCTAAAAGTTGTGGTGGTGGGAGGCAGACCCTCCTGTCAGCCTCCAGCACAGTGTGCCAGTACTGAGGGCTGCTCATCCACTTGTCACCTGCCTGGAGCTGTGGAGAGTGCTTCCATCTCCTGCCCTGTGTGCGCACTAGCTCACTGTTCACACCAGTTCAGTTTACTGGAGTCATCAGGTGCCAGTGGTCACAGGCTGGAAAGCTGGTGCTGTAGCCCTGAGGCTGACACTAAAGCTCCTGGCACTGGGGGGAGATTTGGGCACAGTCAGTATTTCGTTATGTTGGTGATGGGGAGAATTGGTGGGATGGATGCAGACATTACTTACTAACGCTATGTGCAAGTTTATGTCGCGTTTACGCATGGATCTTCATGCAGGTTTTGCCGTACTTCGTTGGCAAAATCCTCAAATGTTCTTTTAGATTTTTTTTGTGTATTTTAACACCGATTTGCCTCAAATCTCAACACTGAAAACCCACACAAACAACTGGCATGCTGCAAAAAAAAAAAAAAAAAGACGCAGTGACGGAGATTTAGCAAAACTGGTTTAGTTGCCCATAGCAACCAATCAGGTTCCACCTTTCATTTTCCAAAGGAGCTCTGAAAAATGAAAGGAGGGATCTGGTTGGTTGCTGTGGGTAGCTAACTTTGCCGGGACTGTATTACGCTACTTGCTCATATCCCTAAGGCCTCATTCACATGCCTGTTGTGCGGCCGTGATCCATCTGCATCGTAAAAAAAAAAAAAAAGACATGTTCAAGTGAATGGGTCCGCATCCATGATGCGGGGTGCACGCGGCCGGTGCCCGTGTATTGTGGCTGTGTGCATGAGGCCTAAAGCTGCGTTCACACATGCAGATTTCTTACCGGCCTCACAGATGAGGACATTGGTCTGAATTGGCTGTCCACACCGACAGATATTATGTTTGGTGAGAACCAGTTCTGGTAGTCCTCATCTGTTCCCTGCACTGAGCAGGCAGTGATCTAGAGGCGGGGTAGGCAACCTCCGGCACTCCAGCTGTTGGGAAACTACAACTCCCAGCATGCATATTTGCTCTACTCTTCTGAGAACTCCCATAGAAATGAATGGAGCATGCTGGGAGTTGTAGTTCTACAACATCTGGAGTGCCGGAGGTTGCTGATCCCTGTCTAGAGGGAACGTTCCCTCCTGATGATTGCCTGCTCGTCAGTATTGCACTTTTTTTTTTCTGTCTAAACTTCTGTCAGAACTTTTTTTTTCTGTCTAAAAAGAAAACAGATCTGTGATGGAAATGGCTCATACAGAGGCCAAAAGTGCATAACTGATGCTTGCGATCATGTAGTAAACCGTAGTGCAGGTAATCTTCTAAGGCTACTTTCACACTAGTGTTAATATTTTCCGGTATTGAGATCCATCGTAGGGTCTTAATACTGGAAGAAAACGCTTCAGTTTTGTCCCCATTAATTGTCAATTGGGACAAAACGTAACTGAACAGAACGGAGAGCTCCAAAATGCATTCCGCTCCTTTCTCATACCGGAGAGCAAACCGCGACATGCTGCAGTTTGCTTTCGTCCTGGGATGCAGAGCAAAATGGATCCGTCATGACCCACAATGCAAGTCAAAGAGGATGGATCTGTTTTTTCTGACACAATAGAAAACGGATCCGTCCCCCATTGACTTTCAGTGGAGTTTATGACGGATCCGTCTTGGGTATATTAAAGATAATACAACCGGATCGGTTCATAACGGACGCAGATGGTTGTATTATCAGTGACGGAAGCGTTTTTGCTGAACCCTGCTGGATCCAGAAAAAACGCTAGTGTGAAAGTAGCCTTACTGGTGACTGTGTTTGTGAGTTATAACCTCCTTTCTGCTCCTCAGCTGTGTCATGTGACCAACACTGACTTCCAGTAGACACAGGACAGGAAGTCAGTTACTTCTCTATTCCTTCCTATGAGACTGACATTGAGGCTCCCATTGGAATACATAGAGAAACTGACTTACTGTCCACACATAAGATGCTGTATTTGGAAAAATCAGAGTGCTGGTCACATGACTCAGCTGAGGCTTAGAAGGGAGGTTATAACCCACAAATAAAGTCTCTGGTAAGAAGAATACAAAATAAAAATGTTTGTGGGAGTTCTACTTTAAATATTTTTTATTCCCGAACAACCCCTTTAAGGCCTCGTTCACATTTCTGTTTTTCACGGAATGCATTTTCCATGGACGGCACACGTACCCATTGATTTTAATGTGTTTGTTCACACATCAGTGGTCTTCCATTGTCCGTGAGTTAGTGGAAAAATGACAGTGCTGTGCACTACTTTGGTCTGTGATGTGGACCAAACACGCCCATTCGAGTCTATAGGTCCGTGAAAGGCCACTGACCTGACACGGATGTCATCCGTGGTCACTGATCATTGGTAGGAGATGTCCTGGAAATCCATTCTCTGCTGAGCAGCTTCCATGGAATACGGATGACACATGGACCAAACGCTGATCCTTCACTGACATCTTCTGGGAGGAAACGCAGACAGATGTCCCACAGACGTCAAATGGACACGGAAATGTGAACGAGGCCTAAGTCTCTTTTACATGGACCGATGATCGATGAGCGTTCATAATGATGATCGTTCCCAATCATTGCCCAGAGCTAACATGGCAACGATCAGCAGGTACATGAGGAAACACGAGCTGATCAATTAATTGCTTGCTGGTCTGAACACATCTGTGTACATACAGGGGATGTGCTGCCAACATACGGTAAGGTGTACGTATGACGAACGTCCCTAGTAATTATCGCTTGTCCTCCATACACTATCAGTCAGAAAGTTGTTGAAACGATCATCGATTGACTTGTTATATTGTTGATCGGTGCTAGTCGCGGCTCTGCACCAAGGTGTCTAGCAGGACCCCTAGGTACGTGTGTTTGGTGATAGCAGTGAACCCACTGCCAACTACACGGTTTGGCTTTGGGGTATCCCTGTTGGTGTTGTTCCAGTGCTCCCCTGGTATTCACCCTTTAACTCCTCTACAGGGATCTGGCCTTCGCTGCAGGAAGGCACTCGGACCACCACCACCCGGGATAGTCCGGGTGTATTTTGCAGCTGACCCTCTGAGGTCAGGGACTCAGGTGCAAGCACCAGGAGCTCATGATATAGAAAATGCATCAAAACAGCAGACAAACCGTAGGAGCAGTCTGAACGGACACTAAAGTTAGATTGCGGTTATGCGATCTGTACTACACACTGGTAGTGTAGATGAATGAGAACGCTGGGCAGGCTGGTTTGTAGTGAAGACGCTGTCAGGGCAGGCAGGCTCGGTACTTGACAGGAACACGAACAGGGCAGACCGACGGGGCGAATTTAAACATGAACATAACGGAGTGTAGGGGCACAGGCAGGGGCAGGTACAGGCCTGGAGAACAGGCAGGAACTAATGTGGAATAAACACAGGCACTTTGCTGGTCACCGGGAACCATAAGCTCAGGAACCCTCTGACTGGGAAGGGGGCCTTAAATCCCCACCCTAGGAAAGGATCTGAATGCGTGCACTGGCCCTTTAAGAGAACAGAGGTGCCTGGAGTTTTAGGCAGGAGCATGGTGAGTAGCGCAGCGATCGTGCCCACAGGGGAGAGTCGGGCAGTGGGGGACCATGGGCGGCTGTCCTAACAGTGCGTTACCGATACATCAACGTATTGGTGACACAGCAGGGCTGATAGTGGCGTGACCTGGAGACCCAATAGCCTGACGCACAGCCACATCGCTAAGCAATGGTCTAAGGGTACTTTCACACTAGCGTTTTGGATTCTGTTTGTGAGATCAGTTAAGCCCCAATGCATTCTGAATGGATAAGGATCCGCTCAGAATGCATCAGTTCGCTTCTATTCCGTTTTGGAGACGGACACCAAAACGTAGCATGCAGCATTTTGGTGTCCGTCTGAAGAGGCGGAGCCTAACGGATCAGTTTTTTTTTTTTACAATGTAAGTCAATGGGGACGGATCCGTTTTCATTGACACAATATGATGCATTTGAAAACGGATCCGTGCCCCATTGACTTTCAATGTAATTCAGAACATTCTGAACGGATACAAACGTTTGCACTATAGGTGCGGATCCGTCTGTGTAAATAAACAGACGGATCCACACCAACGCAAGTGTGAAAGTACCCTAATGCTGCCAGGAACCCACAGTTGGGGACCTTGATGGACTTGTGTCTTGATCCAGCCTAAGTTTCTGTGTTGGGGTGCATTCACATCTCCGTTTAGCTTTCTGTTCTTCTGATCCGTCACAAGAAGAGAGAAAAAAAAAAAAAAAAAAAAACAGGATCCTGTAAAAAAACGGATTCTGTTAAATCAGTCTTCATCCGTTTGAGCCATTTCCGTCTGAGATCTGTTTTTTACACGGGAAAAAACTGCACACAGTACTTTTGTTTCCATCTAATAAAAAACGGATCGCAGACGGAAATGGCTCAAACGGATAAAGACTGATTCAACAGGATCCTGTGTTTTTTTTTTTCTCTCTCTTCATCTGACGGATCAGAATAACGGAAAGCTAAACGGTGCTGTGAACCCTAACTGTAAGGGGACATTTCTCCATCAGTTCAAGGTGTTCCTAGATCTACCCTACATTTTGAGGTGGATTCCCCTTTAAGTAGTGTGTGCGAGCGATTCCTCCCTCTTTCAGGTCCAGTGACTTCTTTTGGGATGTGCTCCTGGATCTGTGGGGTGAGGAGACTCTCGCTGTGTCCAGGGTTTGTGTAGTCTTCTGCTGCGTGTCTCATCCTTTCCTATCTGAGATCAGTCCCATCTTGTCACAGGTCTACCTCACGTCATCACAAAATAATGGTGGGAGTTCCTCAGGGTGTCTGTAGAGCCTCCCCTTCCCTGTTTGTATAGGAACCGAGGAGTGGGGGGACCGAGGTGAGAGCTTAGGACTTCTCATACTGATATAGCCTGATACTATACCATCAGGTTACATCTAATATTCCATAGTTTGTTTTCTGAGGTACTATACTTATTGCTATCCGCTGAGAGTGTCTGATTGTAAGCTCTTGGGTTCACACGAAGGACAGGTCTCCATAATAGACATGTAACTTGCTCGCAGCACAAGTCCAGAGATGTTGCAGTCGTGCGAGGCGGACTGCCCTATCCCTGTGTGCTGCGGAGTGAGGGAAAGGAGATAGCAGCTTGTAGTTTCTTAATGGGGTTGGGCTTAGGGTTCTCAGAGAGCAAATGTACTGAGGAACGTCAGCTGGGATTTGCTGAGGACTAATGGTGTAATATGTTAGTCATCCATTATGTGGCCCTCTCGTTTCAGCCTCTCAATGAAGACTGATGCTGGCGTTTGCGTGATGTCACTCAAAGGGCTCTGCAATTGTGGGTGATCAGCAGAGCAGCAGGGTGCAAGCCCCTGGAGGAGCCTGGCATTCAACTTCTACTCCGTCACATCGTCCTCACTTCCTAAAGAGTTATACCACAAGTAAGCCGGGTCCAAGGACTATTTCTGGGAAGACGAGCCTACCATCCGGAGGGTGAGCTGTCCTCTGCTCTTGGACACCTGAAGGGCTATCTCTAATGGAGTAGTGGATCGCTAAAGCTTTTCTAATTGCCTTTGATTGTCTCCTGTACGAGGGGCTGGAGCTGGACATGGCCAGCATTGTTAGCAGTTTCATTGTACTATTTCTTCTATTACAAGACAGCTGTTACTGTTTCAGGAGCCCCCTCTCAGTATTCAAAAGGTAAGCAACGCGTTTTTACCCTGTGGACTCTTATCGTATACATCACGTGGCAATTTACAGGTGGTGTTTGTTACACATTTTTAGTATGTTTTTTATATTTATCAACTTTAACATGAATGACTGTTGTTTATAGTATTATATTAGAGGGGCTTGCATCACATCGCCCGTGACAGATGTTTGCACTTTTACCTTTCCCCTAAACTCCATTCAGAACTGTACATTTTAGGTTTGACTGCTGTTTACCCCCAGTATCCCCCTGCTCTCCTAGTCGCTTGCCTCCTGTCAGATTTCCAAAATGGTGACTCTGAGGGGTTAAATAGTTATTTTTTCCTAAAACAGTAGTTTTGATTGGAAGAAAAAAAGAAAAAAACATGGCAAATGTAAAAATTTCTTCTCATGTGTGAGCTTTGTGGGTCCCTGTGAGTGCAGCATAACGGCATTGGGATAACGTGCTTTTTTAGGGTTTTGAGTGTGCAAATATCGATTATGCAAATTTATATCTATCGATGTAATATCTACATATTTATCTCAGTCTATTTATCTGTCTATCTACTTTCTGTATATTTATCTCAGTCTATCTATCTATTTATCTATCATCTATGTGATATCTGTCTATCTATTTATCTCAGTCTGTTTATCTCTGTCTGTCTGTCTATCTATCTGTTTATCTATCATCTATGTAATATCTATCTATTTATCAGTCTATTTATATCTATCTATCTTATCTATGTAATATCTATCTATTTATCTCAGTCTGTTTATCTATCTGTCTATCTACTTTCTATCTATCTATTTATCTCAGTCTATTTATCTATCTGTCTATCTACTTTCTATCTATCTATTTATCTGTCTATTTATCTCAGTCTGTTTACCTCTGTCTGTCTATCTGTTTATCTATCATCTATGATTTCTATCTATTTATCTCAGTCTATTTATCTATCTGTCTATTTATCTCAGTCTTTTTATCTATCATCTATCTATCTCAGATATCAATATCGATCGTTGTGTGCATATCTGTAGCTGTTTTATTAGTGCTCGTCTTGTAGACTAGCCTTATGTAATCGTATTACTATATCACGTTTTATAGTGTGAACCTGCTCTAGACATGTCGGAGTTCCTCCTGTATATTATACTGTCTGTGTCTACCATCCATCTGCTTCCACAATGTTTTCCTCTCAGCGAAGCGCTCCTTGAAATGCCACTTTGCCAGCATGTGCTGCACGCTTGCGTTTGGGTAATCATCCCTTAATATGAAATTTGTCATCCGATACCGAGAAAATTGTGTTTAAATCCAAGCCTTCGCTCCGCTCGCAGATTCTAACTGCATCTATCTTCAGAATGACGGCATTAAATATTTACGTGTGCATATATAATTCACCACGGTGCCCAGAATATTTCTCTCCATATGCTACCACCTCTTCCCATTGTAAATGTTCTCCACCTCCCATTACTCATCCTCGGCTCGGCTTCAGACACTCGTCTCAAGCCATAAAAAGAAACTATGTGAGGAAATATTTTCTGTCCCAGCTGTATTATCAGCACCGCACGTCCACAACCGAGGGAGACGTGTCGTATTTACCCTGTGTTTGTAGATAATGGACTTCCATATGTATCTGCTGGGTGAACATACAGTAGTGAGCAAAAGTGTTAGGCAGGTGTGGCGGGGAAAGTGTTAATAGCTCATCCTCGAATGAACAGAAGAGAAATGTAAATCAGATTAGTATTCGGTGTGACCACCCGTTGTCTTCAAAACGGCATCAGTTCTTCTAGGTCAGTGTTTCCCAACCAGTGTGCCTCCAGCTGTTGCAAAACTACAACTCCCAGCATGCCCAGACAGCCTTTGCCTGTGCAGGCATGCTGGGAGTTGTAGTTCTGCAACAGCTGGAGGCACGCTGGTTGGGAAACACTGTTCTAGGTACACTTGCAGACAGTTTTTGAAGGAAATCGACAGGGAGGTTGTTCCAGACATCTAGGAGAGAAAACCACAAACCTCCTGTGGATGCAGGCTTACTCAGATCCTTCTGTCTCCTCATGTAATTCCAGACTGGCTCAATGATGTTGAGATCAGGGCTCTTTGGGGGGCCATATCATCTCTTCCAGGACTTCATGTTCTTCTTTACACTGAAGATAGTTGCGGCCAATGTTTGGGGTTGTTCTGCTGCAGAATAAATTTGGAGCCGTTCAGGCGCCTCCCTGATGGTATTGCATGATGGATAAGTTTCTGCCTGTATCTCTCGGCATTGAGGACACCATTGTCATATGGTGTACCTCTGCTCATTGTCATGTATGGTGTACCTCTGCTCATTGTCATATGGTGTACCTCTGCTCATTGTCATAGGGTGTACCTCTGCTCATTGTCATATGGTGTACCTCTGCTCATTGTCATATGGTGTACCTCTGCTCATTGTCATAGGGTGTACCTCTGCTCAGTGTCATGTATGGTGTACCTCTGCTCATTGTCATATGGTGTACCTCTGCTCATTGTCATATGGTGTACCTCTGCTCAGTGTCATAGGGTGTACCTCTGCTCATTGTCATATGGTGTACCTCTGCTCATTGTCATATGGTGTACCTCTGCTCATTGTCATATGGTGTACCTCTGCTCAGTGTCATATGGTGTACCTCTGCTCATTGTCGTATGGTGTACCTCTGCTCGGTGTCGTGTATGGTGTACCTCTGCTCGGTGTCGTGTATGGTGTACCTCTGCTCGGTGTCGTGTATGGTGTACCTCTGCTCGGTGTCGTGTATGGTGTACCTCTGCTCGGTGTCGTGTATGGTGTACCTCTGCTCGGTGTCGTGTATGGTGTACCTCTGTTCGGTGTCGTGTATGGTGTACCTCTGCTCAGTGTCGTGTATGGTGTACCTCTGCTCAGTGTCGTGTATGGTGTACCTCTGCTCAGTGTCGTGTATGGTGTACCTCTGCTCAGTGTCGTGTATGGTGTACCTCTGCTCAGTGTCGTGTATGGTGTACCTCTGCTCAGTGTCGTGTATGGTGTACCTCTGCTCAGTGTCGTGTATGGTGTACCTCTGCTCAGTGTCGTGTATGGTGTACCTCTGCTCAGTGTCGTGTATGGTGTACCTCTGCTCAGTGTCGTGTATGGTGTACCTCTGCTCAGTGTCGTGTATGGTGTACCTCTGCTCAGTGTCGTGTATGGTGTACCTCTAGGTTATTTGTAGTACCTTAGTCTCCTAATCAGATAGACCTCACCGATGTAAAGCCAAATATTGAGGGTTTTCTATTTTGCTCCTACTATTTATTCTTTTAGAATTGCCATTCGTTTCTTTCTAAGCAATGTGGTAATTACACACTCAAATGGACCAGATGTCACACCTCACATATGTTTATTGGGATGTGTTAATGACTCCAGTATTACACTCCCTTTAAAAATGGGCAGGTTTGTGTCACACAAATTTCACATCGGCCATCAGAACGTTGTAAAAGCAGTATGGCTTGCTTTCAAAAATGGCTTTCTTCTCGCCACATTTCCATAAAGGGCAGATTTGTGGAGTACACGACTAATAGTTAGCCGCGTACTGCACAAATCTGGAGTTAGTCGTGGTTCTCCCACCTGAGCTGCTGATCTCTGTAACTTCTCCAGAGTGACCATGGGCCTCTTGGCTACTTCTCTAATGTGTGCTCTCCTTGCTTGAGCTGTTAGTTTAGGTGGATGGCCATGTGTTGGTAGGTTTGCAGTTGTGCCATACTTCTTCCATTTTCAGATGACTGATTGAACAGTGCTCTATGAGATGTTCAGAGCTTGGGATATTTTTTATAACCTTTTCCTGCTTTACACTTCTTCACACCTTTATCCCTGACCTGTATGGTGTGTTCCTTGGTTTTTATGATGCCGAATAATCACTATACTGAATACATTTTTTAGAAATTGAAAAATGCTGCCTAATAGTAAATTTGATGACATAAGAAAAAAAAAAAAATGGGGGGTGGGGGTCCCCATTGGTCTTATTCAGCTGTGATGACATCATGTACATCCTCATGGGCACTGCAGCCAATTACTGGCCTCAGTGGTCTCATAACATACATACAAGAATGACCACTGAAGCCAGTGCATGACTGCAGCGGTCAAGTGGAGGTAGGGAACATCATCATTGCAGTATAAGTAATCTAAGGATGGCCATATACGCTCAATAGTCATTGGCTGATAGCTCTCTCTCCTGACTCCTCCATATGCATGGCCTGTTTTCAGTATTAGTGCCAAGATTTCGCCGGACAAAAACCAGCATTAAGGCCGGATCCACGCCAGGGGCCATTATAGTGAAAGGCCAGGGAGAGGTGATTTCAGGCTGTGCCGGATACAATAATCTCCAGCAGGCTGTTCATCTGCCGAAACAGTCTGCCACCCGATATAGGCACTAGTGGGAAACTAGCCTTAGTTTAATGGAATCTATTTAGGGACATTTTTGAAGACAGATGCTTCTTAATAAAATAGGTGCATCTCTGCCTGCCGTGCGCCAAATACTGACGTTTCTGGCTAAAGTTATAGTAAATCCGGGGGGCTGCACAAAGCCCCGACCCCTTTTCTGGCCAATTTAGAAAAGTGGAGAGAAGCTAAAAAAGTAGCAGATAATGGGTAGATATGTCAATGGCGCCATAATTTGTGACCTTTTTTTTTACTCCACATTTGATAAGAATATGGCTTAAAGGGCTCTGTCATCAGGAGGAACATAATTATTAAACTGGCTTGCTTTAAACATGTGCTGATGTCTGCTAAAGCTAATAGTCATTGTTCCTTCTTTCTATGTGCCTCTGTTTTTGTGAAAGGATGATGTGACGGCTGCCTGGCCCTGTCAATAAACATGATGAGGACACGGCCAGAGGAGGGAGAACAGAGCCTCTAGGAGCAATGGGTGTGTTGTCCCTGCTCCTAGAGGCTCTGTTCTCCCTCCATTGCCACATGTTGATTGACAGGGCTAGACAGGATGATGTGAAGGCTGCCTGGCGCTGTAAATAAACATCATGAGGACGTGCCCCGAGGAGCCAGAACAGAGCCTCTAGGAGCAGGGACAACACGCCCATTGCTCCTAGAGGCTCATTTGCATAACCTAAAAGTTCATTTTTCACAAAAACAGAGGCACATAGAAAGAAGGGACAATGACTATTCACTTCAGCAGACATCACAACATATCTATAGCCAGCCAGTTTAATGTTCCTGATGACAGAAGCCCTTTAAATGAGTGTTTATGAGTTCAGGAGATCAGAGATAAGACTTGACATGAGCCGTCAGCTGACAGAACTCAGGAGAGACAGTCTGCAAAATCGACTGGTATTTAACCGTATGTATCAAAAAGTTAGGGGCCAGCATCAAATTTCTAAGCGCATTGGCTACCTGGTTCCCTGCATTTGTCCAGCCCTGGTTTACATCTAGTCTGTATTAGGCCAAGTGCACAGTGAGTTTTTTGGCGTGGATTCTGTCAAGGGTTCACACAGAAAATGCATGCGGTCCACCTCCCTGATTCCAGGGGAACTGCATTGTTTGGCCATCAGCTGTTCCTCCTGACTCCTCCACACACATGAGAGAGGTTATCTCCAGAGTGTTCCTGTGCTCTCAGGATCCTGTGCTCTTGCTGCTTGTCAGTGACTGTGGCTCTATTTTATTTGTTGTTCACCGAAAAGTGCTGCATTTCTCTTGGACCTTCCAGCGTATTGACCTTGGCTTGCTTCTGGATTAGCTCCTTGTCTACTGTTTTGGCTTCTACTGGCTCAGACTTGGTCTACTCTCCTGCTATTCCTTGGTTTGTTAGCTACCTGTGAGTCCGCCCCTGGCAGCTACAACATGTTGTAGTTTTATTCTGGTCGCCTCTCGGCATGCTTGCCGTGCTGCTGCCGGAACTCCCTCCGGCCCGCCCCTATCATAGTCAATGGGGCCGGAGCGGACCTCCGGCTGCACGCGTGCACTAGCAGCAGCACTGATCCGGCAGGCTGTTCACCTGCCGGGACAGCCTGCCGGAGAAGGCTGCCGCTAGTGTGAAACTAGCCTTATATTTGCGGAATAGCCTTTTTAATGAGTGTCATTATAAGCAGAACCTGTAATGAGACTTTGGCGTGTTTGGTAAACTGCAGACTTGTGTTTGTTGTGTGGGTCACATGTACTGTATGTTGGCAGGTTGGTTATTTTTTTTAATCCATTTGTTCAAACAGTATTAGTGATTACTCAGGTTCTTACAGTTCTACTGATTTTCTTTCCAAAGGCATCAGGAATCGCCCAGTTCCCTTTCAAATGGATGCTCAGGACCAACAAGGCCCGTTACGTCACCAGACTCATCGGATTTTACTCTGGATATACGAATGCCAGGGGTAACGCCAACAGAGGTGAGTAGACCCCCATATGTGTGTGCGATGGTCTGGTTATAGTTTCTAATCCCTTGTGACCCGAGCTCCGAGGTAAAGTTGTTAACGCAGCGACCGTTCAACAACAGCTGGTAAGTCGCATTATACGGGCCCTCGTGCAGTGGTGGGCTTGTTTGCATCCACATCATCTTAGAAGCTCCTTCCTTTGGTGTTTTGTTTGACCTATTATGTATAAACCTACTGTAACCAACTGCCATTGGCTGTATGAAAACCCCTGGAAAATGCATTCCTAATATGCTAGACTATATTTCATACCTTGTAAGACCAAAGTACTTTGTGACCACCTGGAGTCAGGACCAGTTAGGCCACCAGGCTGTTGTTTTGGTGGCTATATGGACCTCTGCCCGGCACCCCTTCTTTGAGCCAAAGAGGGGCTGCTCTGAGGTTCCATTTTGAGCTATTCTTGTATTTTGTGGATTGCCATTCATCTGAATGGCTGCCATGTAATACTACATTTTCCATGCTGTCTGGCTGTTTGCTAGGGGTGCTGGGAGCAGCTGATCACCCTTGGGATTGGGCAGCATTCTGAAAGGGGGTTGTCTGATTAGCCAGCCAACCTATTTGGTTCTACCACCAATAAATGTTATTTTAATTAAGTACGAAAGGATAGTTACTTTTGTAATTTACTTTATACATTCCCCCAAGAAAGGACCCGCCCCTGAGGTGCCAGCTTAAAGAAAGTCTAGCAGAGCCATAAAGGGTGAGAGCTCTGGATCCATGTGAAGTACACATCTGGTTCTGGCTTTGTTTGAAGTGACGGTCATGTGCCATATGAGATAACCCCTTTAACTAACTGTGACTACTGTCACTATTATGGGGAAATTGGTGCTTGTAAAAAAAGAAGCACATCAAAACATATCTGTTCCAGATCCCCTGGTGAATAACCTAATTCAGATTCTGCAAAAAAGTGGAAAAGATCTCCTGTACTGTATCCCCTGTTTGTGAGCAAAGTAAGCCGGGCAGCCGGGAACTACAGTGTAATTCTCTGGTCATTGATGGTATTACTGGTGGTCCGGGATGCTGCCGCCATGCTGCATTCCTTCCACATTGTAGTTATGAAGAGAGATTTATCATCTTGCTTGCACCTCAAAAGACAGTGGGGGACATTTATCAAAATGGCGTAATTTGCGCCAAAAAAATACTAAAAATACAAATCAAAAGTGGTGATTTTGTTTCACCTCATATATCAAAAGGCGCACAGCACTTGTAAAATGTGGCTTTTTAAAATGTCAACTTGATTATCTGCCTATTTCTCTTTATTTGCAACATTTTAACACCAACAGCACTAAAATGTGACTATTTTTAAACCAAAATGCGCCATTTCAGCCACCCCCCTGCCAGACTACACTCGAGACTTTTGAAACATCATTGCGACTTTTGAAGCATATTAGCGACATTTCCACTGGTAACTTGGCACTTTTGTTTCGCGCTAAAGTTTTTTTTATTGGATGTCAGATTCACTGACAAAACCCTGCTGTTTAGCTCCTATTCGAAAAAATAATTGCATCCTGCTTTATTACTTAACCATTATTTGTTCCCACCACGAGTTGGTTTTATAAATTCATTTTGATGCATTTTACGACATAATTCTGGTGCAACATGATTAGTAAATCTCCCCCTATGTGTTTTGCGGCTTTTTAAATAAACTGTCGCATCTCTCGGATTTTATGCCACCCTCGCCACTTTTCCTAAAGGGGGCGTGGTTTGTCTCCCCGACAGATCTATCTCCATTTACGCCAACTCTGAACTGTAGTCGTAACTTAGGTACATCCTCCGGCAGCACAGAGGATATCTAGATAAATCTCCCCCATGGACTGTAAGGCTAGTTTCACATCTCCGGCATTGTGATCCGGCAGCGTGCATTGGTTTCTGCCCGGCCGATTCTTAGCATAGATTAGAAAACATAATATTTAGTATTTGTATTTCCTATTTCTATAGCACCAACATCTTCCACAGCGCTGTACAGAGCTTGTATCTCTACTGGGGCTTACAATCTAAATGCCACGTCATCCCATAAGTATGATAGGGCTTTTTAACCCTTGTGTCCTATAAGAGGGGTAAATGTATGGTTTCCTAACCCTTCCTGCACCTACGAAGGCTGCGGAGGATGAGGGCTGTTGTCATGCTGCAGTACGCGATGACTCATTGTTGCAGATGGAAGTTTTTTTTTCTTCTGTTGAGGAAATAAAAGGGATCCCATTAGTGAGGACGAGGGAAAGGGAACTGGAGGCTCATTTGTTTCCCTGTAGACCTTCGAGCTCAGCGCAGTAAATGTATGAAGAACATTAGGAGGCTGCACGCAGGAGCTTCTTTAATTGGGCCCCACAATCTTTTCATGCTACACCAGGCATGCAATGTCTTGTGCAGTGATTAAGTGGCACAGTAATTCTTCCAGATAACTTAAATACAGCCTGATTGAAACGTATTTTTCATGTTGACGGGCTACGTTTAGACTCTGCTTGCTGGGCATCTGTGCTGCTCTTGGTTTTTAGCTCTTTAGTTTTCATGGTTTTTTTGATGGTGTATTTATTGGATCCCATTATTATGAGGGTTCTTCTTGTAGCAAAGATCAAAGGGGCACATTCATTAAGACCGGCGTTTTAGACCATAGCTGGCGGTGGATCCGCCGGAGTTATGTAGAGGCGCAGGTCTCTCCATAACTTTTGGCGCATCTGGCGCCAATTCTTAATGTAAGAGAGCTTCCTAGCTGCCTTACATTTAGACTATTTCCTACGCCTAAAACAGGGCTCGCCTGCCCGTCCCCTTCCCACGCCCACAACTTTAGACCTGGCTTGAGCAGGGCAAAGTCGCAGATAGTGGCGCAACTAATTTGCACCTGAAATACACCTAATTCAGGCGTATTTCTGAATAGTAAATGACCCCCAAAGTCCCTATTTCCTGGTGTTGGTTTGAGGCTACCATACAGATCCTGCCACTTGTTCCCTTAACCGCTACAGGACCGCCTAACGCAGGGATGCATCCTGCGGGCGGTCCTGTAGCTCTGAGACGACGCATCGGCGCGTGAGAGCCGAGACTTCCTGTAAACGCGCGCGAAGGAGTTCGGCTACAGCCTGCCAGCGATGATCCATCGCTGGCAGGCTGTAGATGCGAAAAAAATCGCATCAAAGAGCTATATCAGACGCTGTTTTGTGAACAGCGTCTGATATAGCTGCTACCTGGTCCTCTGGTGGTCCCATTTGCTGGGATCGACCACCAGAGGACCAGGTAACACTGTAAAGTTGCACCAAACACTACACTAACCCCCCACCCCTCCTCACCTATTAACCCCTTGATCACCCCATCTAGACCCCTGATCACCCCCTGTCATTGATCACACCCCTTGTAAGGCTCAATTCAGACGTCCATATGTGTTTTGCGGATCCGTGGATTCACGGATCCGCAGATCCTCAAAACACGGACACCGCCAATGTGCTTTCCGCATTTTGCAGATCCGCACATTGCCAGAACTATATAGAAAATGCTTTTTCTTGTCCGCAGTGCGGACAAGAATAGGACATGTTCTATATTTTTGCGGAACGGAAGTGCAGACCCGGAGCGCGGATCCGTAATTCCGGATCCGAGCGGGACAAAGTCTGTCCCCATAGAAATGAATGGGTCCACAATTCCGTTCCGCAAACAGAATTGCGGACGTGTGAATGGGGCATAAGGGTCCCTTATCACCGCCAGTTAGCTAGCTACTTGTTAGGTAGCTAGCGCCCAGCCCACCGCACCGCAGTCACTGATTTTGGCAGAGATTTTTTCATCCACATTGATCGATGCGAATGAAGAAATCTGTGCCGTTCATTTTTTTATTTTTTTTCAGCGCAGAGGCTGAACGGAAAAAAAAAATCTCATTACCCGTATGCTCAATATACGGAGAATCGCAGAAACTCCTAATGCTGGCCATACGTGTAATGATTGCGGAGACCCTCAAATGCCAGGGCAGTACAAATACCTCACATGTGACCCCATTTTAGAAAGAAGACACCCCAAGGTATTCCGTGAGGAGTATGGTGAGTTCATGTAAAATTTTATTTTTTGTCACAAGTTAGTGAAATATGAGACTGTAAAAAAAAATTTTTTAAAAAAAAAATAAAAAATCAATTTCCGCTAACTTAAACCTAATAACCATTCCTCTGACCCCTGCTCCTTTGGCTCCTCTTTCTGGAGCATTATGGAACGCTCGCTCTGTCTGTAACAAACTCTCCTACATTCATGATCTCTTTATCTCTCAAAAACTTTCCTTTCTGGGTCTCACAGAAACATGGCTGACACCCTCCGACACCTCCTCCCCTGCTGCACTCTCGTACAGTGGATTTCATTTCACTCACACCCCCCGCCCTGGCAGCAAACATGGTGGAGGAGTTGGTCTGCTCCTATCAGATACCTGCTCCTACAGCCCAACTCCACTGCCGCCCTCCATTGCACCCACTTCATTTGAAGTACACTCTGTTCGCATCTACTCTCCCTCCAACTTCCAAGTAGCTGTTATTTACCGCCCCCAGGCCCAGCCACCATCTTTCTTGACCACTTTAACACCTGGCTCCTACACTTTCTTTCTGCTGACATCCCCACTATCATCATGGGTGACTTCAACATCCCCATTGAAACCTGCCACTCAGCCGCCTCTAAACTCCTATCGCTCTCTTCCTCCTTCGGCCTCTCACAGTGGTCTTCCGCTCCTACACACAGAGATGGTCACACTCTGGATCTTATCTTTACCCGCCTCTGCTCCCTATCTAACCTTTCTAATTCGCCTCTCCCCTATCCGACCACAACCTACTCACCTTCTCTTCACTGGTCTCTTCTGCTGCTCCCTCGGTCCACACACTAACACACCCCCGCAGGAACCTGAAACATCTCGACTTTCGCTTGCTCTCCGACTCTCTTCTGCCGCTCTCTTCAATTTTTTCCCTCCAAGACCCAGATACTGCCACCACCCTATATAACACCACAATAAGTGCAACTCTGGACACTATTGCCCCACTTACACACAACAAAACCAGAAAAATTAACAGACAACCCTGGCATACCGACCTGACCAAAAATCTCAGACAAGCTTCCAGGGCTGCAGAGCGGCGATGGAAGAAATCCCATTCTAAAGATGAATTCACCGCATACAAGCAATCCCTCCTCATTTTCAAATCCTCACTGGCTGATGCAAAACAGGCCTACTTCTCATCTCTCATATCTTCCCTATCCCACAACCCAAAACAACTTTTTAACACCTTTAATTCTCTTCTCCGTCCACCAGCGCCCCACCCTCTCCTCTCATCTCAGCTGAGGATTTCGCCACATTCTTCAAACAAAAGATAGTCAACATCAGAGAAAGCTTCAACACACAGTCTCCACAGACCCTCCACACAGCTGCTCCGTCCTCTTCACCCAAAACCAGCTTCTCCGCTATTACAGAAGAAAAACTCTCCACTCTACTCTCCAAATCCCATCTCACCACCTGTGCACTTGACCCAATCCCATCCCACCTCATTCCTAACCTCACCACAGTGTTTATCCCAGCCCTAACTCATCTCTTCAACCTATCACTAACCTCTGGTCTCTTCCCCTCTGCTTTTAAACAAGCTACCATTACACCCATCCTCAAAAAGCCATCACTTGACCCATCTTCTTTGTCCAGTTATCGCCCCATATCACTTCTTCCATATGCCTCAAAGCTACTTGAGCAACATGTCCATTCTGAACTGTCCTCTCACCTCTCCTCCTGCTCCCTCTTTGACCGGCTACAATCTGGCTTCCGACCCCACCACTCAACCGAGACTGCCCTCACCAAAGTCACCAATGACCTACTACTTGCCAAAACCAAAAAACATTACTCTGTCCTCCTTCTACTTGACTTGTCCTCTGCCTTTGACACTGTCGACCACTCCCTTCTGTTACAAACTCTCTCATCTCTTGGCATCACTGACCTGGCCCTCTCTTGGATCACATCATACCTCACAGACCGGACATTTAGCGTCTCCCACTCTCACGCCACCTCCTCGCCTCACTCCCTCTCTGTTGGTGTCCCATAAGGCTCCGTCCTAGGACCCCTGCTCTTCTCTATCTACACCTTCGGCCTGGGACAGCTTATAGAGTCCCATGGTTTCCAGTATCACTTTTATGCTGACGACACACAAATCTACCTCTCTGGTCCAGACATCACAACCTTACTATCCAGAATCCCACAATGCCTATCTCGCATATCCTCCTTCTTCTCCTCTCGCTTTCTAAAACTTAATATGGATAAAACAGAATTTATCATCTTTCCCCCATCTTGCTCACTCCCCCAACAGACCTATCTATCACAATCAATGACTGCACACTCTCCCGGTCAACCAAGTCCGCTGCCTTGGAGTGACCTTGGATTCTGCCCTCTCCTTCCGACCACACATCCAAGCCCTTTCCACCACCTGCCGTTTCCAACTCAAAAACATCTCCCGCATCCGCCCTTTCCTCAACTTTGAATCGGCAAAAATGCTTATACATTCCCTCATCATCTCCCGCCTAGACTACTGCAACATTCTCCTCTGTGGCCTTCCATCTAGCTCTCTCGCACCCTACAATCTATCCTCAACTCTGCTGCCCGACTAATCCATCTCTCCCCCGTTACTCCTCTGCATCTCCCCTCTGCCAGTCCCTGCACTGGCTCCCCATTGCCTAGCGAATTCAGTTTAAAATACTAACCCACACATACAAGGCCGTCCACAATCGGTCCCCTCCCTACATCTCTGAGCTACTTCCCGATACATCCCCACACGCAATCTTCGATCCTCACAGGACCTCCTTCTCTCCTCTCCTCTTATCACCTCTTCCCACACTCGCCTCCAGGATTTCTCCCGTGCATCCCCTATACTCTGGAACTCTCTACCCCAACATATCAGACTCTCACCTACAGTGGAATCCTTCAAAAGCAACCTGAAAACCCACCTCTTCAGACAAGCCTACGACTAGTGACACTGCTGCTTCTATACCGCCATGACCAGCTTCACCCTCGCCTACTGTCTCCATCCCCCATACCATGTAGATTGTAAGCCCTCACGGGCAGGGCCCTCTATCCTTCTGTACCAGTCTGTAACTTGTCTTGTTCATGCTTAAGGCTATTGTCTTATTATGTATGTGCACCGCTTATGATATGTACAGCGCTATGGAATGAATGGCGCTCTAAAAATAAATAATAATAATAATAATAATAATAATAACTTGTGCCAATTTTTTTTTTTTTCTGTGAACTCGCCATGCCCCTCACGGAATACCTCGGGGTGTCTTCTTTCCACAATGGGGTCACTTGTGGGGTATTTATACTGCCCTGGCATTTTAGGGGTGCTAAAGCGTGAGAATCCAAATGCGTAAAAATGGCCTGTAAAATCCTAAAGGTACTCATTGGTTTTAGGGCCCCTTTGCGCATCTTGGCTCATGTGGTATCGCCGTACTCAGGAGAAGTAGGGCAATGTGTTTTGGGGTGTATTTTTATATATACCCATACTTTGTGTGAGAAATATCGCTGTAAACGACAACTTTTTAAAAAATTTTATTCAAAGTTGTCAATTTACAGAGATATTTCTCTCACCCAGCATGGGTATATGTACAAATACACCCCAAAACACATTGCCCTACTTCTCCTGAGTACGACGATGCCACATGTGTGACACTTTTTTGCAGCCAAGATGCGCAAAGGGTCCCAAATTCTAATGAGCACCTTTTAGGAGGGCATTTTTACGCATTTGGATTCTCACACTTTAGGACCCCTAAAATGCCAGGGCAGTATAAATACCCCACATGTGACCCCATTTTAGAAAGAAGACACCCCAAGGTATTCGCTGAGGGGCATAATGAGTCCATGAAAAATTAAACTTTTTGTCAAAAGTTAGCGGAAAGGGAGACTTTGTGAGAAAAAACAATAAAAAATCAATTTCCACTAACTTGTGCCAAAAAAAAAATCTTCTATGAACTCGCCATGCCCCTCATGGAATAAGTCAATGGGCATCTGGTGGTGTGTGGCAGTATCTGGCTATGCTGGATACGGCAGACTCTGGTAGGCTGTTCCTCTGCCAAAACAGACTATGGAGATGGTTGTGCACATGTGACCTATCCTCACTGTAATGTGAGATGCTCGGAGTCACTCTCTGGTCGCAGGATCACTCACAAAGTTAAAAAGCTGCAATATAATGATTATCGGTGTAAGTGCTCATTGCTGGGTCCGCAATACATGGGCATCGGCTGTGGGCACCCTGCATTCACTTGAATGGGTCCACAATCCGGGAGATGTGGTGCGGAGGGACTGCTTCTGTGGGTTTTCTGTCCGTGCCTCTGCACTGCACTACTTTTTTGCGGTGCGGACAATTGGATGCGGATCATGGACCCCATTCAAGTGAATGGGTCCGCTATCCGCATGCATCGGCCCCACAGTCGTTGCCCTGCATGAACCCTAAGACCAAGTGGCCTGTCATGTTTTTCAGGAGGCATGAGGATCGGGCGATCACTAATGGCACCTTTAAAGAACCACCAGTAGGGAAAGGAAAAGCAATCACAAGGTTTAGACGTAAGGTGTTAAAGGGCATATGTCAAGGGATCTCCAGAGATTCTGGAAAATAGCGGCGCATGCGCAGTCATTTACTCAAACTTGTTATAAATCAAGAAAAGCGTACCAGAGCATGCTGGACCAGTCCCATATCCCCCGAGTCTTTATTTGGATGAAACTTGCATATCCATTTGGCGTTTTGTATACTACGATGTAGGTTGTATAGTCTCCATGCTTACATGTATCCTCCGGGGACCTTCTTTAACAACTTGCTGATTTATTGGCTTCCTGTCAGAATGCTCCCTAGTGTGTGCATGTGTCTGTAGGAAATTAGATTGTGAGCCCCACTGGGGAGCAAAGATTAGATCATCTGTTCTGATCCCACAGAGAAATTATCAAAATACACAGTGCATCACATCACATTGCCGGCTGTGGGGCCGGGGACATATACACACTTTTCGGCAAGGTAGTTTTACTGTTATGGCTGAACAGTGTCTGAGCAACAGAATGCTAGGGCCGGTCACACAGAATATCTTGCAAACTGAATTTATTGTGGATTCTGCACCAGAAAGCTGCCTTCCGTCATTTTTAGTGGGAGGCCACACTGCCATTCATGTGTCTGCAGCGGGGGTGGACAGACCATAGACCCTAAAGGGAAATTTCCAGGTGGGCCCTCCTGCTGGCCGAGTAGATAATGATCTGATGCGCTCTGTGGTAAGCCTCATTCACACGTCAGTGTTTCATGGACGTGCGCTGTATGTGTTCTCCACGGACAGCACACGTCCCAAATCATTTTAATGTGTGTATTCACACATCAGTGTTTTAGCACGGTCCGTGGGTCAGTGTTTTTAACACGGATGCATACTCTATTTTGTCTACGGGTCCGTGAAAGCTACGCATGCCACACGTATCTATCCATGTTTCACGGATCATTAGGAAGAGATGCTTTGAAAGTTATTTTCCAGCTGTGCAGGGTCAGTGAAACACGGATGGCACACGGACAGCAAAAAACGGACACACAAACAAACACAGATCCTTCACGGGCAGAATGCATCACTGACCACCTTCTCACGGATTTGAGCATGGACGTGTGAATGAGGCTTTAATTTATGCTTGGAGCATCAGGTACTTATTTACCTCGCTGGTGGGTGCAGGTGCCCTCCTAAACTCAATTGTATTGCTGTCCTCAGGACAGTGAGGACACGGTAGCCCATGGCGCTATGTTCCACTATTTCTCTCCTTGGCCACTCGGAGCATGCCACGGGGGGCGCTATAGGATTCATGACTAGGGGCAGTCCAGGCAGCATGCTGAAGGTAGCGGAGCAGGCAGAAGCAGGAGCCCACTCTGATCAGCTAGGTACAGGGTATCCATGTGCTATGCCAGGAGTTAGTAAACTTCTGGGGGGCACGGGCAGGAGCAGCAATATGCGCTCCTGCCCGTACTCGCTGCTTCTGCGGCCCCATTCATAAAATGTCCTGCCCGTAGTCAGCAGTGTACAGAAATGTCTGTTTTAAGCACACAGGGAATGGTGCGTTTTAGGTAGTGAAAAGTCTAATAATGGGGACATCTTATTAAAATTTTGGTCAAAGGTTTTGTTACTCTTAAGTCTTCCTCTACTGTCCCTCTCTGTTTATGTATGACTTGTATTACCTGAATAAAGGGAATTCTCTATAAAGGCCTAGTCTTGAGAGACAGCTCGGAAATCTAAGATTCAATAGCTGTTTCTTATTGACCAGGAACACCTTTGATTGTCTTGAGAAACCTTATGACTAAAGTGTCCTGTGTGTGAGTGTTCATTTTCTTACCATATAATCCCTTTTGTTATTTGCAAACGTATTTCCTTTTCTGTTATTTGATAGTCGCTTGTTCTAGTAAAAGATTATAATTGCAGTTGAAAATGTGATACTGCCACGCTCTTGTACTTCTACTATTTCTTGTAGGGCAAAGGAAGTAGAAACCAATCTGCAGTGCGTGCCACAATATCCAGAGCAGCGGGAGGACAACACACTAGGGCTCCCATTGTACTAACCATATGATTGGAAGTAGGAGTTTGTAGCACCAAATTATTGATGGGCCAGCCAGCTACCTTCATCAGGACTGGCGACCGTCCTGACCCTCACCTGATGGCAGATGCCAGGTGAGAGAAGGATTTGGTGGTTGGTTGTCGGTCAGAGGTGCCTGGTAGTGGCGTATTCCCCTCTCCCCTTTAAGAACGGGTGCACACTTGGCCACGCAGAGCATGTATGTGTAGTGGGGAGGAGGCATTGGGAGGGAACTCTGTTGCCCATCATCTATCAAAAATGTATGCCTTCCTTAATTGTCTGTAGTTCACCTGTATATTGACAGATAGACTCTGGGCGATACAGTAGAAATCTATGAATCTGGGATCCACAATCCGGAGTCCATGATTTCATAGGAAAATGCCCCGGGTGTCACTTTGAGATCACATTCTCTCTGAAGATGAGGTGGTGAGTTGGCCACACCATAATATGCACACTGAGGTTCAGTCATCAACCCCTGTATGCCAGAAAACTGGTGGTAAAAACTCACAAAGTTTGGCGCACGCCATGCTTGTGTCACAAGTGGGCATGGGTTGGCCGGAAAATTTAATAAAATTTAATATTTAATATAATCTGTGCCAACAAACTGGTGTATATTATAATAGAAATATTTACCAGCTTCCTTGCTGGTAGAGATTTCTGTTTTTGCACTTGCACAAATACGTCACAATTATTAAGATACGTACACTTCTCAATAGCTGCGGCACATTTGACGCCAGCAGGGGATGCGTTAAATCCGAAATATTTTTATTGATGACCTATCCTCAGGATAGGTCATCCATATCAGATCGGCAGGTTTTCCGACACCCAGCACCCCACCACAACCCCCTTGAATCAGCTGTTTGAAGAGAAGGCCAAGCTAGCTGTGCAATGGAGCCTTCCCTTCATTGTTTACCTGCTCGCTGTAGACATCGCCGTATTTTCCACATTCTACATCACCCCTTTACTGGAGTAAGATTGTGACAATTTTTTCCACTTTTTAAAAGGTTACATCATTAAAGGGGTTGTCCGGGTTCAGAGGTGAAATGCGGCTCGGATGCGGACCCAAACTACAGTCGTGTGCATGAGGCCTTATGGTGTGGGAAATCCAGTACTTTTTATGTCCAATGTATCCCGTTTGTTTTTATTGCATTGCTTTGTTAGTCTTTTCTTATCCCATTTTTAAAATTCTTCAGGCTGATAAGTAAGACATTTTTGGAGCGGCTTCTAGACGTGAGTGTTTTAGTAACAGGTCCTTATCATATTGGCTCCTGGTGAGAAAAGCTATGAATGGAATTGGCTCCCAGCTTGTGAGATATGCGTTTCCCCTGACTGCCAGAATAACAGATCTGGATTACGTTAAAGACAGCAGATAAGCTTTATTGTTTGAGAGCAATTTCCAGTTCACCTAGGATCCCTCATTCAACGACTATCTTGCTAAGAAAATTGCTGGGTGTCTTTCTACATTAGACATAACATTGTATATAACATATGGAAACTGGAAAGCACCAACATCGGCACCAAAAAGCTTCATTTGTATTAGGGGTGGTCGATATGGCCTAAAATCTATATTGCGATATAATTTTAAGCATGTGCGATATGCGATATATATCGCGATATATTATTTTCTATATTTTTTTTGGGGGGGGGTGTTTAAACTTTTTTTTTTTTTAATAACCATTAGCCTCCTTAAAGGCTAGAACCCTTGTCATATTCACCCTAATAGACATCTATTAGGGTGAATAGGACGTTACACTCTCCCTGCTGCCCTGTATATAGTACACACAGCAGCAGGGAGCTGACCATGGCAGCCAGCCTCTGATCACCCCCCTCCCCAGCCTCTCATGTGCCCTCCAGCCTCTCATGTGCCCTCCAGCCTCTCATGTGCCCTCCAGCCTCTGATCAGCCCCCCCCAGCCTCTGATCAGCCCCCCAGCCTCTGATCAGCCCCCCAGCCTCTGATCAGCCCCCCAGCCTCTGATCAGCCCCCAGCCTCTGATCAGCCCCCAGCCTCCTATGTGCCTCCCAACCTCTTATGTGCCCCCCAGCCTCTGATCAGCCCCCCAGCCTCTGATCAGCCCCCCAGCCTCCTATGTGCCTCCCAACCTCTTGTGCCCCCAGCCTCTGATCAGCCCCCAGCCTCTGATCAGCCCCCAACCTCCTATGTGCCTCCCAACCTCTTATGTGCCCCCAGCCTCTGATCAGCCCCCAGCCTCTGATCAGCCCCCAGCCTCTGATCAGCCCCCCCAGCCTCCTATGTGCCTCCCAACCTCTTGTGCCCCCAGCCTCTGATCAGCCCCCAGCCTCTGATCAGCCCCCCAGCCTCCTATGTGCCTCCCAACCTCTTGTGCCCCCAGCCTCTGATCAGCCCCCCAGCCTCCTATGTGCCTCCCAACCTCTTATGTGCCCCCAGCCTCTGATCAGCCCCCAGCCTCCTATGTGCCTCCCAACCTCTTATGTGCCCCCAGCCTCTGATCAGCCCCCCAGCCTCCTATGTGCCTCCCAACCTCTTATGTGCCCCCAGCCTCTGATCAGCCCCCCAGCCTCTCATGTGCCTCCCAACCTCTTATGTGCCCAGCCTCTCCCTCTTATCAGCCCACCCAGCCTCTGATCAGCCTGATCTGATCATTGGTGGCAGTGGCCACAGGGTCTCCTCCCCCACATTATTGGTGGCAGTGGGCAGTGCGCCTCCACGTGCGCGGTGGCCGCTCCTTCTTCTGTCTGTGCAGCGCATTGCTAATGCTTATAGATGCGCCAGACAGATCTATGAGTAGAAGGACGCCCGCGGCCACCGGCTCCTTCTTCTGTCTGTGCGGCGCATTGCTAATGCTTATAGCATTAGCAATGCGCCGCTAGATCTATGAAGGAGGGCGCCCAGCGGCCACCGCGCACGTAAGTATAATGCTGCTCACTTACATACCATGGCAGCCAGGACTTCAGTAGCGTCCTGGCTGCCATGGTAACCGATCGGAGCCCCAGCATTACACTGCTGGGACTCCGATCGGAACTGCCGCTCAAGGTCATATCGCGGTCCGGCGATATAGGCGATATGCACAAAATCCATATCGTGGCACAAATTTATATCGCATATCGCCTATACCGTCCACCCCTAATTTGTATGTTGTCTCGGCATGCTTTGGCAAGCACGGGCAAAGGCAGTGTTGAGGACAAAAAAAAAAGATTGTTCTGATTTGCCCCTGAGTTTTGTTGGCCAAATATTGAGGAAAATCGAGATATTTTTGTTCTAGAAAGGAGAAGTTAGAGGCAGGCTGTGCCCACTTTTGTTTAGATAGAAGTTCTCTGTGGCGTGATAAAGGGGTTGTCCGAGATTTTAATATTGATGGTCTATCCTCAGGATAGGTGGGGCTCTGACTCGGGGTGCAGCTCGGTCCCATTCAAATGAAGTTGCCTAAGGAGGTTGCCGACACCCAGGACCCCCACCGATCAGATTTTGATGACCTATCCCGAGGATAGGCCACCAACATGAAAATGTTGGCCAGCCTCTTTACTCCTTTAGTAATTCCACTTACTGTACTTCCTGTGCCATGTTTATACCAAGAAAACTTCTTGTGTATTTTACTTTGTCCCCACCCGCCCAATGCTCTTTTTCGTGTGTCTGTAGCATGTATTATTACAAAGTGCTGACAAAGTCCAAATAGTGCGGCTAGTTCTGCAGAACTCGTTAACACAGAGAATGCAACGGGGGCGTACAATGTGTGCTCTTCCAAGGCCCAGTAATTCTGTGTTCTTGAGAAGACAGATGATCCTTCGGCCATGTTATGATCCAACTTCTCCATTGATTTCCTGCTGGGTTTGTTTTCTGTGTGATAAATGATTGGCATTTGAAAGGTCGTGGAAGAAGCCGTGATGTTATTTCTTTAATGTTATTTGCAGTGCTAGATTTCTTCTCTGCCTGGACTTGAATGCAGAAGCTTTATAACACAGGTCCTGCTAGGTTCTGCTGGTCTGCTCTACCTGGCTATCTGAGCTGTAATACTATCAGTTGTCTGCCTGGACTTTGATGTCCGCCTGAGTATGAGTTGGCCTAGCCGATCTGTGTATATTTTAGCTTCACGTCCCTGCTGGACAGGTACATACCACGTACAGCTCTAGTTGAGATTTACACAATCATTAGTGTTCCTGTAAATCTGTAAACTCTCTTCTGCGCAAGTCTACTGTACTTCCTAGTAATAAGTAAACTTGCAGGAATATGTTGTATAAAAACGGAAGTCCCTTGTACAAGGAGGATTGTCTCGCCAGCACCTGATATTCCATTACTAGTTGTTTTTTTTTTTTTTTTATGTAGCAAGATTGAATTTATCCATGGTGTTACAGATCTACAGCATGTAACATTATAACAAAAATGTTAAAAGGATTGTCCCATCAAGTCCATGTTTTCTATTAGGGCATATGGGCAAACTGCCCTTTGAATTAAAGGGGTTTTGTATCTTTTTTTTAATACTGATGATCTATCTGATCGATGCAGGTCTGACATCCCGGACCCCCCTCAATCAGCTGTTTGAGAAGATAGCGGGCTCGCAGTAGCGCCGGGGCCTTCTCTCTATTTCCTGCAGGCCCAGTGACGTCATGGCTATCATGACTGGCCTGGGCGTGGCTCATCCCGGTTTAATTTGATGGGGTTGAGCCACAGCCAATAATAATAGTCATGATGTCACTGGGCCTGCAGGAAACAGCGAGAAGGGTGTGGCGCTACTGCGAGCACCACTGCCTTCTCAAAAGAGCTGATCACCGGAGTCCGGCACACGGGACATCTGCTGATTTACTGTCCGAGAAGGCAGCGGCGCTCTTAGTAGTGCCGCGCCCTTCTGGTTTTTTTCCACAGGCCTAGTCAGGTGCTGATGATTTATCCAAAGGTTAGATCATCCGTAATAAAAATGTGTAGAACCCCTTTAACCCAGGCTGTACCCTCCCCCCCCCCCCTCATAAATTTCCTGAAATCTGGACCATGGAAAGGAGGAGCAATTACAAAAATGTACAGAATGCTATCTAAAGCCAAGTATAATATAAGCGTTATAAGATTATACACAATATAATCAGGGGTGTGGACATTTTTTTAAAAACTACTTGTCGAAGGACTAAAGCGGGGGCTCGATCTACTTGTCCCTCATGACAATCTACTTGTCCTGATACATTATTTTTTGTAATAATAGAACTGTGACATGGAGGGGGAGAGATTTGACATGGAGGTGGGGGAGAGATGTGACATGGAGGTGGGGGAGAGATGTGACATGGAGGTGGGGGAGAGATGTGACATGGAGGTGGGGAGAGATGTGACATGGAGGTGGGGGAGAGATGTGACATGGAGGTGGGGAGAGATGTGACATGGAGGTGGGGAGAGATGTGACATGGAGGTGGGGAGAGATGTGACATGGAGGTGGGGAGAGATGTGACATGGAGGTGGGGAGAGATGTGACATGGAGGTGGGGAGAGATGTGACATGGAGGTGGGGGAGATGTGACATGGAGGTGGGGAGATGTGACATGGAGGTGGGGGAGATGTGACATGGAGGTGGGGAGAGATGTGACATGGAGGTGGGGAGAGATGTGACATGGAGGTGGGGAGAGATGTGACATGGAGGTGGGGAGAGATGTGACATGGAGGTGGGGGAGATGTGACACCTCTCTCCCCTTCCATGTCGCATTTCTCTCCCCTTCCATGTCGCATTTCTCTCCCCTTCCATGTCGCATTTCTCTCCCCTTCCATGTCGCATTTCTCTCCCCTTCCATGTCGCATTTCACCCCTCTCCCTCCCGCCTCTATTAATGTGTAAAAACCATTATGCTCAGCTGGTCCCGTCTGCAGCAACTCCCCTTCTCCTCTGTATGATCCTGGTATCTTGGGTTCACGACAAGTTGTTTGAGGACCTGGGAAAACTCAGCCAATCAGTGGCCGCAGCTGTGTCATGTGTCAGGCCAGTGATTGGCTAAGCAGGAACTCCCTGGCCTGAAACGTGATATAGCTGCAGCCACTGATTGGCTGAGTGTTCCCAGGACCTCAAACAACTTGTCAGGAGCCCAAGATATTATGATCATACAGAGGAGAACAGCCACGGCCAGCCAGAGGCGCGCAAGTGATTTATTAAAATTTTCCTTCCCCTCCCTTAGGCGTCTCTGCGCCCTAAGGCAGCTGCGTCAGCCCTGCTATGTGCCCGAAGCAGGGCTAAGCTACCGAACAAACTACCTGCCTGGCGCCCGGAACTGCATGTCCCGGGTGTCGGGCGATACAATTTCCACACCCCTGATAAGACTTCATAGATGGCCCAGTTCTATACAGGATTCAGACGTAGAATAGAGAAATACATTGGATTACGCTTTAAAAATGATTAGGAACTGCGTATATCATGCTTTTCAAGTAAAAATGTTTCATATTATACACCAAAGCAGCTGTATAGGGCGGGCAAAAAGGTAATGATAAATGTTCTACAGGTGCATCTCAATAAATTAGAATATCATCAAAGTTAATTTACCGTATTTCAGTAATTGAATTCAAAAAGTGAAATATATTCTATATAGCTTCATTACACAGAGTGATCTATTTCAGTATATATTGTCGCGGGTCCTGTGCTTGTGGTGAGGTTGACTGGAAGAAAGTGCTGTACTGGAGGGGGGGAATGGCCGGCCCCTCTACTGACACCTAGCCTCCATTCAGTACCCAACAGGAATTTTTTGCAACAAAATCTGCAGTGTGTTAAGGCACCCTTATACACTTTAAAGAAGCGCGCTTCAACTACTGGTGAAACCACACAGCTTTCCTGGATTCTTTTTCCTAACCCATCTGAGCATTCTGAGTAAGATATACATCCCCTTCAGCAGAGGTCGCTACTACATTTTCTCCCGAAGAGTAAAAATACTCCTTTTAACAATTTTGTGGAGTATTTTTAGCCGAGGAGGAGTACGAATTTTGCAGTAATTAATATATATATATATAAAATTCTAATATATATTTTAGACAATTTTACATTTATCCAACATCATGCCCTGCGCCCACCTGACGCTGCCATGCCCTGCGCCCACCTGACGCTGCCACATACATATTACATACACAGCTCTACCACATGTCCATTACACAGATAGAACTACTGTGTGCACATTACACACAGAAAACTGTACAATAGACTGGTTACACTGACATAGCCCTGCTTTATACACACCTCCCATACATAAAGTACATCTGCATTCTCCACCAGCACAGCCTGTGTTCCCCTAACTCCTCCCACACACATGGCTGATCACATGACTGTGACATCACCACAGGTCCTGTAACCACAATGTAGTGTTTAGTCCAGATTCTGGAGCTGCTCCTGGTGAGAGAGATGTCCGTGAGGGGCGGAGCTTCATGTGTGTCGGACCTGGCAGCTTCTGATACAGCGCTCCTAACTAGAAAAGAACCATACGTAAAAATACGCATTCGTCTTTTTCCAGGGAGTAAAATGTCCTGAATAGGCGTCTATGACGCTTGTACAGGCGTTGTTGCGACCTCTGCCCTCCAGTACATTGCCATAAACAGTGTAACTATATATAAAAGAAATATTTTTATCAGAACTCATATCAGACCCTCATTCTTTATCAGTCCCCTTTATCAGACCCCTTTATCTTTATCAATGTCAGATTGGACCCCCATCAGCCCCACATCAGACCACCCTCAACTGCCATCAGCCTCTGATCGGACCCCTATCAGACCTCAGATCGGACGTTAAAAATAAATAAATAATTAAATAAACTTACCTTGCTTGCTCAGGATGGTGCCGCCTCTCGCTCTCCCTGGACTTCTTCCAGCCTGACCTGAACTGTCACCTGACGTTGCACAGCATCAGGTCCTAGTGTGTGCCAGCATGTGCTCCGTCCTGACGCTGTACGCCATCAGGACACAGTGGAGAACGGGACCCAGAAGAAGACCAGAGAGGGAGAGTATAGCCGCACATCGCTTTAAAAAAGATGTCTCCTTTATTCACCCATGTGGGCCCACATGGGTGAATAAAGGAGACACATCTTTTTTATATACGGAGTGCTGCCTTATTTTTCTTGGTATGTGTGTATATATATATATATATATATATATATATATATATATATATATATATATATTACACAGTACAGACCAAAAGTTTGGACACACCTTCTCATTCAAAGAGTTCTCTTTATTTTCATGACTATGAAAATTGTAGATTCACACTGAAGGCATTAAAACTATGAATTAACACATGTGGAATTATATACATAACAAAAAAGTGTGAAACAACTGAAAATCTGTCATATTCTAGGTCCTTTTGCTTTGATTTCTGCTTTGCACACTCTTGGCATTCTCCTGATGAGCTTCAAAAGGTAGTCACCTGAAATGGTCTTCACTTCACAGATGTGCCCTGTCAGGTTTAATAAGTGGGATTTCTTGCCTTATAAATGGGGTTGGGACCATCAGTTGCATTGTGGAGAAGTCGGGTGGATACACAGCTGATAGTCCTACTGAATAGTCTTAGAATTTGTATTATGGCAAGAAAAAAGCAGCTAAGTAAAGAAAAACTAGTGGCCATCATTACTTTAAGAAATGAAGGTCCGTCAGTCCGAAAAATTGGGAAAACTTTGAAAGTGTCCCCAAGTGCAGTCACAAAAACCATCAAGCGCTACAAAGACACTGGCTCACATGCGGACCGCCCCAGGAAAGGAAGACCAAGAGTCACCTCTGCTGCAGAGGATAAGTTCATCCGAGTCACCAGCCTCAGAAATCGCAGGTTAACAGCAGCTCAGATTAGAGACCAGGTCAATGCCACACAGAGTTCTAGCAGCAGACACATCTCTAGAACAACTGTTAAGAGGAGACTGTGTAAATCAGGCCTTCATGGTAGAATATCTGCTAGGAAACCACTGCTAAGGACAGGCAACAAGAACACAAGGAATGGACATTAGACCAGTGGAAATCTGTGCTTTGGTCTGATGAGTCCAAATTTGAGATCTTTGGTTCCAACCACCGTGTCTTTGTGCGACACAGAAAAGGTGAACGGATGGACTCTACATACCTGGTTCCCACCGTGAAGCATGGAAGAGGAGGTGTGATGGTGTGGGGGTGCTTTGCTGGTGACACTGTTGGGGATTTATTAAAAATTGAAGGCATACTGAACCAGCATGGCTACCACAGCATCTTGCAGCGGCATGCTATTCCATCCGGGTTGCATTTTGTTGGACCATCATTTATTTTTCAACAGGACAATGACCCCAAACACACCTCCAGGCTGTGTAAGGGCTATTTGACCATGAAGGAGAGTGATGGGGTGCTGCGCCAGATGACCTGGCCTCCACAGTCACCAGACCTGAACCCAATCGAGATGGTTTGGGGTGAGCTGGACCACAGAGTGAAGGCAAAAGGGCCAACAAGTGCTAAGCATCTCTGGGAACTCCTTCAAGACTGTGGGAAGACCATTTCAGGTGACTACCTCTTGAAGCTCATCAAGAGAATGCCAAGAGTGTGCAAAGCAGTAATCAAAGCAAAAGGACCTAGAATATGACAGATTTTCAGTTGCTTCACACTTTTTTGTTATGTATATAATTCCACATGTGTTAATTCATAGTTTTGAGGTCTTCAGTGTGAATCTACAATTTTCATAGTCATGAAAATAAAGAAAACTCTTTGAATGAGAAGATGTGTCCAAACTTTTGGTCTGTATTGTATATATATTATTATTATTATTATTATTATTATTATTATTATTATTATTATTATTATTATTATTATTTTTTTTTTTTTTTTTTTGCTTCCTGATCTTGAAAAACCCCTTTAACACTTCCGTGCCCAGGACATTGGTAACATGTCTTGGCTTTAAATTCCTGCTGTAGCTAGAGTATAAGGATTAGAGATTAGATCCTGTTATCAGATTAGACATTGACATTGTATTGTAGGAATTCATTCGAGGTGTAATATTGAGATTGCAACACCTAACGCTGTGTAAGGGAGGGGTGGTATGGTGACTTAAAGTGACATCCGGAAACGAGGTCACCGCCTGTTACTGTCATCTCGGCCCCTTGTACAGCCGCCAGTAACTCCTGGGGATACAGGAACTGTTTTTTGTGTTATCACACCCTTTACTAGGTGCTTTTTGATTGTCATGATTAGGAGGCAGGGGGGGGGGGGGTGTTCTACTAAAGTGTGATAAGATGAGCAGTTGCACATGTAATCACCCCCTGTGTCTAATCAGGACATTAATCCATGAGATGAATGTCTACACCATTTGCATCTCTGCTATTTTTCAGTCCTGGGGGATATGTAAAGATATAGTTTGTTTGATTCTGCATATCTTAAACTTTTACTTTCGGAGGCGTTTCTCGGGCTCTGCTTGGGTCAGTAGTTTAGCCACAAATGAGTTTCTATGCAATGTGCTTTCATGGAAAATTGTGTGAAGGCGTACATGAGTTTAAAGAGAAGCTGTCACCATGAAATGCAGTCTGCAGGCAGCATGATGTACGCGTAGATCAGGAGAAGCTGAGCAGATTAATATACAGGGGGTCATTTAGGAAAAGGGTGACACCAGTTTGTAGCGTTAAGGGCTGAATTACACTAAACGATTATCTGACAGATTTCTGACCAATCATTGGTCAGATGCACACAGATCCTTTGTTATACACACCAGCTATTGGTCTGATTGGACAGATATTGGTCAGATAATCTGTTGGTGTAATACAGACCTAAGTCTCACATGCCTTTTTTGTGACTTTTTAAATGCCCATGCAACAATATTTTGTCGCACGGCGGTGGCGGTAGCTGGTAATATGGCCCCGACTAATTTACCAACATTTGCAATTGGGGACAGGCTTACAGAGGAAACGTAAGACCGGGGTAAAAGGCTAACTGCCCTGTCTTAAGATGCTGCCAATCACCCGATGAACAAGCCGGCACTTTAGTCATCTTTTCGGGGCAGGAGATTGTGCTGTCTAAATTGTGATCTGAAAACCAGAAACAATGAAGGCGTATGGGGATGAGCGATCCCTCTAGCGATCGTTTACCCCCCATACATTGGAGTTGAGAGCTTTTAGTCCCTGATGATTGTCCATGTAAAGGGTCTTTGCACGGAGGTGGGTGCCTATGATATTTTGATCTCCTGCGTTCTCTGTATGATCAGGCCGCGCATCCTTTACTGTCTACATTGTAAATGAATCTGTCACTTTCTAATGATCTTTGCTTGTGTTGTAAATGCGTCCGATCCCAATGAGTGTTTCCGTGCTTCTAAGAACAATCAATTTTATTTTTCAGTCTGACACCTATCTCTGCAAATCTTACCGGCTGCCGCTTGAGGATGAAGCCTATGTTGGTATGTATTATGAGGAGTAGAGGGAGCCTCCTTAATTTCTTTGCATTATTCAAGTGTTTTCCTGCTGAAATCCTAGTTAATTGTCTGTCACATAGACCTAAACTGACATTTATCTTATGTAATGCGGCAGCAAAGCAGAAAAAAAGCTACTTAGAGTCAAGATAACAAACTGTGTCTTGGGGGCGGTGTAAGTAATTGAAGCTGGGGAGTCGCATGCCGATGCCTTTGGCAACCATTACCAAGCAGCGCCATTTGTAAGCTATCGGCTTCCTGTCACTGGCTCGCTGCTTAATTCTGTGCCACTGTGTGAGCTTTTCATTTACCCGAAGTGTTTAATATCTTTGGGAAGCAATGTGCCGGGTAAGGTAAAGTGGTTTTAAGTCATGGGAAGGTATTAAAGTGTAACTGCCATTCCTTTTTTTATTTTTGTAATGTGTAGGGGCAGTGATACTGACCATTTTTATAATATACTTTAATTACTGAAATCGCACATTTCTTTTCGAAAAATAGCCGTAAAGTGGCCAATTTTGAGCCTTAGCAACGCTCCTCTGTCTTCTGTTTACATAACAGTCATTGTTGAGCAAGTCTCCACTGTAATGTAAACAGAAGAGCATTGCTAAGGCTTAAAATTGGCCACTTTACAGCTAATTTTCGAATAGAAATGTGCAATTTCAGTAATTAAAGTATATTACAAAAATGGTCAGTATCACTGCCCCTACACATTGCAAAAAAAAAAATGAATGACAGTTACACTACCTAAAAAAAAAAGCTATACTCTCCATTCTGCTCCAGCACTGGAGCTCCAATCCCCCCACCCCATCCCCCCCCTCCTGAGCCATAACGTTATGTTTTTGGCTTCCAAACATGCTAGCACGATGTGTAATCATTTCTGTCAAGAGTAGAAAGTTGATAGATATTTTTTTTGTATTTTTTTTTTTTGCATTGAAGTTAGACATGTTCTCATGTGAAACAGAGTACGTTTTTGCTTGATCTTGCTGCTTTGTAGATGTGATCAGTGGCAAATCTGAACGATCTAGGAGGCTAAGAATGGCGAATCTCAAGAGGCCAAGGCTCCAGGGTTGCTATGGTAACCATGCGCTCTGGAAACAAATTTTTCTTGGGTGGAAGACGCTGCTTCTGTTTAGTATTTCACCCGGGTTGAACTTGGGGCTTCCCTGATTCGTTGAAAAGATATTTCTTGTTGGCATCTCTCAGTAGAAGGAAGCTGCCAAGCTGGGTAGGTTCACTTACATTTGCAGCATATGATTTATACAGAAAAATAACGGAAAGCGAAAAAAAAAAGTGCGGTGACATCATCCCTGGAATTCAGACATAATTGTCTGCATTCCTGGGAAATGTAGCATTCCTCGTGTGAGTACTACAAGAGTGTAACAAAGTGAACAGGCTGCAAAAATATTACCCGTCCTGTTATGTATTATTTGTATATATGTTTTTGAAAACCATATTGATGCATTTCTTCTGCTGAATGGCAATCAATCTGGTGTCTATTACGGCACATCTTGCTTAAAGGGAACCTGTCAGCCTGTTCATGCTGCCCCCCTCTTTGTCACAGCTGTGATTTATGTGTGAATACGTGCTAGTTTTGTAAAACGTACTGCTTATTTGTTGATTTGATCCCCGCGCTCTCCTGCTGCTGACTGCCAATTGGTTCACTGTGCACAGAAGTAGGGAGAAGGCTGTCAATCAGCAGCAGGAAGCGCACCGGGGTTGGAGGGCTGCAGCTCATGAATGCCCCGGGCTGCTGGTTCACAGGTCACGAATAAGGCTACTTTCACAGCTGCATTTTCCTTTTCAGTTTTGAGATCTGTCCGATCAATCTTGAAACTGGAGGAAAACGCTTTGGAACCGAGTGACCCAGAATGCATTCCGTTCCATTTTGTTGTATTCCCATGCCGGATGGCAAACCACTGCAAGCAGCGTTTTTGCGTGCGTCATGGAATACTAATCAAGACGGCATGAAACACATGCAACATGTAAGTCAATGGTGCCATATCTGTTTTTCGGACATGGAAAAAAACTGATGCAGCGCCTATTGACTTACAATGGTTTTAGTGCCGGATCCGTCTTGTTCATTTTAGAAATAATACAACCGGATCCGTTCTGAACAGATGCAAACTGTTGTGTTATTGACCGAATGCGTTTTTCCTGATCCAGCAAAAACATACAAACGCTTCCGTTACTGATAATACAACCATCTGCATTCGTTATGAACGGATCCGGTTGTATTATCTTTAACATACCCAAGACGGATCCGTCATGAACTGCATTGAAAGTCAATGAGGGACGGATCCGTTTTCTATTGTGTCAGAGAAAACGGATCTGTCCCCATTGACTAGCATTGTGGGTCATGACGGATCCCTCTTGCGCCGCATCCAGGGCGGCGCGTCCTATACGCGGAATAGGCAGCCGCGTAGAGCGCCCCTTGGGAAGGGGCGCTGCTAGGAGTGCCGGCCCCCCTTCATGCTGCAGCCGCCGAGCGCTCTGAATTGAGCCTCTGGCGGCTGCAGCACTGCCCGGGCTGGCGCGTCCATGAGGGCGCACCGCCCGGGCGCAGCAAAAGGAGAGGAGCTGACAGGGGGGAAGCGCTGAGCGCTCCCTCCTGTCACTCCATTGTAGCGTGGCTCTTTAAGATGCTCCTGTACCCGGCCGGACTGACATGAAGTGCGCACACAGTGTGCGCTTCCTGTCAGTCCGCCCGGGTACAGGAAACTAAAGCACCTGTACTCGTGGAGCATAAAGAGCTCAGCCGCGCTACACTAGAGGTAGCGGAGGAATGGGAGGGGGGAGAAAGAGAATGACAAGGGGAGGGGGGAGAATGAAAAGAGGGGAAAAATAATGACAAAAGAGGAGGGGGGAGAGAATGACAAGAGGGGGGAGAGAATGACAAGAGGGGGGAGAGAATGACAAGGGGGGGGGGGAGAGAGAACTGGCGTTAGTTAAAGGGGTTCTGCAGTTTGTTACAACTGATGATCTATCCTCTGGATAGATCATCAGCATCTGATCGGCCGGGGTCTGACACCCGGGACCCCCGCCGATCAGCCGTTTGAGAAGGCAGCGGCGCTGGCAGGAGCGCCGCGGCCTTCTCGCTGTTTACTGCAGGCGGAGTGACGTCACAACTAGTATCACTGGCCTTGGCGGGGTTAAGCTCTGTTCACTTGAATGAAGCTTAGCCCCACCCAGGCCAGTGATATTAGTCATGACATCACTGCGAGAAGGCTGAGGCACTACTGCCAGCGCCGCTGCCTTCTCAAACAGCTGATTGGCGGGGGTCCCGGCTGTCAGACCCCTGCTGATCAGTTTAAATAAACTGCAGAACCCCTTTAATATGGCAGATCATACGGGTGGGGCGTTGTGATGTCACATGGGGGCGGCTAACTTTTCTTTTGCCTAGGGCGGCAAAAATCCTTGCACCGGCCCTGGCCGCATCCCATGATGGAAAGAAAACCGCAGCAGCTCTACGATGTGAGAACGGAATGAAATGCATTCTGGCGCACTCCGTTCTGTTCAGTTCCATTTTGTCCCCATTGACAATGAATGGGGACAAAACGGAAGCGTTTTTTTCCGGTATTGAGACCCTATGACGAATCTTAATACCGGAAAATAGAAACGCTAGTGTGAAAGTAGCCTAAGGCCTCATCCACATTTCTGTGTCAGTGACACATCCCTGAAAAAAAGCGTACGTGTTTCATCCGTGAAGATGTCGTGAAGGGTCAGTGGTTGGTCTGTGCGTCCCATTTTACCATCAGTGTGTCATCTGTAATTCACTGACGTTCCTCAGCTGAAAATTAATTTCCAAAGAATCTCCTGTCAGTCTTTAGTGAAAAAACGGACGCACCACGGATGCCATCCGTTGTGTGTCTGTGATTTTCACGGACCCATAGACTTCTATGGGCATGCTTGGTCCGCATTATGGATCAAAGTAGTGCAGGTCAGTAAAAAAATACTAAAATGTGAACAGACCTATTTAAATCAATGGGTACGTGTGCTGTCCGCGGAAAATGCAGACAGCACACGTCAGTGAAAAACGGAAATGTGGACGAGGCCTAAACATATTCACAGATAAAAGGACACTACTTCACGCTGCCCTCTCCGGACAGTTCCCTTTCACTTGACTACTTAGTGACCCTGCAGGTTTTTCCCATAGGGAAAGCATCCACTATAAAAGTTGTACCCGTCTGGTCCATGACTTTCTCAAGATCCATGGGGGTCTTCAGGTTGGTGGCATGCCAGTTTCTCAGGCAGCGCAGAACAACAGCTGTCTATATGAAGCCCCCTGGATCTCTACAACAGAGGCCACCAGGTAAGGATAAGGTTGGGTGTAGGTTCGGCACCTTCCGCTTTTTCATGGAGGGCCACTTTAAGGGCAGATCTTCGGACCCATGGCTGGAAGGCAGGCTACTTTGCGGCTGGTTTACAAGAAGAGCTCCATTGTTCTGTTGGTTTTAATAACCAGAGCCGCTCCTTTTTTTAAAATCTCCGAGAAGAGTCCAGCGTTGCCAGAATACAGTGTGCCGTTCTCAGTGATCCGTAGGACGTCGTGGGCACAGCTGTGTTTGTTTCTTATTCTTTAGTATAATCACTGTGATTTATAGGAGTAGATTTCTATAATTCTTCTTATCTAGCAATTTTGTATGGCTGCAGGCCGACTTTTCCTCTTTCTTAGTTCTCTTCACATAGGTTTTGGGTGTTGGTTCTGTGCATGAGAGAGATTAAGACAGTGTAATGCACAGATCCGAGTGGCCGCTAAGAGCACCTCCGTGGAGCACCTGGCATACGTAGCTGTGGATTACTAAGACCACACAGGTCATCCACAGGGAAGGATGTCATGCTTAAGTAAACCACCCCTCTCTGCCGGACCTGCAAACGGAAGATGACTTGCCTGCTTCTCGATGCTGGCTCCCCGCTCCTTCTCCTGCGATGCTCCGCTGGGCTCCATCGATGTCAACGTTCCGTTTGACACAGTCATGGACACTGATTTGCTGCGACGATGTGAAACCAGATGTTGACATTGATGGAGCCCAGTGGGGCATCGCAGGCTTGCAGGAGAAGGAGCGGGGAGCCAGCATCAAGAAGCAGGTTAGCCATCTTCCCTGTGCAGGTCCGGCAGAATGGGGTTGGTCAACTCTCCCCCACAGAACTTCCAGGCTCTGCAGCTTCCTGTCCAGCCGCCACCCACCAAAACCTCAATTTCTAGCCCAACTAGCACCCCTCCCCGTCTGCTTCTGACAGCCGAGCATGGCTTCTCCGGCTCTGGATGACAATGAAGGTTGCTGCATCAAACCTCTTTCCATTTTCCCAACTGGTAATAAGCTTTCTCCTTGTTAAGGGCTTAAAGGGGTATCTCACTTCAGCAAATGCCATTTATCATGTAGAGAAAGTTAATACAAGGCACTTACTAATGTATTGTGATTGTCCATATTGCCTCCTTTGCTGGCTGGATTCATTTTTCCATCACATTATATACTGCTTGTTTCCATGGTTACGACCACCCTGCAATCCAGGATTGGTGGCCGTGCTATAGGAAAAGGCGCCGTCCTATGTGCATTCCTATAGTCCTGGGCACCGGAGAGGCCAGTGCTTTTTTCTATAGTGGGCAAGCACGACCACTGATTCTGGATTGCAGGGTGGTCATAACCATGGAAACAAGCAGTGTATAATGTGATGGAAAAATGAGTCATGTCAGCAAAGGAGGCAATATGGACAATCACAATACATCAGTAAGTGCCGTGTATTAACTTCCTCTACATGATAAATGGCACTTGCTGAAGTGAGACAGCCCTTTAAATAATATTATATACAATTATATTTTGTAACACATTACATTGGTAGGATTTTTGGGGCTTGTAACTCCCATGCCACCTCCGAATGCACAGCACTAATCAGCGCATGCATGGAAGCTCGCTGAACCCCAGGCCCCGCATCCTCCCCCTCCTCCCAAAAACTGATGTCAATGGTGACGAGTCATTAAAACCCCTGCCCTTAACCCTTTCTACCCCGGGCCAGTTTTTACCTTCCTGTCCAAGCCATTTTTTTGCAAATCGGAGATGTATCACTTTATGTGGTGATAACTTTAAAACGCTTTTACTTATCTGGGCCATTCTGAGCATGTTTTCTTGTCACTTATTGTACTTCATGACAGTGGTAAAGTTGAGCCAAAAATTTCATTTTTATTTATAAAAAAATGCCAAATTTACAAAAATTTTGAAAAATTAGCAAATTTCTATTTTTCAGCTTTTATAATAGATAGTAATACCTCCAAAAATAGTTATTACTTTACATTTCCCATGTGTCTACTTCATGTTTGGATCATTTTGAAAATTACATTTAATTTTTTGGGGACGTTAGAAGGCTTAGAAGTTTAGAAGCAAATCTTAAAATTTTTAAGAACATTTCCGAAACCAATTTTTTTTCAGGACCAGTTCAGTTATGAAGTCACTTTCTGGGGCTTACATATTAGAAACCAACCATAAATCACCCCATTTTGGAAACTACACCCTTCAAGGTATTCAACACTGATTTTACAAACTTTAACTCTTTAGGTGCCCCACGAGAATTAAAGGAAAATGGGAATTAAATTTCAAAATTTCACTTTTTTTAGCAGATTTTAAATTTTAATCTATTTTTTTCTGTAACACATCAATGGTTAACAGCCAAATAAAACTCAAAATCTGTTACCCTGAATCTGGAGTTTACAGAAACCTGTATGTGCTCAAAAACTGAAGTATGGGCGCACAGCATGCTTATGAGTGGAAGGAGCACCATATGGCTTTTGGAGAGCGGATTTAGCTGTAATGGTGATTGGGAGCTATGTCGCATTTCCCCCGAATACGCCAACACCCCATATGTGCTCAAAAAATGATGTATGGGCGCACAGCAGGGCTCTAGAGTCAAACAGCAAAATATGGATTTTGCTGACCTGAATTGGCAGACGTTGATTTTAGGTGCCATGTAGCATTTAAAACATTCCTGAGGTCCCCAAAAATTAAAAACCCGCATTTTGGAAAGAGCACCCCCGTACGAACATTTTAAGGGGTGGAAAGGGCACTTTTGACCCAATGTAGTGGTTGGTGAAAAGTGGATATGTAAGCAATGCGGAAAAAATTAGAGATATAAGGTGATAAAACTACAGGGTACATCATGGATGAAATGAAATTAATACTCCATGGATAAGTGGTAGATTTTAAAACACTCCTTCATGCACAGGCCAGGTTTTTCAGGTCCGGTTTCGCCGTGGTAAATGGTGTCCTTCCTTATCCCCCTTTTTGAACACACCCTGCATCTTTCTTGCTGTCTGGGGGACTTCAGCTGGGAAATGTTGTCCTGGTACAACACGGCCACTGTGACTTACAGAAGTACTGGGGCCCTCTTCTGCTTGGTTTGGAAGAATTAGGGCCTTGATCACTACTTCTTAATAGTGAAGAAATGTTCCTGTGTGTCCTCTAGACTTGTATAGCACTTGTATTGCACATTGCCGTCTGTACAATGTGTACAGTCAGCTTTTTGTACCACACTTTTGTTTTTCTCGTGGCACTGTAGGGATTCAGAACTTGATCTGAAAGATCATCCCCTCCCATGTGCCTCTTGTAGTCCAGAATGGAGTCTGGTTTGGGGACAGTGGTAGTGGTACCACGTACAGGGGCAGGGGAGCTGGTGCAACTGTGAATGGTGGTCAGTACAATGACGTCCCTGCTGTCCTTGTGCTTAACCACCAGCATATTCTCATGGAGGAGATCCCTGCTTTCACCCTTTCTCAGTGGTTGCCCTATCAGGGATCTAGGGAGGCCTCTCTGATTTTTGCGTACTGTGCCGAAAGGCGGTCGGGACATGAATAGGGCTATGCTGGTATAATAGTTATCTACATGGAGGTGGTAACCCTTATCCAGCAGTGGGTGCAGTAAGTCCCACACTATTTTCCCACTAACTTCTAGGACGGGGGGGCATTCTGGGGGTTCAATCTGGGAGTCTTTCCCTTCATAAACCCGAAACCTATAGGTGTACCCAGAGTTACTCTCTCACAGAGTTTATACATTTTTATGCCATACCTTGCTCGCTTACTGGGCAGGTACTGGCGGAATCTTACCCTCTCTTTGAAAAGTAATAGGGATTCGTCTATGCAGACATTTTGTTCTGCGGTGTACACTTCAGCAAACTTGATGCTGAAGTGGCCAAGAACGGGCCGAATTTTAAAAATCCGATCAAAAGTTGGGTTATTTTGGGGCGGACAATGCATTATCATTATAATGCAAACATTTCTGAATCTACTCAAATCTATTCCGGGCCATGCAATTACTGAATATTGGAGTGTGGTACACGACATCCACACTCCAATACTGTCTCATTTCTGTTTTTTTAACAAGCCCCATATGCAGCACAAGCCCCCAGAAGATTTTTATTTCTGCTGCTGTAACTGGGGTCCAACCAAGGGGTCTTGCGTATGGTGATGTGGGGTTCTGGGTAATAAACTACTGGGCATATAAATTTGTTTGGGCCACGATAAAGTATACTAAATCTTCACTAAAAAAGATTTTGAATTTGGTACTGATAATCATCAGGGGGTGGGGTCCACATGGGCTCTCTCTGGGGGGCTGCCTCAGCTGTTGATGTGGGGTGCCTTCTAGAAGGTCCCTCATCAGCGGATGATGATGAGGGGGTAGATGAGTAAGTGGCATCCACTTCTCCCTCACTGACTGACTCAGTATCGGAAGCAAGCATGGCACATGCCTCTTTAGCGGAGTATACTCTTTGGGATGGACGGGCCATTTTTATTTTATTGCGGTGTGACATGTAATACGTGTAAACCTTTATTTCGTGTGAGGGGTGTGTATGTTGTGTGTTCACACGTGAGGGGTGTGTATGTTGTGTGTTCACACGTGAAGGGGCTTGTAATAATTTTGAAATTAACTTTTTCTGCACAAAAAAAAGTCTTTGCTGCACACAAAAAAAAACTTGCAGTGCAAACTGAGCAGTAATGGACACTACTGATCGGTGCTCAGTGGTTGCAAAATGCACGTACGCAGATGGTGCGTTCGTGCAAAATTCTAAACGGACACTAACTTAGATAGATATATATATATATATATATATATATATATATATATCTAACTAACTACCACTAAAAAAGGTTTTTTTTTTTTTCAAACAAAGCCTAAAAAATCTGCAGATGTAAATGGGCACACTACTGATCGGTGCTCTGCAGCACGCGCTCACGCACACAGATCGTGGTGCGTGCAAAAACTAGTATTGAAATTTGCCACAGTCCTCTGCAAAAGGCACGCAGATGGTGCGTTCGTGCAAAGGGACGGAGGGTGGTTTAGGGATCTGGAACAGCTGCAAATGAGAAAAAAATAAATAAATCAGTGCAGCAATTCCAGATGTTGTTCTTCTTTTCAGCAGGAAAGGGGTTAAAATCGCAGTGGTGGTGCACCACAAGTCCCAGCAAGCCAACAGCAGCACAGAAAGGCACAAACCTCTCTGCATGCAGTCACCAGCTAGAATGGCTGCATGCAGGGAAGTTCAGCCTCTTCCTCTGCTGCTGTAGCGCTGCCATTGGCTGGAGTGTTGTTCCAGCCAACATCAGGGCTGGCAGGGGACCCCAAACACTGGAGTGCCCTGCCTGACCTCGGAGGAGACCGGTGCTGACTAGTTTAGCACCAGTCCCCTCCACATGACGCAGGTTTTTTGGTGTGTAAAATATACATAATCTAATGCCACAAAAGAAAGGTCTAAGGTGTCCTGTGAAAAATATTATTTACTACATGTAGGTTGGCTCAGAAATGAATTGGTTATTTGCAGTTCGATAAACTTACTGCTAAAGTAGAAATATTTGCCCAGTAAGGAAAGGGGGTAAACACTCCAGTAGTCAAGCGGATAAAGGGGTTTCTTGTCTCAGAAAGCCACTATTGCCATTGAGACCCCCCTGTAAACAGCTCATTTCCAATGAAATGCATTAGTGAATAGTGTCAATAGAAGGCCTGGGTTGTCCTCTTCTCATGGATGGGAGTGGGGTCCTTAGAAGGAGACATCCCTCCATGACGTCCATATTACATATGGAAAGGAGTTGTTAAGATGAAACAACCGCTTTAAGGAAATATCCTAATCCACAAAAAAAGCTGTTCAAACCTATATAGCAAACCAAACCCTGCTTGTAAATGCATAACAGGAAATGTTTCATGTTCTGTTAGATTATTACTCAACAGCTTGAGTAAGGCAGGTCCAATTCATGAGTGCCGTGTGTCCTAGAATAAAACATTACATTTATACTGTCATTGTGTGTGTGTGTGTGTGTGTGTGTATGTGTATATATGTGTGTATATATATATATATATATATATATATATATATATATATATATATATTAGGGTTGTTTCGGGTATCGAACTTTCGATACCCAATCGATACTTTTCTCTGGTATCGCACTCGATACCAGGAAAAGTATTTTATCGATACTGGGCTGCACTACTGCACAGCCCAGTATAGGAGAGCATGGCTGCGCCGCTCTCAGCGCGGCCATGTTCTCCTCGGCAGCACAGGGAGAAGGAGGCAGTCTCTCCCTCCCCTGTGCTGCCGCTTCAGCCAATAGAGGAGAGGGGGGCGGAGCGGGGGCGGGAGGAGGGCGGAGCTGGGGGCGGGAGCACTGGCCAGCCTAATAACGTTCTTATATATCTGCAGGCAGAAGACACAGCCTGCCAGCACCTGCCTGTGACCCAGCACTGCAATCAGAGGCTATTAACCCCTCAGGTGCGGCACCTGAGGGTTAATTGCCTCTGATCGCAGCGCTTCGGTCACAGGCAGGTGCCGGCAGCCTGTCTTCTGCCTGCAGATACATAGCAACGTTATTAGGCTGGCCAGTCTCCGCCCCTCCTAGTATTAAAACATTGGTGGGCAGTGTGCCCCCTTCCCCCTTCCCCCAGTAATAAAATCATTGGTGGCAGTGGCCACAGGGTCCCCTCAGCTCCTCCTCATTGGTGGCAGTGGCAGTGATCGGAGCCCCAGCACTGTAATGCTGGGGCTCCGATCGATTACCATGGTAACCAGGGCGCTTCTGAAGTCCTGGCTGCCTTGGTCTGCTCCCTGCTGCTGTGTGCACAGAGCACAGGGCAGCAGGGAAAGGGTTAAGTCCTATTCACCCTGATAGAGCTCTATCAGGGTGAATAGGATGAGAAGATCCCAGGTTCTAGCCCCTAAGGGAAATAGTTAATAAATAAACTGTAAAAGAAAAAAAAAAAAGTTAAAGTACACCAAAATATTAATTATAAATCACCCCCTTTCCCAATTTAATACAATATATAAACAATACATAAATAAAATATTACATATCGCGCGTCTCAAAAGTCCAAACTATTAAAAATCCACTTTTATGCGGTGAACGCCGTAAAAAGAAAAAAAAGAAAAAGAAAAATGCACGATTCGCCATTTTCTTTTAGTCGCCTTGTCCCCACAAAAAAGGAGGATAGGACTGTTGTATTATGAGCCGGCGGTTTCATATAATGTGGAATGCACGCAGATTTTTTTGGCGTTTTTATTTTTTTCGCGTGGTATCGAATGGTATCGAGTATCGCAATACTTTTTTATGGTATCGATACCGAATCAAAATTTTGGTACCGAAACAACTCTAATATATATATATATATATATATATATATATATATATATATATATATATAAATCCGGAGATAGGCAGCAGCACGTCCAAAGGGCTTGGCGGGTGCAAAATCCTCAGGAGGACGGACAATCCTCCACACATATATGAATCCCAGAGAAGAGGCAGCACTCCTGAGTTAAATGGTGATGACCCAATTTATTCCAAGGCAACGTTTCAGCCTACTCCATGAGGCCTTTGTCAAGCGATATATATATATATATATATATATATATATATATATATATATAAAGAAATAAAGTGGTAGCAGCACTCCAAAAAAGTAATGGTGGGTGCAATTCCCGTTACCCTTGGATATGGGTCCACATGTAGAAAATAGTAATCCAGGCAGCACTCCAGATGATAAAAAAATGGATCCCTTTATTCACCTTCTTGCAACGTTTCAATCGCTCATTGCGATCTTTCTCAAGCAGTGATTACAAGTGCACAGGAAGTTTAAATAGCAAATACACAAGTGTAATTCATACATTAATTAATAGTGCAATCAATCCAAAGTCGCAATAAAACAGTGATCATTTCATCAAAAAACATGTGTACACACTGTATGTCCATAATCATGTGATAATCAAGTGATAATAAATGTATATATTGAAGAATCAACAACCCTTCCTATGATTCGCAGTGTACTTAGTGTAGTATAAATTAATGTGACGTCACTCTCACCCAGCTGTGAATGATAATAGTTGGCTGTCAACATTGGATATCACAACACTCACCACATAGATATCGCTACGGCGTCCGGAACCTATGTTTGGCGCATGCGCCAATACCATAATGCTTCTCACTACATCACATGATCTAGAGCGGGCCGCGTCAGTAGTGGCGTGGCTCACCTGCCAAACACCTGGTAAGGGCGGAAGTGTTATGGGATAAACATCTGCGCATGTCGGCAAACGATCCACCAATGAGCTCAGCAGGGTCGTAGTTGCCATAGCGCCAGTTAAACAAAAAACGGTGAGTTTAATAGAGGGAAACCCTTAGACATCGCGGCAACAAAAAAGAATTCATTATATAAAAGGCTACTAGGGTACAGAAGGAGAACCCATCCCGAACGTGGCACTCGAGGATATCAGCCCGGGGCCGCAATTCTTGTTCAAGTAGGAATCACCGATCACATCCCTGTGTCAGTACCTACTGTCAAGGGTCCCCCTATTTTTGTCCCTATCGTAGCCATATCCAATATACTGCACACATAGTAGCCGCATATCCCCAAAGTCCCTCCATATTATTTCACCATAATGAAACAAGCGATATATACCCCAATCAATATGTTTGGCAGTCCAGAATCATGGATGATTATTAGAAAATATATTATATACAATCCGTAGCGAATCCTAGGTAGAGTGACCATCCTCTGTTCAGAAGCCAACAATTTCCAGCTTGAATTAATCTAAATAAAACAAAAATCAAATATTAATACATATGACAAGCACTTGTATCCCCACAACACAAAAACGAGAGGATGCATTAAACACTGATCTGGATCACACCACTCTGAACTCCATATTCAACCCATTAGGCTTCAGCGATTGTAGTGCATAGATCCAATATAATTCCTTGCGTTTCAGGAGAGTGACTCTGTCACCTCCTCGTCTCAAAATTGGAATATGGTCTAAAATCCTAAACCTTAAATCCCACTCCGAATGTCTTGCCTCCGTGAAGTGGCGAGATACTGGCAAATCCATCCGTTTCTCTCGAATAGAGAAGCGATGTTGGTTGAGTCTGGTCTTAATTTCCCATGTTGTTTCTCCTACATATAGTAGGTGACAAGGGCACTCCAAAACATAAACGGCATATGTAGTGTCACAAGTCAAGTACTTATTAATTTTGAATATCTTTCCTGTTCTAGGATGTACAAATTGGGATCCCTTCAGCATTAGGCGGCAGTTAACACAATTATGGCAGGGATAGCTGCCCACCCTGCTTGAGCCCACATATGTACTAAAGGGGATTCTTTTGGTACCAATGTCCGCCCTAACCAGGCTATCTTTTAGATTCCTGGTTCGGCGGTAAGACAGTAACGGGGGATTCTGAAATTCTGGAATCTGTCGAAAAACACTGCCCAACACAGGCCAGTGTTTTTTAATGATTGTCCCTATTTGTGTACTTCTTAAATTATAATTAGATACAAACGGGATACGATCTTTATGTCGTTCCTTTGTTTTTGTTATCAAAAGTGAGTCCCTAGTAAGGTGGGTGACCCTATCAGTGTGATGTTTAACTAAACATACATACATACATACATACATACACAGGTGAAACTCGAAAGATTAGAGTATCGTGCAAAAGTCCATTTATTTCAGTAATGCAAATTAAAAGGAATTGCGTTAATGCAGCTTAAAATTAGAATTTTGTGAAAAGGTTCAATATTCTAGGCTCAAGGTGTCACACTCTAGTCAGCTATTTAATCCATACCCCATGAGCAAAGGGTACCTGAAAATTGTGTCTTTGGGGTTTCATGAGCTGTAAGCCATAATCATCCAAATTATAACAAATAAAGGCTTAAAATATCTCACTTTCCATGTAATGAGTCTATCTCATATATTAGTTTCACCTTTTGCACAATATTCAAATTTTTCACCTGTATCTCGCATGTTTTGCTTTTTAAGATGCACCTGATGAGAAGAAGCACCCCAGGTTTTAGAGAAGGAAAAAAAGTTTTTCATCAGACCTCACATCAAATTCTCAGTTCAAACACCTCATATCAGGAACTAACATCAAACCTCCATGCCAGACCCCCATCAGGCCTCTATGCCAGACCCCCATCAGACCTCTATGCCAGACCCCCATCAGACCTCTATTCCAGACTCCCATCAGGCCTCTATGCCAGACCCCCATCAGGTCTCTATGCCAGACCCCCATCAGACCTCTATGCCAGACCCCTGCCAGACCCCCATCAGACCTCTATGCCAGACCCCCATCAGACCTCGGATCAAACTTCTAGGCCAGAACACTGAGAACTCCATGTCAGACCCCCATCAGACCTCGGATCAAACTTCTAGGCCAGAACACTGAGAACTCCATGTCAGACCCCATAAGACCTCAGATCAAAACTTCCCTCCCAGACCCCCATCAGACTTCAGATCAGAGAAGAAATAAAAAAACTTCACTTGCCTCTGCTCCGCCGCTCCTCTCCAGATCTGGTGATCATAGTGCACACACTACGTCCTGACGCTGTACGCGGTCAGGTCCAGCAGCGCGGCCCCCCAGGAGAAGTCATGCCGGGGAGTGTATATATATTTCCTTCCTATCTGCTCTGTCTCCTTGATACAGTCCAGCAGGATGTAGCTATATCTAATATATACACATACATATGCCAGAGGCAATGAGAAGGTTGACTGCTCGGTTACCGCGGCACATGCTGACGTACGAGGCTTGTCCTAATTGGGAACTTAACGTGATCTGACCGTGGTGTCACGTGAGAAAAAGAAAAAAGAAACCCCAAGGGAATCTGGTTTTCTAATGTGCTACTTCATATGCAGGAAGAACATCTTTAGAAAAATCATAGCTGTTAGCTGCTGAAGGAAGCTGTGAAAATATCAGTAAACATGTCATATACAGCGGCGTTCGTCTAACTCCATTCATATTCACTGAAGACAAAGGAAATTGTAGCAGAGCTCTTGTTACAGATTATAGAGGGTTAGAAAAGGATTGGCTGGAATTGAATAGACCCGGATAGCTTTCATCTGTGCAGTAAAGAGAAGTATGCCATAGATCATCGCTGTTGTGTAGTTTCTACAGATTCACATTCATTTATCAGCCTATGTAATAATACCTGTTAGGGGGTTCACATCTGCAGCTGAGGTTTTGGCAAAAAAAAGGGGGACCAAATAAAACTGCTTGCGGAATATCGGTATCCATGCCAGCGAACCAATGGACTCTATTATAGTAAATGATCGCCAGCGGTGCCTGACATATCCCAAATCAGCTACTTGCCGGAATAGAAATCTAAAATTTTGCCGCAGATATGAACCTATCCTAAAACCTAATAATCAGATTAACAGACCACCCTTCCAGTGCCCATGGCAGTCTGTCCTGTCCAGTCTGTTGCTGTCCTGCAGTGATGACATTGCAACTACCCACATGTCACTGCTGCAGCCAATCACTGTCTGCTAATTACAGAGTCATGACTGTAAGACGGCAACAGAGATCGGTGGGAGCACCAGTGTGGCGGCGGGTTTTCCAGTTGAGTAATATCTATTCTGTAATATTAGCGCACCCCTTGCTGTCCTAGGCAAATCAGTACCCTTAGGCACCTACACACGGGTGCGGATGAACCACATAAGATCTGCATGAATTTCCGTGTGGATTTCTGCGCGTTTCTTCAGCATGTCCACTCCAAAATCCGCAATGACCTGATTGCGGTTTTTGGGTTTTTGTGTGTGGAAAAACCGCACGTATTCCGCAAAGTGTGCAGGTGGCCAAAGGGAAGGGTTTTTCCGAGATTTTTATACTGATGGGCTGAGCGCAATGCCAAGCACAGCTGCTATACAATCTACAGGAGCGCCGCTGCCTTCTCAAACAGCTGATCAAAGGTGGGTCCTAGGTGTTCGTCCCCCACCGACCATATACTGATGACCTATCCAAAGGATAGGTCATCAGTTAAAAAATCCTGGAAACCCTTTTTCATGTTCAGGGCTTGATGACTGTGGCATCCGTTTTGGAAAGCCTTCTTCGGTTTCAGCATTTGGTGTGGAAGAATCGAACTGCCCTTCAAATGTAAAAAGCTGTGAGTTGACTTTACAAAAATGGCCAAATCGCAGAGCAGTTACAGGTAAGTCGCAGTCTGCGATGGCAGTCAGGGCTAGTTTTTCCCCGACTGTCAGTTTGTGGTTGCGCTAGGTCAGGGGTCGTTTTGTGACGCCCATTGACCATCCTTAGATGCGTTGTCGCATTGCGGCATTGGGTTCTCTATGTTGCCCTGTAGTGGTAGTGTTTGCGAAAAGGAAAAAAAGATCCACTTTCCTGGTGCTGTGATGGGTATTGCTGTAAATAACTGAGCATTTGTCTCTGTTTTATTATACTGTGAACTTTTTCTATAATTTTTTAGATCTGTACAGCATGGGCAATGGGCTATACTAAGTAGTTTTAAGGTGATGACTGTGGTGTGTATTATTGTAGACCGAAGAGCACTTAGCCTAGTGATACTTTACATTTCCAATGACAGCAACAGGAAAGCTTTTTCCTAGGTCATTTGTGGATAATACGAATCCCCTTCTTTGGTAAAATGATGCCATTTTATATAGTTATTACCTCGAATCCCGATACCATTATCTATAATCCTCATGGTAAAGCCTTAGAAGCCATTTACGGGGAAGGTTAGAATCAGACATGATGATAAATGGTGAAAGAATGCCATAATGTTATAGACAAAACTAGGATATTTCTGTCGACCAAATATAATAACCGAAAAGGATGCAATGATTTTTAATGTAATATTTCTCTAAGCCAGTGCTGACTTTACGTTTAGCAGGTTAGCGAGAAGTAGGAGACAGCTGAAAAGGTGTGTGACTGCAGGGTCAGACTACACAGGGTATGTTTGTAGTCTGTAACCATGGAGACGCCTGCTTCTGCATAGAGGCTGTAGAACCAAAGCAATAGGGGATTTTCATTCACTGAAGTTGGTTTTAGATGTATAACCATAACTAGGATGATGAGCATGGACAAATGACTCAACTGAGGTCATTATAGACGGTTTCATTACTTCACTCAAATAAAAATGTTCTCCATTTAAAGGTGGTGATCAATTTTTTAACAGCATTGAGTACCCATGTTTTTTGCTTTTTCTCTTTTTTTACTACTAAAGTCCTTTCAAAAGATTACAATCTTTATTAAATATGATAAAAGACACATCAATTCTTTGTAACTGTAGCGAAACTACTGTGTCAGGCCGAATACAATCACCTTTAATAACAGATTACTGGCAATAAGAAAGTCTACGCACATGGCCTAAAAACCATTGAACTATCGGCTGCAATGTAATATATCTGTGAATAAATATGTCTCTGGGGCTAAAATCCGTCACTTCCGCACCATTCCCAGATAATAAAATGACTTACAGCTTCATAATCACATCTATATAATACATTGCAATATCCGTATAACGGACAAATCATGACACACCTAATGTGCATATGTATAATGGCGGACTTCCCCAATCCCTACCTACTACCACGTCAGTACCGCTTCCGCCCTCAGAGCCTGAGAGGGCAACCTAACGCCAGGAAATGACGCGGGTTGACGTCGCTGTCTCCTTGGGGTTTGACGGAAACGACGTGGAGCGGGACGATCATGCGCACATGGCTACTATCGACTATCTATGCAGTAGAACATCTATGACGTGAAATAAAATATGTATGTTTTGTCTAACCAATATCCAAAATATAATTGTCAGCGTAAAAACCAATTAAAACATAATCAAACCATCCGTTCATAAATACAATACCTCTTAGTGCTATCGGGGTATACATTGATGAACATAATTCAATTTAACATTATATAATTTATGTTAAATTATTTTTATGTATGAAAAAATATATTAGAAAAGGTGCAACCGATTTTTTTAATATTACTAATGAAAAAGTGCATAATATGTGCAGTCAGTATTTCATTACTATTAATGAAAAGTGCATGTGTAATAACAAATCCTTATTAATAGACTGTGTAACCTAGTGCAAAATAAGCAATTAAAATGACATAAAAATTGCGAAAATCACAACAATAGTGCTATAGTAAAAAATAAATAATCTATATCATTTGAATAGCTTATTTTGCACTAGGTTACACAGTCTATTTATAATAAGGATTTGTTATTACACATGCACTTTTCATTAATAGTAATGAAATATTGACTGCACATATTACGCACTTTTTCATTAGTAATATTGAAAAATCGATTGCACCTTTATGCACATTTTCTAATATATTTTTTAATCAAAATAATTTTTTAACACATTTTTTACTGTATATAAATTACACAATTCATATAAATTGTGTTTATCAATGTATACCCTGATCGCACTAAGAGGTATTATATATATATATATATATGAACGGATGGTTGGATTATGTTTTAATTGGTTTTTACGCTGACAATTATATTTTGGATATTGGTTAGACAAAACGTACATATTTTATTTCACGTCATAGATGTTCTCCTGCATAGATAGTCGATAGTAGCCATGTGCGCATCGTCCCGCTCCACGTCGTTTCCGTCGATCCCCAAGGAGACAGGACGCTAGCGACGTCAATCCACGCCATTTCCTGGTGTGAGGTTGCCCTCTCGGGCACTGGACTCGGGGAAAGGGCGGAAGCGGTACTGACGTGGTAGGTAGGGATTGGCCATGTGCCGCGAATATGGCGCAAAGTTTTAATAATCACATGTAGTCAGGGGCGTAGCTAACGGCTCATGGGCCCTGGTGCAAGAGTTCAGCTTGGGCCCCACTTCCCTCAGTGCTTTGTGTCTTCTTATGCAGCACAAGGGTCTTTGGGCCCCCTCAGACTCCTGGGCCCGGTAGGGACTGCTACCTCTGCACCCCCTACATGCATGTAGCCATATCTGATATCGTATTGGCTAGAGCAACTTTAAATTAATATCCCGCCCCCTCCATTGTCTCTCCTCCCGAAGAAGCCTTACCGCGAAACGTGCGTAGAGGGGAAGTCCGCCATTGTACATATGCACCTTGGGTATGTCATGATTTGTCCGTTATACGGATATTGCAATGTATTATATAGATGTGATTATGAAGCTGTAAGTCATTTTATTATCTGGGAATGGTGCGGAAGTGACGGATTTTAGCCCCAGAGACATATTTATTCACAGATATATTACATTGCAGCCGATCATTTCAATGGTTTTTGGGCCATGTGCGTAGACTTTCTTATTGCCAGTAATCTGTTATTAAAGGTGATTGTAGGGAAACTACTGTGTCAGGCCGAGTACAGTTACAAAGAATCGATGTGTATTTTATCATATTTAATAAAGATTGTAATCTTTTGAAAGGACTTTAGTAGTACGCCTAGTCTTTTGTCGTATATCAGTAAAATTGAGTAGTCCTGTCACAAATAGGCGTCACTAATTGTGGATCTATCGTTGCAATAATTGTCCCCTTTTTACGTCGCCTTGTTTTTCTGGAGAGAGAATACACTGCCGAAATTCCAGATGAACCATAATGACGTCCTAATTTGTCAAGCAGCAGAAGAGAGCGGAGCTTTTCACATCACTGTCCTGGCAGTTTATTTCAGAGTTTGCAGAAAATATTAATGGCTATAGGGTGTCTTAGAGACACTTGGAAGGATTGAGCCTGACATCTGGCTACTCAGCCAAGAAATGTAGCTATCATCTTCATCCATAGCTTTCACTCACATGACTGGCCAGTAAACAAATGTCTGCCGTTCTCCATAGTGACTGATTGAATCTGCAGCGTGTCACAATTTACTGCACGCCGCAGAAAGGGCAATGGAATCGATGGCAGTGATCTAGTTTTACAGCATCACTTTATTATATCATCTGCTGCTGTTTATCGAGCATATACCGCTCCTGTTTTGTGTAAACTATCATTACTTTTATTGAAATGTACATATTTATAAAATGTCTTTTGACCGTCATCATTGCTGCCCGGATTTCTTTTAAATGCTTGCATGATGTGATGAATGTTTGGGAACCTAAGGGTACTTTCACACTTGCGTTATTCTTTTCCGGCATAGAGTTCCGTCAGCAGGGCTCTATGCCGGAAAAGAACTGATCAGGCATATCCCCATGCAATCTGAATGGATAGAAATCAGTTCAGTTTGCATCAGTATGCCTTCCGTTCAGTCACTGTCAGGCGTTTTGGCCGGAGATAATACTGTTGCATGCTGCGGTATTATGTCCGTCCAAAATGCCTGATCAGTCGCCGGAATGCCGGATCCGGCATTAATTTACATTGACTTGTATTAGTGCCGGATCCGGCATTGAGAAACAACTGAAGGACGGATCCGTCCTGCGCAGACCGGGAAAACTGTGAAAGACTGCAGGACTGATCCGTCCATCCGCATGACAAGCGGAGGGACAGATCCGTTCTTGCAATGCATTTGTAGACGGTCCGCACCCGGATCCGTCTACAAATGCTGTCAGTCGTCACACTGAACGGCAGATCCGACAGGCAGCTCCGACGACGGAACTGCCTGCCGGATCACACTAACGCAAGTGTGAAAGTAGCCTAACATTGAAAGTATAAAATGACCTGAAGGATTACAAGCTGAATGACTTGCTATATTAAAATATTAGAGGGGTTATGTGAGATTAGAGATACACTGACAAGCAAAAGGGTAACAATGTCTTGACTTTCAGGCTCCACATCTCACCGTCCACTACAGCTTCGAACATGAGAGGACTACCATCATTTTATAGACCATCATCTCATGCATAAATTGGACTTGCAACTATTTACTGCACCAAGTTCAGGTTTTCTGATGCAAAACCATATGTGGATCCTAAAAGGAGAATGCGTATAAAAGACAGATAACATCTCACCTGTTTTTCTTTAATCCACTTCTAGTTTTGGTCCCAAAACCAGAAAGTAGAAACTCAGAATCCAACTAAAAAGCCATTTGTCTTAAATTTACTTAAAGGGATTATCCAGGAAAAGATGTTTTTGACTTATCTTCTGGACGGCTCATCAGTATCAGATCTGCGGGGGTGCAACACCTGGGACCCCCCCTCCCAATCAGATGTTAGAAGAGGTATTGAGAACGGCAGCCTCTTCATCACCGTACATTGGTCACATGGCCTACTTACAGCTCAGCCCCATTGGAGTCAATGGGGCTGAGCTGCAATACCAAGCATAGCCACTATACAATGTACGAAGAGGTCCTTGGAAAGCTGCCAGGAGCCTTCGTCGCTCATCTTCACAGCTGATCGGCAGGGATGCCAGGACTTGGAACCGCGCCGATGTGAGAATGATGACCTATCCCGAGGATAAGTCATCATTATCTTTTCCAGGATAACCCTTTCAAGTTTAGATATGACATCTTCTAGGATATAGGTAGGATATAACTTGCACCAGGTGAACATTGGGTTTTGGGAGTCGATGTGATGTCAGCAGGAAAAATGGGCAAGACGAAGGATTTGAGTGATTGACAAGGACCAAATTGTAATTGTAATCTAAAAAATGCAAACACTGTGGGGTATTTCTGGTATCTAGTAGTTAGTACCAACGAAAAAGTGAACTGGGGACAGGGTCATGGGTTCCCAAGGCTTAATGCATGTTTAGAGCAAAGGTCCGCCTGTCTTGTTCGATGCACAGGAGAAAACTGATTAGGCTACTTTCACACTGGCGTTTTCCCTTTCCGCAATTGAGACGTATCATAGGATCTCAATAGCGGGGGAAAACGCTTCCGTTTTGTCCCCATTAATTGTCAATGGAGACAAAACTGAACGAAACGTAATGCACCAAAATTCATTATGTTCCGTTTGGTTGCGCTCCCATCACGGACAGAATAACACTGCAGGCAGCGTTTTTCTGTCTGCGATGTGGTACGGAGCAAGACTGATCCGTCCTGGCACACAAAGTAGGTCAGCGGGGACGGATCCGTTTTCTCCGACACGATAGATCTGTCCCCCATTGACTTTCAATGGTATTCATGACTGATCCGTCTTGGCTATATAAGACATAATACAACCGGATCTGTTCATGATGCGGTTGTATTATTGTAACAGAAGTGTTTTTGCAGATCCATGATGGATCCGCAAGAAACGCTAGTGTGAAAGTAGCCTTATGTTCACCACCTTGTCTCTGTTGGATGTCCTTATAACAGACGCTAGGAGATGTCCTGAGCCAGAATCCGGTGAATCCACAATGAACAAATTCAAAATGATAAATCTCCAGCACTTCTTTATATCGAAAATCCTTAAAAACATCTTGTAGAACGATTAAAAACCAAACCTACGCGTTTCAGACAAAGTATGACTTGTCCCTATTCACAGTCTACCATGACCATGAGTGGCAGAGATTTTTCGTTTTGCTTTTGTCTTGTTTGATACCACTCAAGTGCTGTTAGAGCACAAATTGCCCGAAAGTTGTTGATGGCTATGCTAGAAAGGTATCAGAACACACAGTGCACTAGATCTTGCTGTGTCCAAAGAGCGGTCAGTTTGGCCACACTGAACACGGTCTACGGCAAAAAGTGCTTACAGTGGGCACATTGAGAACTGGACCAGAGAGCGACGGAAGAGGGTAGGCTGGTCGGAGAGTCACATTCTCTTTTACATACTCTGGATGCCTGTGTGTGTCACTTACTGAAGAAGAGATGGCACCAGGATGTACTGCGGGAAGAAAGCAAGCGAGCCGGTGGTGGGATGCCCTGGGCAACCTTCTTTGTTTGGCTGATTGTTGGCTATGCTGGAAGGGCAAATTGATGTGACATCTCAACACTGAGATATATTTTTCTTCTTTATTTCTTATATTTTATTTTTCATTAGATCTACAGTAATTTTTTTTTTATATTGTAACTTCTTTTTAAGACGCATTGCAAACTAAGGGAGGGTGGGTTTGGGTGACTGGCAGGGAATGGAGGAAGGGGGAAAAATTTATGTATTTTTTTTTTTTTTTTTACATTTTTGTTACTTCTTAATAAAATCGATAAAAAACAAAACTGATATATTCCATTTATTCTACTGTGAAAACAAATGTATAACCGAGGAGGGAAAGCCTTCCCCTGTATGTGCACGGCGTGGTTTTGCCTTCTTTATGACACCGTGAACCATATTTCGGTTTCCTATCTTGTGTTACTAGAGGCAGCTGTTTCCTGCGAGCATTGTTCCTGCCTGGAGGCCGCGGTCTGTGTGTTCTATCCGTCATTCTGTACGTTCAGCATTACTTTTGTGTACATAGAGATGAGGTTTCGCATAGATTTCTTGGTGATGACAATTACACTACGTAATCGGCAGTGACCATCTGTAAACCATTGGAAAATATTGAATGCGCTTTATCCAGCGTTCCACACCGAGTATTATGAGCCTACATGTGGATATATTTTTAGTATGGATAAAAGAACATAAAAAAGCCACCAAATGTTGAAAAAACTTTGTAATAAAAACCTTGATAAAACAATGTCATTTTTCACCCTCTGTTGAAAAACATGGGCCACGAAGCCATTCCCATGGTTTTTAGGTGCCAGTTTTGTAGGATTTCTTTGCATCCCAATCAGTTCCACAAACACTTCCTTCATTTCAGTGGGAAGCAGCACTTGGTTATATTTTACAGGCCGGAGAAAAAAACAAGGAAAGAAGAAACGGCAAGCCCTATTCTGGCGCTGAATCTGCACTGAAATGAATGGGAAGCAGCAAAAAAAGGTTCTGCACTGATCATGGCGTATTTGTAGAGCGGAACTGCACCACAAATTGAGAGCTGTAAATGCAATTTTGCATTAAACTGTACACCCCAAAAAACATGCAGCAAAAGCATGCAAACAAAAAAGTGTCCTAAAGGGCTTGTCTCTAATCAGCAAATGGCATTTATCATGTAGAGAAAGTTAATACAAGGCACTTCCTAACGTATTGTGATTGTCCATATTGCTTCCTTTGCTGGCTGGATTCATTTTTCCATCACGTTGTACACCGCTCGTTTCCAGGGATTATGTCCACTGCTGCAGCACAGATACGAGGTGGCCGGGACAGGAGCTGCTGCGCATGCGTGCCTATGTGCACTCTCACAGTCCCGGTCATCAGAGGAGCTGAATGCTGAATTTATATGGTGGTCGTAACCCCTGGATATGAGCAACGTATAATGTGATGGAAAAATAAATCCAGCCAGCAAAGGAAGCAATATGGACAATCACAATACATTAGTAAGTGTCTTGTATTAAAGGGAATCTGTCAGCATCATATTGTCGTTTTTCTTTTTTCATGCATCCTAATAAAATCAAATACCTTAAATCCATATGTGTGGTTCATTTTCATTTTCGTCCAGTAGTTTCTATAAAAAAGTGCTTATTCCGATATGCTAATTAAGATCCAGGGAGCCCAGAGGGGCGTTCCTCCTATAGCAAGTAGCCCAGGAACGCCCCCCTGATGTCATGTGCCCGCCGAAAATTTCAAAACCAGAACGCCTCCATCGGCCTAAATCGCCTCCCACAGGCGAGTCTAAATGCTCCGCCCCGCGCCAGGTCCTGTCTCCTCTTCTCCTTGTAGGGATGCGTCTCCCGGCCGGCCTAAATCTCGCAGGCGCAGTACCGCCTAACGCCTGCGTGCTGCGATCATCAGTAAACTGAGGGCAAGAGCCTCATCGGCGTCACTGGGCATGCGCCGAGCCCAGTGACGCTCGTCCCTGCGCACAGATCCAGCTGGATGCGCACTGGGCACTGCCCTCAGTTTACTGATGATCGCGCAGGCGTTAGAGCGGCACTGCGCCTGCGCGAGATTTAGGCCGGCCGGGAGACTCATCCTTACAAGGAGAAGAGGAGACAGGACCTGGCGGGGGCGGAGATTTAGACTCGCCTGTGAGGCGATTTAGGCCGATGGAGGCGTTCTGGTTTTGAAATTTTCGGCAGGCACATGACATCAGGGGGGCGTTCCTGGGCTACTTGCTATAGGAGGAACGCCCCTCTGGGCTCTCTGGATCTTAATTAGCATATCAGAATAAGCGCTTTTTTATAGAAACTACTGGACGAAAATGAAAATGAACCACACATATGGATTTAAGATATTTGATTTTATTAGGATGCATGAAAAAAGAAAAAGTGTAATATGATGCTGACAGATTCCCTTTAACTTTCTCTACATGATAAATGCTATTTGCTGAAGTGAGACAACCCCTTTAAAAAAAAAAAATCACCTTTTAAAATCGGCAGTAATTTTTGATGACCGTCCCCTTAAAAGGTATAAAAATACTCAAAAGATTCAGCTGAGTGAACAATATGATTGGAGTACTGGACCCTCTACACATCTTGTCAGCAGGCCCCAAGTACTTCCAGTAGCCATCAGTAGGTCGTGTGATTTGCCTGTCAGTGAAATCTAATGGTTATTAATTTGCTATGCTTTCTGAGAAATACATGCGGTGTTCTTTTTCTCCTAGTTGACTTCAGGCCTCATGCCAATATGGATACCACACATCACATGCTCCTGTTTGGATGCAACTCCCCCGCGTCCACCGACGATTACTGGTATGTGCATCTCTATAATCTGTCATCGAATAAATCCTCTGGGACAATGTACATGACATATCCTCTCTTCCTTCATCTATCTCTCTGTAAATTGAATGCAGCTATTCTCTTTCATCGTCCTGGTTACAATTAAAGCACAACTCCACCCTAAATAGTGAAAATTGACACCTCCTAATAGTATTATTCCCAGTCTGACATGATTATGAACACGTGCTGGTAAATAGGATTAGAAATCTAGGACAAGAATGGCAATCCATTCTAGCGATCATCAGACAGGATCAAGATGATTTTTGCTGCATCTGTAATCTGCTACTACTGTCTTACAGGGAATCTGTCACCTGGTTTGACACTCTTTAACCCTTGGCAGTGCAATGTCGTGCTGCTTAACATAATTAAACACCTATTTTGTTAGTATTATCCTTAGTTTAGAACTCCAGAAATCACAGTTTGATTGGTAAGCTAATGAGGCCTCAAAGTGCCTAGCGGGGGATGAATAATGGTTCCAGGAGCACAGTACCGCCTCCACCAAGACCCCAAACCCGCCTCTTCACTCCATCACGGTAGCTCCCCTTGCGCCATCCAGTCTGCAATGTCGCGATCCACATAGAACTCTTCCCACCTGGTCATCGACCTCACAGGGCTCGGCGCATGCACGGTGAGTTTAGTGAGGCCGATACCCTGTTTCCTGTTCTGTGACTGCGCCAGAACTTTGTCAAGGGAAACGATGACCAGACGGGAGAAGTTCTATGCTGATCTTGACGTTGCAGAGGAGGGGGCAGACCGGATGACGCAAGGGGAAGTACTGACAATCACCTATTCTCAATGGTGTATCCTGTTTTGTCTATACACAGAGGTGATAGCATTACAGGCAGGATTAGAATAATGTATGACTACAGTAAAGTGATCTGTACAGACCAAGACATAGTGGCCAGTGCGAAAAATGCAGGATTTATCTTTTTTGTTTAAATATATGGAATATGTGGAAAATTTAAAACATCAAAAATTCTTTAAAAATATGTTAAAGAGGACCTTTCACTTATGATTGAGGTAGTGAAATACTTACACTACCTTCCTGGGCGGCCCCCGCTGCGGTCCAGGCAACAGTTTTTTTTTTTCAAAATATCCTCCCGGTCCATCCGCTCCGGTCCCCGTTAGTTCTCACATGCGGCGATTCTTTGTATGAGGCGGGGACTTGTCTTTTGCCTGGGGAGTGGTTTTCCCTCACTGGCTGCGAGCGCAACCAATCATAACACTCGGCTTGCACTCAGCGAGAGGAAGACCACTCCCCAGGCAACAGTCAAGTTCCCGCCTCATACAAAGAATCGCCGCATGTGAGAACTAACAGGGACCGGAGCGGATGAACCGGGGGATATTTTGAAAAAAAAAACTGTTGCCTGGACCGCAGTGGGGGCCGCCCAGGAAGGTAGTGTAAGTATGTCACTACTAGAGATGAGCGAACATTAAAAAAAAGTCCGTTCAAATCCAGTGCTGAGCCACGCCTCCTGCACTGATCACATGACAGTGACGTCACCCCAGGTCCTGTCCGGTTAGTTCAATCAGTTCGGGTTGGTGGCAGCTGCTCACTTATGGATTCCATATGCCGCTATAGTAGAATCCAATACACGGATGCGTCATTGACTTGACCACCACCCGAACGCCGAACAACGGACTTTTTTTTTAATGTTCGCTCATCTCTAGTCACTACCTCAATCCGAAGTGAAAGGTCCTCTTTAAATATAAAAAAGGGATTTAAACAGCATTTCCTTTAAGACCAGCGGATGTAAATGCACGAATCTGTTTGGACACAAATGAGCTCCTAAGGCTGCATTCACACATCCGTGGAACACGGACCGTGTGATACTGGACTGGCACCCTGCTTAGTGCAGGAGCGCACGGTGTCATTTGTTCCTATGGCGCTGTGCGCTTCCTGCTGCCGCCGCAGTACAATAATGCACTTGTATAGATCATAGGAGCGTATTACTGTATTGCGGCGGCAGCAGGAAGTGCACGGCGTCATAGCAAACAATGACTCCGTGTGCTCCTGCACTAAACAGGGTGCCAGTCCGGTATCACACGGTCCGTGTTCCACGGACGTGTGAATGCAGCCTAACTTGGTGCAGGTGATGAATGTGTCGTCGTGTCTGCACTTGGTAAATTACCTTCTTCGTTATGGTCTCCGTTTATATCCTTGAGTTATGTCTGCTGTCGCGTTCCTTCCTAGTCTTCGTGCAGACGGATATAACCATAAAATGCATTATTTAATGACATTTAGAATGACTATTTTAATATGTATGACCCGTATGCAAATGAATAGTGTTTACACAAGCAAAATTGAACCCACTAAAAGGTTAATACTTCAGTGATCCTATCCTTCTGGCATCATCCCGGCCCTTAATTGGGTTATGCCTATGCGGCTTTATTAACGGTGTGTGGAAACCAGTGACGTGTTCTGGCGCACAATATGCAGCTGGCGGGAAGGTTGATGCATCCTAATGCTAACTAGCTCCCCCCGGAGAATACTTCTCCTTAACCTCAATAATGCAAATGACTTTTCTGTGCAGATTGCAATGCTTTTTCGGAGTGCAGCTCGCCCCTAATTTACGCCTTTGGCACGCTGATTGAAATGTGATGCTTGAAAGACAAAATGTCCCGAACTTCTAGTTGAAAAACAAACAATCGGCATGTCTGCCGGGAGAAGAGTGATTATTACCCTTCCTGCATGCAAGGAACGTTGTAAAAAACGGATAAGAGAGGGATATGTAGTCTCTACACGAAAGGGCAATCTTCAATATTAGTATTATAATAGTAACGGAGGGTCTAATGCCACCTACTATATCTTTTTGGAAAAAACCTAGGGCATCTGTCAGAAGATTTGTACCCATGAAACTGGCTGACCTGTTGTATGTGAAGGCATCTGTGTTGGTCCCATGGTCATTTGTGCCCGCATTGCTGAGAAAGATGAAGTTTTACTATGTGCAAATGAGCCTATAGGAGCAATGGGGGCGTTGCCATTACACCAAGAGGCTCTGCTCTCTCTGCTACTGTCGCGCCCTCTGCACTTTGATTGTCAGTGCCAGGCAGTGATGACTTTTTCAGAGGGACCATCACAGACGCCTTCAGCTGCCAAGCGCACATGTAACAGGTCAGCCAGTGTCATAGGTACAGATCTGCTGACCGATGCCCTGTAAAGGGATTTTCTAGGAGGCCGGTGAGCACCCCAGCTTGTTCATAGCATGCCAAGCACAGCACCGTACACTGTATAGTGGCTATTTTTGGTATTGCAGCTCAGGCCCATTCACTTGAATACTGTACTACTGTACTATAATGTTATAGGAATCTCTTCCATTAGTAAACTACCACTACTACTGGGCAACTGGGAAATATTGTATTCCTGTGGTTACGATGCCTATCCATTAAAAGTCCAAAACCTATATACTATAGTTTTTAGAATGAATTGGGTCAGAATTTCTGCGCCTAAGTTCATGATAGATCTTCAAGCTCTGTTTTTCTTTCAGTGCACCTAATCTCTTGGTTCCCTTCACATAGTCATAGAGTTACTGTAGATGCTAAAATTCAGGATGCCTGCAGCCACCACTAGGTGGAGCTTAGGGTACTTTCACACTAGCGGTTTTCTTTCCCCGACGACGGAACTCTATGCCGGAAAATAACTGATCAGTTTTATCCCCATGCATTCTAAATGGAGAGTAATCCGTTCAAGATGCATCAGGAGGTCTTCAGTTCAGTCTTTGACATTTCAGGACGGAGATAATACCGCAGCATGCTGCGGTTTTATCTCTGGCCAAAATTTCGGAGCACTTGCCGGAATGCCGGATCTGGCATTTTTTCCCATTGGAATGCGGTATTCAAAATACTGCAATGCCGGGTCCGTCCCTTCAGGTCTGCGCATGCGCAGGGCGGTAAAAATGTTAAAAAAAATATATAACTGATCAGTCTCTCCGCATGACAAGTGGAGAGACGGATCCGTTCTTGCAATGCATTTGTAAGACTGATCCGTCTTCAAATGCTTTCCGTCTGCATGCAGATGGCCACGAAAGTTGGGGTGGCCACGAAAAAGTAGCCCGCTTCCAATATCTCACGGGAGAAGTGAACTGTGAGCAAGGGGATATGGCTACCGCGTTCCCCAGACTTGTCCACATGCGATTTTTATCTGTAGGAACATGTAAACCAGAAAATGTCCGCTAACAATCCACATCCCCTGGATGGGAAACACACACACACCATCCCCAGCATCACAAGCGTATCAGCCAACTAGGGCTGCAGTAAACGATTATTTTAGAAATCAAGTATTCTATCGATTATTTTTTACCATTAATCGAGTAATCTAATAAGAATGTTACCATGGCAACCAGGGCTTCAGTAGCGTCCTGGCTGCCATGGTAACCGATCGGAGCCCAGTTATAACACTGCTGGGGCTCCAATCAGAACTTCCACCAATGAGGTAGGAGGGGACTCTGCTCTGTTGCCACTGCTACCAATGAGGGGGGAGGAGACTCTGCTCTGTGGCCACTGCCACCAATGAGGGGGGAGGAGACTCTGCTCTGTGGCCACTGCCACCAATGAGGGGGGAGGAGACTCTGCTCTGTGGCCACTGCCACCAATGAGGGGGAAGGGGACTCTGCTCTGTGGCCACTGCCACCAATGAGGGGGGAGGGGACTCTGCTCTGTGGCCACTGCCACCAATGAGGGGGGAGGGGACTCTGCTCTGTGGCCACTGCCACCAACGATTTTAATACTGGGGGGGTGGGGGTAGGGCGCACTGCGCCACCAATTAACATTAACCTTTAATACAGGCGGCAGGCAGCAGATCAGCGGCAGTTAACCCCTCAGGTGCGGCACCCGAGGGGTTAACTGCCGCTGATCGCAGCTCCCTGCCTCCTGTATTAAAGATTACAAAGGACCTTTCATGGTCCGGACTTACTAACTAGCAGCTACATAGGGCGGCGCCCAGGGATGTCCCTGCACTTACAATTAAACCTTGGCGCCGCTCGGTTCTCCCCACTGTGGGCCAGTTACAGTGTCCTGCTCCATATGCTAAATACTAATATCGGAGCAATAGGGAGGAGACATCAGCTCTTTGGGCGTTCCTTTTCCCTGCACTGTGACGTTCTCTGCTGCGATTGGACAGCGCAGGGAGAAGAAACGCCCACAGAGAAGGTGATGTCTCCTCCCGATTGGTCCGATATTAGTAATTGGCAACTGTAACTGGCCCACAGTGGGGAGAACGGAGCAGCGCCCAGGGATAATTTTAAGTGCTGGCACATCCCGGGCGCCGCTCCGTGTATCTGCTAGTTAGCAAGGCCGGACAATGTAAGGTCCTGACTCCTGTCATTGGTGGTGCAGTGCGCCCGCCCCTCCTTCACCCCCCTCTCCTCACCGGCAGCACAGCACAGGGGGAGGGAGAGAGCGACTCCTTCTCCCCTGTGCGCCCCGCCTCCTCTGCTGCCAGCCGCTCTGCACAGTGTCGGGTCATAGGGCGCGCTTACGTGCACTATGACCTGACGGGTGACCACGGAGCGGTGAGTAATAGCAAGTGCTGCCCTCCCGCTCCGTGGTCACATGACACAAACGAATCCTCGATGCAAAAAAATTGCATCGAGGATTTTTTTGTGTCGAATTACTCGATTAAATCGAGTAATCGTTTCTGCCCTACAGCCAACATAGTCCCACCTGCCCAAAGATGCACAGACCTGGACAGGGACCACTTTCAGCATCTTTTGCAATCCACTTGCTTGTTCATCTGGTCATACCCGACCTTTATTCTTGGCCTTACTGACAGACACACAGTCACATTGCCCCTGTCAGCCATTAGAAGCTCGTGGGTCCTTCAGTCTTCTCCTCACTGACATACACATAGTTTAACATCAGTTTCCATAAAAACCCAGCAAATTATATTCACTGCTGTGCGAGCCCTGTGGATGCTACTGTTGTGAGGGGCGCTGTGGATGCCACTGTTGTGAGGGGCGCTGTGGATGCCACTGCTGTGCGAGCCCTGTGGATGCCACTGCTGTGCGAGCCCTGTGGATGCCACTGCTGTGCGAGCCCTATGGATGCCCCTGTTGTGAGGGCCCTGTGGATGGCCCTGTTGTGGGGGGCTCTCTGGATGCCACTGTTGTGGGGGGCTCTCTGGATGCCACTGTTGTGGCGGGCGCTGTGGATGCCACTGTTGTGGGGGGCTCTGTGGATGCCACTGTTGTGGGGGGCTCTGTGGATGCCCCTGCTGTGCAAGCCCTGTGGATGCCACTGTTGTGAGGGGCGCTGTGGATGCCACTGTTGTGAGGGGCGCTGTGGATGCCACTGTTGTGAGGGGCCCTGTGGATGCCACTGCTGTGCGAGCCCTGTGGATGCCACTGCTGTGCGAGCCCTGTGGATGCCACTGCTGTGCGAGCCCTGTGGATGCCACTGCTGTGCGAGCCCTGTGGATACCACTGTTGTGAGGGGCGCTGTGGATGCCCCTGTTGTGAGGGCCCTGTTGTGGGGGGCTCTGTGGATGCCACTGTTGTGGGGGGCTCTGTGGATGCCACTGTTGTGGGGGGCTCTGTGGATGCCACTGTTGTGGGGGGCTCTGTGGATGCCACTGTTGTGGGGGGCCCTGTGGATGCCACTGTTGTGGGGGGCTCTGTGGATGCCACTGTTGTGGGGAGCTCTGTGGATGCCACTGTTGTGGGGGCTCTGTGGATGCCACTGTTGTGGGGGCCCTGTGGATGCCACTGTTGTGGGGGCCCTGTGGATGCCACTGTTGTGGGGGCCCTGTGGATGCCACTGTTGTGGGGGGCCCTGTGGATGCCACTGTTGTGGGGGGCCCTGTGGATGCCACTGTTGTGGGTGGCCCTGTGGATGCCACTGTTGTGGGTGGCCCTGTGGATGCCACTGTTGTGGGGGGCTCTGTGGATGCCACTGTTGTGGGGGGCCCTGTGGATGTCTTTTAACCATGCACGCAAACAAATTAAATTGACCTGTGCAAAGCTGAGGAATTCTTCTAGTCCATTAAATGACAGTGGTAGTAACAGTATACTCGCAGAACAGTGATGTGCAGAGCATGAGTGAAGGGGAAAAACGTAGTAGGAGATAATGGCATCTTCCACCCTGTACTGATGCTCTTCTCTAAAAAACCTTCTGCATTATTTATCTGAATATAATGCATGATATGGTCACAGCTCTGCACTTTGTCATACGTTTATCACTATCAATATATAGTATTACAGTATTAAAGGTGGTGTCCAGGATTGTGGTAGCCACTTCATCGAAAATTTACATAAATTTGCTGGGGCGACTGGCCATGCCCCCTCCCTGCCATTGCCACGCCCAATTTTTTTAATGCCACTTTTCAGAAACAAGGGAAATGATAAATCTCCCCCTCTATTCATGGCTTATATCCAATGGTGCAACTAGAAATGACTAGGCCTTACAGTACATTAGCATCATACTCCTGTGTGCTGCTGGGACTGGGGCGCACGTCCTATAGCTATGTCTGTACAGCAGTTATTCACTGATGACCAAGTTATTTATATTATCTGAGGGGCTCTTGTCTCTATGGAAACACAGGTGGTGGGGATGTCATGTGACTGCTCCTCTGAACATGCTTGCTGCAGTGCATGCTGGGATTTTTACTTTCACTTTGCCGCTGCTCCTCCCACACAGCTTTTCTGAGGAAGCTCCTCCCGGGAGGCGCGTCATGGTGAACAAATGATATATAGCCAGTACATGTCACAGGATAGAAATACTTGATAGAAATGGTTTGGGCTATTGTCTAGGGCACTTAGAGTGGCTAATTCCTTAAATTCCTGGAGAACCCCTTTAAAACATTTCCAGTAGTTTGAAGAAAAGTGACTTCCAGCCCTAAAAATGTGATTGCTAAGGATGGGTGTTTATTCATTTGAAGGGGTTTTTCTAGGTCTTCGAGTTTGATGACCTGAGCTGCCGGTGCTGGAAACTATACAGTGGAGGGATGAAGCTTCTGATTTCACAACCAATGTGCATATAGAAAAAAAAAAGTTCAAAGACAAGCCAGATCCATGCTTGAGACTTATTCCGTCATGGTAATCTCCAGATAAAGGAGGATTAGGCTAGATCAGTTCAGCATTAATGCCAGGATTGTTGATGTACTTCCCACAGTTTCCGTATTCCTTAGAAGTGAATGAAGTGCAGCAGCAATATTGATGACCTTGGCACAGAAGAGTTGTTTCAAGTAAAAAATAGGCTTGGCTTTTTATAGCTAAAGGATGACATTGTGTGCACAGGTCTGCGCTGGATGGATTTATGAGCCTTCCCTTGTAACGCCAGCTCACAATTCTGTCAGACAGATCAAAACCTAATTGAAATTAAGATTAGGACCTGTTAGGGTGCCCTCAGACGTGGCGTAATTTTCCACCATAGAATCCGCAGGTGCAGATTTCTACAAAGTTGCAGATTTTTTTTATGTGAAGTATGGTGCTGATTTTTTTGCATATTTTTCAGCAGCGTTTTCCACTACAGAATTACACCTGCTCACGGCTGCAGTGTGGACAGCGAGCAGGTAAACAGTAAAGAGAAGGCAGTGCTTATAAAAAACGGACGACCCCTCGAACCACCTAACTATTTTTCCTGAGCTCAGCTACAGCTGTGGGAAAAGCACTTAAGGCCTCATGCACACAAACATGTTTTCTTTCTGTGTCCGTTCCGTTTTTTTTGCGTATACGGAACCATTCATTTCAATGGGTCCGCAAAAAAACTGAAGTTACTCCGTGTGCATTCCGTTTCTGTATGTCCGTATTTCCATTCCGTAAAATGGACAAGGATAGTACTGTTCTATTAGGGGCCAGCTGTTCCGTAAAATACGAAACGCACACGGACGTCATCCATATTTTTTTGCGAACCGCAAAATACATACGGTCGTGTGCATGAGGCCTAACTGTTCTGCCCAAGCCCAGCTCAGGCAGAAGGGGGGGGGGTCTGCTTTAGGTGCTCATATCTCCAAATTGGTAGCAGCCAGACACATAGGCCTGGTCTTGTTTAACAGCATTAGCACAGTATCAGCAGGAGATATCACTGTTAGAAATCGAGTCAGGAATAAACCCAGTAAAACTTGCTTTTACTTTCACTTGCATTTACTGCCATCCCGATTTCTAACGGCGATATCTTCCCATGTAGTTGTAGTGTAGTTGGGGGAGCTGACAGCCTGTAGGAGGAAAGAAAAAATGAAAATGTATAGAAATTTGACATTGTCATCATTGTCCTGACCCAAATAATAAAAAAGTTATTTATACCACAAATTAATTCCACAAAATGTTAAAATAGCTTTTTTTTTTTTTTTTTATCTTTCCGCCTAAAAATAAAATAAGTTATTTAAAGGGGTTCTCCAAGAGTATAAAATGTCCCCTCATGTGCCGGGCGCCCCACATGGAATATATTTACTGCAGTCCCCGCTCCCGGCACCGCTTCTGGTCCCCGCACCGCCGCTGCTGCTTGTCCCTGCACGCGGATGAAAACAATTTCTGTGTGTCCCTCATCACATCTGCGCCCAACAACATGTGTGTTACTTTTTGGTGTGGATTTGAGGCAGTTTTCAATGGTAAGAACCGCACAAAGAATCGATATGTACAGATTTTAAAATCCACCCAAATAAAAGTGTACGTGAGAATTCTGAATATGAATACAATATTAACAAAGTGGCACTGTATTATGCTGCAGCTTTTTTGGGTACCCTTAGGCTCCATGCACACAACATGGCAAAATATGGTCCATGTGCCGTCCACATTTTATTTGCGGATCTATTGTTTTCCATGGTGCGCATTTTGCATATCATCCGAGTGCTTCCCACATCTGTATGTCCATTCTGTAAAAAGATAGAACATGTCCTATACTTGTCCACAAAATGCAAACTGCTGATGACCCATTGTGTCAGAGGTTCTGCATAAAAATGTGGATGCAACACGGACCGCATCTGTATTTTACAGATTTGCAATTTGCGGCCCGCACTTACTAATGTATTGTGATTGTCCATATTGCTTCCTTTGCTGGCTTGATTCATTTCACATTATACACTGCTCTTTTCCATGGTTACGACCACCCTGCAAACCAGCAGCAGTGGTCGTGCTTGCACACTATAGGAAAAAATGCCAGCCTCTCAGGTGGCCGGGACCGTGGGAGCGCACATAGGCTGGTGCTTTTTCTTATAGTGTCCACCACTGATGGATTGCAGGGTGGTCATAACTAGGGATGAGTGAATCGACTTTGGATAAATTCGCATAAAACCAAACCCAAGTTCGGGAAATGTTTTTTTACAGTAGAAATCAATTTATGAAGTTATTACCTGAAGTCTCGCGAGACTTTGCAAAGTAATAACTTCGGCTCATAGGAGCCAATACATTCTAATACTGTACGGAGCGCTCACTCCGTACAGTATTGAAACAAAGTTTTATGTGAATCGACTTCGGATGTTTAATCCGAAGTCGATTCGCTCATCCCTAGTCATACCCATGGAAACGAGCAGTGTATAATGCAATGGAAAAATAAATCCAGCCAGCAAAGGAGGCAATATGGGCAATAACAATACATTAGGAAGTGCCTTGTATTAACTTCCTCTCCATGATAAATGCGATTTCCTGAAGCGAGACAGCCTATTTAAGCAGCGTTTTTCCCTGTAGACAGTTTTGATACATAAGGCTCCTTAGATCTACACATCATAATCGTCTGTCACCTCAGTCATAGAGAGGACCTCTTTGCCCGCACTCTCCCTGCCTGGCTCTGACATGTATGATCAGTGCAGTACAGAAACTGAACACAGAAGGAGTCGATGGTAGGAAATGTGTTACTGAATAAAAATACAAATTTGCAAAAATTCCTGATTTTTGAAAATCTTGGTTATGCTTCTGATCACTGTAATGATTTCCATTAGTGGCGGTCACCCAGTGTCTATTAGCGGTCGAAGATCATGGCTCTCCGAAATGTAGAGTAGAATAATAAAATAACCACAGGGAGCTTAGTATTTCCAGGTAAGATTTCACTGCAAACAATGCCAATGATCTCTGATATTTAGTTTGCCATCTGCATATAAATCACTTTCCCCTTCCCATGACGGCTTCTTCAGATCCTAGGATAAGCCATGGTTCCAATGTGTAGATGGCTCTGGCAGTTCCCCTTTAGGCGTGTTCAGTAACACTGTCTAGCACATGATGGCTTGTTTCATTGACGGCGGTAGAATCCCACTTGTAAATCTCTCTCCGTAACTCATTTGCTTTAGTTTTCAGATGTTTTTGAATGCATCTGTTTAGGTTATTCCCAAATTAGAGCAGACAAGGGAAATTTGCCAAGTGATTCAACAGATAATGCAAAAGCTGTGACTTTGTAGGTAAACGCAGAATAAAGTTTGGAGCTTTGCCATGGACTCTGCGTAGTAATAGCATGTTAGCCGATATCTGATCCAATTACGGCTTTGATTAAAAGAGGGCGGGGGTTCTAAGTAGATGCCAGAAAATTGTTTCAGGCAGATAAATGAATTAGAGATGTATATCAGAGGAGAATTTATTTGTGCTTGCCGGCATCCTGTGCCAATAGACTCTACTGCTCAGTTTGAGACTATCTGTGTCTGTTCTACAAATGCGACTTGTGTGTACAGCAAACTTGTGTTGCTGTACTTTTCGCTGGACACAATTTTAAAGGGGTTGTCCACGTTATTTTTTGACGTTGCTCGGGACCTGATAAAATAACAAAAGCACTTCTCCTCACCTTCCACATTGCTGCTCCATCACCTTCTTGGGCTGCAGCCAGTAGCCTCCAATAGTGGAGGCAGTTATTGTGAAGGAGCGCTCCTGGGAATGCTCGTTTCTGATGGTTGCCCTGTCTAAAGGTGCAATGAGCAAACCCGCATTAGTAAGTTGATGGCATCATTGATGCTATTCCCAAAATCATTGTTACTAGATCAGTCTGTGTGAACAGTGATCTGCTGCCCAAAAACAATACATATGGGAATGAGCGACGGCCAGTTCCCATACAGAGATGATTGCTGCATGTAAATGTAGTTTTCACCTCTTCCGAAAATCGGGCAGTTATGGAGAATGAGCCTGTTCAGGCCCATGTAAAGCTACCTTCTGTAGTCGACTCTTCCTAGTCTCTCACAGCTCCCCCATACACATACATGGGAGCAAAAAGATTAGGCGAAGGTATTCACTTCACCAAATCCTTCTCTCCCTCAACATCATCTGATGAGGGAGAGTGGGAAGCTCCTCATACACATTAGACTGTTGGCCGAACCCAATAATTATCACTCTTTGAAAACATAGAGTGGTAAAGCAAATATAACTAGAAACAGATAAAAAGAATTTTTGACATTGGCTTATTTTCACTGGCTTTATTGTATTTTTATTTTGAGCTTTTTTTTTTTCAACCAAACTGTACTTACCAGTGAACAGCAAAAGAAAAAAATCCATATTGCTCTGAAATCCGCATGCAGAGTACCTTTTATTAAGTCTTTCCCTTAAAAGTTCAGCAATTTGTGCTGTAGACCTCATTATCTTCCCAATTCGCTAACACATGGCTGTTATCTTTATCTGCCATGTCACGTATACAGTGAAGTTGTAGCTAGATGTTGGTCACTATCTCTACAAGCCTGTTGGTTCACTTTACAGCTGCTTCTCCTCTCAATCCTCTTACATGGCAGAGGCTGTATGCTTGAAACTGTGCAGAGGCTGCTGTAATCTCAGGACTTTAGCTAGCAAGTTCCCAGTACAGGTACACAGCCAATGTGGTCAGGTTATTTCAGCTCTCTCTCTTTCTCAGCAGTAAAGAGCTGCAATAAGTCATGCCTCTTCTGCTGTGAAAGCCTTTATACTTTAAATTCAAGTATAAAGTTTATTTCTGAAAATAAACACTATGCTGGATATCCTATTGGGTGGTACAATAGAGTTATACTTCAAATGCCATGAGGACTTTTGGGAGCTTTTTTTATCACTGCATTTTACTTATATTGGGCTTAGAATGTATATTTTTTTTATTTGGTCTAAACCTTTTCAATAGTCTCTTTTCTACAAGCTTCACTTTCAGCACATATGCAGTCTATGTTGCTTTCTGTTTTGCAGAGACTCAACGGCAACTGCCCTGACGGTTGTATGTGTAGCCCTTATCTCTGAACTCCTGACTGCTCACAAACACTATTTATTTAAGCCATATTCTTATCATTTTGATAACCATTTAGCAATATTGAGTGTGTAGCTATGAGTGTCAGCTATATTTCTATTGTGGACATGTATATGATTTGGCATTTAAATAATAATGAGACTGATGTTCTATTTAGGGACTGTGGTGCTGGACCCTGCACAGATAAATCTAGCATTATGTATGCCTGGGCAAGAAATGCCCCACCAACCAAGCTCCCTAAAGGTATTGTGTTTTTTAATTTTATTGATATTATTAATATATGTACACTTACAGTCTATGGGGGGAATTTATGAAAACTGGTATAAAGGTCAATCCTTTGAAAAACGAAAGGTGTCTGATTGGCTGTGATGGGCAACTCAGTCTCACGATGTGGAGTGGGGGAAAACTCCACACCGTACAATGTGTGTGTGGGGGGGGGGGGGGGGGTAGAAACTAGGCCTGAATGCCAGGAAAAGGGAGCAGGTCACCTCCTATAGCATCCCTAAACCTCATCCTGACTCCTATCCGTATGAGTAAACCCAGATGGTAGGAGGGCTCATACACAGGAACCTAGGCCCTACCTGACCCTAAAGATCCCTGGAATAATGTCAGGACTGAGATAACCTGTTCATCCAACAACAAGGATGAACAGGAGTTTCTGCAGGCCTTGCAGCAAGGAGAGAAGAAGACCGTGAGTAGCCAAGTGGAGCGGCAGGTAAGAATCCAGTGGCGAACATAACCTCTGAACCAAGAACACCGGAATACTTACCTGCCGCAGCTGCTGGCCGGTGCACCAGAAGATCACGCCACCACGAACTGGAACCCATGCAAATGTATTGCAATCCGAACACCATACCGGACTTAGAACAAACCGACACACCTAGGAACCAGCACTCCAGCAACTACTCACTAACTTGTTGTTCCCCTCCGGGGAACCCAGGAGCCCTCTCACCGAAGGAACAGACAGAAAGGGGAAATGTCTAGCAAACATGCTAGACTACAAACACCAACAGACCAGACATATAACAACAACTAGACATACAACAAGGAGCATAACTCCAGCACACACCAAAGCTGGAGGACAACTTACCTCCTGACCACCAGCCACAGGCAATATAGGCACCTAGTGACCACACCCAGCCAGGTAGTTAACCCCACACACACCAGACAGGGAAGGGAAACAAACCTTAAAGAGGAGGAGTACACACATACTGCAAACAACACGTTGCCCCTGGCAACAAGCATGCACGGCAAACGTGTCACGGCAAACAACAACACGACTGTGACACAGCTGTGACACTCAGCTAGTTTTTCTTTACACCAGTTTTGATAAATCTCCCTGTAGGATCATTTTTGAAAGCAAAAACAGAATAAAGCGATTTTGCTTTTTGATTTGTTCTTTTGCTGGTCTAAGTTTCACCATAGTTACGGGCTTGTAGTCACCGGTTGCAGGCATGTGTTACTCCATAACATTACAGCTAGTAGAAGAGGAGTGCATACCACGTAACTGGAGGGTCAGACTACACGTGTTTGTGGTCTGTAAACACGGAGACCCATAGGTCTGCGTTGGAGCTGTAGACACTGATTTACAAGGGGTGTCTCACTTCAGCAAATGGCATTTATTATGTAGAGAAAGTAAGTACAATTACTAATGTATTGGTATTCTCCATATTGCCTCCTTTGCTGACTTGATCCATTTTTCCATTACATTATACACTGCTTGCATCCTGGGGTTACGACCACCCTACTGTGTTTGCACACTGTAGGAAAAGGCACTGCCCTCTCTGGTGACCAGCACCGCTGAAGCGCATATAGGCTGGCGCATTTTCCTATATTGTGCAAGCACGTCCACCACGGTTGCATTACAGGGTGGTCGTAAGTAACCTCTGGATACAAGCAACTTATAATGTGATGGAAGAATGAATCAAGCTAGCAAAGGAGGCAATATAGAGAATCGCAGTTTATTAGTAAATGCCTTGTATTAACTTTCTCTACATGATAAATGCCATTTGCTGAAGTGACACAAAGGTGCATTTTTGTTTTAGATGCTTTTTGGCAATAAGAATTTGTTGAACATAGCCTTTAAAGGGGGCCCTACTATTTTAAAAATTGGAAGTTACTAAGCTGACCACTAAATGTGTTCCAAGTTTATAATGCAGGTACTGTAAGTGGTCCCTGAACCTGTTTCCATAGGCTTGTTAATCAGGACGCTCGTGTAGTAAAATATATGGATCTGTATGAGTAAGACCACAACACAAGGCTGGATCTGCTGTTCCTGAGAATGAAGCTTATGACGGGAAATACATTAGCGGCGCAGAGTACATTGAGTGCTCAGTTAAATGAAGATGATTTAATCTCCTCCGAGCGGCCCCGTTCACTGGTTTAGCTGCAGAACTGCATTCATTTCCTTGACTCCAAATGGCCAAACACAAATTTCCTGATCATGTCTAGTGAGAACTGTTCATGAATGTGTGCCATGTGCATGCTCTCAGAGCGGTTTTCCCGTCTTTCACCTTTTGATCAACATCAGTGATTAAGATTGAGACATAACCTGACCTATTTCAGGTCCTTGGAATTGGAAGCAGCAAAAACAGAGTTCAATGACGCCGTTATGTTAGTTGAAAAATGTATAGCGCAAGCGTTCTGTCAGTTACATGTCATCCATGGTGCACTCCTGGAATACTGATGCTGGCTTTTTTCCTGAAAGTATACAATGAGGCGCGTTTGTTGGGAATCGCACAGTTTATTTCTTACAGCCTTGAAGTCCCTCGGTTGAAGCCTGATTTGCATTATGGAAGGTTTTCCTAATGTGCGTCATACACGTTTGAACCATTTGACTGCTCTCACAAACTGGTAAAATGATGAAAGGAATTGTAAAGGCTTTCTAAGAATTGAAGAACGGTGCCGTCACCAAAGTCTCGTATGGCCAGGACATCAAATGGGTTTTCCTACTTCCCTATAGCGAGATCCGGTTCTGTTCACGGCAAAAGATGTCAGGATGAAACATGTATTAAAAAAGCACCTTACTGTTTTAGAAATAGCAGAATAATCCTTCCGACTCTTGCGGTTTGTTCCCTTTGTTTTCTCAAAACTCAATGACCCTCCCCATCCTGTAACTTATTTTTTTTATTCTATTGCAATTATTAATATAGATATGCTTATTAGGCTTCATGCACATGGCTATATTTTACATCTGTGTATTTTCTACATTTTTTGCGGATAGCACACTGACCCATTCATTTTGGGGGGGGGGGCCCACATCTGTATTTTTTGTGGATCTGTGTGGCCACTCAGCCAATCTATTAATGGGAGTAAGAAATGCAGACCGAAATACGAACACGGCTATGTGCATCAGGCCTTTAAGTGAAGCATGTGTGCCTGATATTAGAATGAAATGGAAACATTGGAATATGATGTCCACCATTGCGGCCATTTTAAACGATATATTAGGAAATTAGCAAATGGATTATTAGCAGGGCTCTATTTGAATAATTCTGTGTGTGATCTTAAAGGGCATCTGTCAGCAGATTTGTACCTATGACACTGGCTGACCTGTTACATGAGCGCTTGGCAGCTGAAGGCATCTGTGTTGGTCCCATGGTAATAAGTGTCCGCATTGCTGAAAAAATGTTTTAATGTATGCAAATGAGCCTCTAGGAACAACCGGGGTGTTGCTGCTCCAACTAGAGGCTTTGCTCTCTCTGTAAGTGCTCCAACTAGAGGCTCTGCTCTCTGTGTAAGTGCTCCAACTAGAGGCTCTGCTCTCTGTGTAAGTGCTCCAACTAGAGGCTCTGCTCTCTGTGTAAGTGCTCCAACTAGAGGCTCTGCTCTCTCTGTAAGTGCTCCAACTAGAGGCTCCTCTCTCTCTGTAAGTGCTCCAACTAGAGGCTCTGCTCTCTGTGTAAGTGCTCCAACTAGAGGCTCTGCTCTCTCTGTAAGTGCTCCAACTAGAGGCTCTGCTCTCTAAGTGCTCCAACTAGAGGCTCTGCTCTCTCTGTAAGTGCTCCAACTAGAGGCTCCTCTCTCTCTGTAAGTGCTCCAACTAGAGGCTCTGTTCTCTCTGTAAGTGCTCCAACTAGAGGCTCTGCTCTCTGTTTAAGTGCTCCAACTAGAGGCTCTGCTCTCTGTGTAAGTGCTCCAACTAGAGGCTCTGCTCTCTGTGTAAGTGCTCCAACTAGAGGCTCTGCTCTCTGTGTAAGTGCTCCAACTAGAGGCTCTGCTCTCTCTGTAAGTGCTCCAACTAGAGGCTCTGCTCTCTGTGTAAGTGCTCCAACTAGAGGCTCTGCTCTCTGTGTAAGTGCTCCAACTAGAGGCTCTGCTCTCTGTAAGTGCTCCAACTAGAGGCTCCGCTCTCTCTGTAAGTGCTCCAACTAGAGGCTCTGCTCTCTCTGTAAGTGCTCCAACTAGAGGCTCCGCTCTCTCTGAAACTGCCGCACTTTGACAGGTTCAGACATGATGAAGTTTTCACTGCCTGGCCCCGTTCAGAGGGAGTAACAGCTGCAGAGAGAGCTGAGCCTTTTGGAGTAACAGTAACGCCCCCGTTGTACCTAGAGGCTCATTTGCATATATTAAAACCTCATCACTGCATGGGAGAGGTGGCCGTGCTTCACATTGCTGTGCTTCTCTGGTGGCTGGGACCACGGGAGTACACATAGGCCAGTGCCTCTTCCTATAGTGTGCAAGCACGACCACCGCTACTGGATTACAAGGTGGTCATAACCCCTGGAAACGAGCAGTTTATAATGTAATGCATCAAGCCAGCAAAGGAGGCAATAAGGACAACGATGCCTTGTATTAACTTTGTTGATATGATTAATGATATTTGCTAAAATGAGAAAACCCCTTTAAAATCTCACCTGGTATTCTTAGAGCTGATTTAGTGATCTATAAGATGCTTCAAATGTGATCATAGATATGGAATCACATATCTATCAAAATAACAATAACTAATGTGTCATTCTAAAATGAGAGAGAACTGGTAAAATAAATGCCGCCCGTCCTTTATGTTTTTAGCTTCGGACAGTTCTGCCCCTTACATCTTTTTCTGTTCTTGATTTAGGTGTTGGATTTAAAGTTGGAGGAAATTCTGGCATTAAGTATTTTGTTCTTCAGGTTCATTATGGTGACGCCAAAGCATTCCAAGGTAAGTTTGGAAAGGGTGTTCTTCTAAAACCATGAAAAATAAAAGCCTCGCTGATTAGTGCACATTACCACTGAATGGGAGATCTTACCATACAGAGTCTATTCCTGTTATTTTTGCAGAGTCTTCCTGCCCTGCTATGGATGGCAGGTCTGTGCCGGGGACCCCCATTATGAAGTTTACATGCTTTATGAAATCTACACTATATGCCCTAATGGGGCGTATGGACAACATTTGTCCTGATGTCACTGCCCCTGTTATGGCGACTTTAACCTTAAATGATGAAAGAGATCATCAGCACAGACAGATTACTAGATTTTCACCACTGTTGGAGACATGGCTCACACATCTACATATTCTATATTGATATATTGCTGCTAAGCAAAATTTAAATATAAAAAAAAAAAAATTATACAAATTTTTGATCAGACGACAATCATGGCAACCATTTTCAGATTGGTCCTTACATTAATTTGGGACCACACTGCATGATGACCATCTTTAGTGTAACACCTTATCTGCAGTGGTGCAACCCACCAGTATCCTGCATCTCCTGTAACTTTATAATAGAGGTTCCACATGCACAGCCGGAACAATATTCTTGGAAAACCCATTAATACCTTTCTACAGGGGAGTGAGAGATGCTATAGTGCAAACTGAAATTATCCTGTCCTGTAAAACACTGATAATGATATAGTAATTCCTGCTCCTAATGCATGGTAAACATCATTGCTGCTAGAATAATGCATGGATGATTACATGAGGGGCTTCCATGCAGACATGTAGCTGGTGACTTGGGTTGGTGTTGCGGATAAAATGCCACATCCAGTATGTATAATAAATAATATTTGATTCATTGTCCTCGCCTAAATTTTTACTTTCCGTTTTGCTAGCTACACCTAATAACGGCAGTAAATCATTCTTTTAAATTGCTTAAAATTAAAAATTGTGTCTTTTTAATGTGACACATAAAAGACCTTTCATAAAGCCCAAGATGACTAGAATATTGTTAACGCTATATTAAGGCATGTCAATGGCCACTTAAACTCTGTAATTGGAAATGGTTTGCTGATTTATGCCGCTCGCACAAAGAACCGGAGATCAATACGAAAGCGGCTAACGTAAAGCCTTTCCATTAATTTAGAACAGTGGGTTTCATTTTTTTATATTTTATTGTTTTCAGCTATACTCTTTCTGAAAGCTAAAAGGTCAAGCTTTGAAATTACCCTGTTCAAAAGTAAAGTTTTATATTGCAGAATTAAATGGCAACATCCTGGTGTTAGCAGTTGGATATTCACTGCCCACTGACGGCATTGACTGTGTTCTAACCTGAAACGGCATCTCGGTCTATAGGGGATGTAGGTTGTTAAACACTGAAAATATACGGGGAAAAAAACTCTCACTTTCTGTCTTATATTGTAAGTTAAAAGAGAGAAAAGAAATGAAGATGTCTAGATTTGTCTCCGAATATAATCCATTTCCTAACTGCTTCTTCCACTACTTGGTCTGGCTGTAAAGCAGCTGGCTGTACAAGGAGCCCCTCTGCCTGCAATAGGAGACCAACAATCTATGCCCCTCCTATTAAAATGAAAGGGATGAGGAAGAAATGAACTATGGTGCTCTTTACAGGATTTCTGTATTTGTTTCTTCAGCTAGGTCAAAATATGTAATGTTGCCTACGGCGTTCCATACATTAGGATTTTTTTGCCATTGACCACTATTCTAAACTACTTTTAAATATGCTTTAAGTCCCCCTACACACTAATTTGTCCAGGTGTTTTTTGCTTGCTGAAAAAATCGCCATGGAAGCAACTTTTTTCTCCATATTGCATTAGGTTTTTATGGTTCTTTTACAGTGGTGTTTTTTTTTTTTTTTTCCTTATTTTTCTATGGAGAAAAAAATGCTGCTAGGGGAAAGGCTTGGCCTGCAGTTCACATTTCCCATGGACTTTCATATAAAATCCGTAGCTGGTGTTTTTACTGCAGAAAAACGCACCAAAAACAGCAGGTACAAAAATCACCACTAAAACTGCAAAACTGAAGTGCTAAAAAAAAGCCACAAAACACCTGTCTGTATGTGTGTTTTCAGCATACAGACATATGCTAAAAGAATTCAAGTGCACTATCCATCTAACCTATATAAATCTCTGGATACCATCTTTTTCAGGCATTTACTCTTAATGTAGTGATGTAAATGAAGCCTGGATAAATCCCTGGATATATGGTTTCAAATGTAGCCCCGAGCACATTTATTTTCACAAATAACCAATCCAAGCACTAAGGGGGGGATCTATCAAACTGGTGTAAAGTAGAACTGGCTTAGTTTCCCATAGTGACCAATCAGATTCCACCTTTCATTTTTCACTGCTCCTTTGGAAAATGAACGGTGGAATCTGATTGGTTGCTATGGGCAACTAAGCCAGTTCTACTTTACACCAGTTTGATAGATCGCTCCCTAAGTATGCAATGCATAAGGTCATTTGATTGTTCAGATGCCCATGACTTTATGAGATTGGCAGATGATAAGATCCACAGAGTACTCACAACAGTACATCTTTGTGCACTAGATGGAGTCCCAGAATGTATAAAAAGAATAATCCGCAGCAATTTATGTATCAGTATCAGTGTTTTTTCTCTGAAAAATATGTGAAAACTGTACAAATGGCAATTCTATATTACAAAGAGATAAGATTTGGTGGCTATTTAACTTCTGTTACTCAAAGATGGAGGACGTACTGTGCACAAATGCAGACTGAGCTTGATTGAAATTGAGGAAATGATCAGGGATTGTTTGTCCTCGATATTCTAGCCTCTACTTACGGTATATTTGCAGTCCATGTCTTAGGAAGGGACTGAAACGTTACAGTTTTCTATGTAATTATGACCACTGTGGATTGTTATTCAGTAAATTGCCCTCACAAGAAGCACTGGTTGTATTGAGTGCCGAGTGGGTCTCCTCATGGGTCAGGGGCAATACGAGCCACAACTGCTTAACTTACTGTGTGCGACTCCTTCAAACATCTGATCAGCAGGTGCCCGAGGTTGGACCCCCATCGATCAGATATTGAGGACCTACCCTGTGGATAGGTCATCAATATTAAATTCTCAAAAAAAAAACTTTAAACTATTGCTCGATTTTAATGACCAAAATGTCTATATATTGCAGATGGTTATTGACTATCATCTTTCATCCTTACATAAGTCAAGCCACTTTAAAAATGGACTGAAAAGTAGGTTCTGTCACTTAGCAACAGTATTTCTTCATGACCGCCCTGGGCTGTAGACGCCAACATTGCTTCTCCAGATGTCACTGTCTTGCGTCACTTTAGTGTCAGGGTTATAAATTCTTAATGATGAAATTATTGGTGGTGTTAACTGCAGAAGACAAACCTTGTGTAGGAGTCGTGTGGGTGGCAGTTCCTAAACTGAATCGTCACCAAGAAGTTGTATCTTCTATTACTTCTATATAGTAGGACTGTGACATGTATCTAAATGTGGCCATACATATTTAATGACTACTCCACCCTAATTGTGGTAAAGCTGGATTATGACGAGCTTAGCAATTATTGCCAGAAAGGCCCAGGGAAGCTCCAGAAGAAACTGTATACGGCCTAAGAAACCCTTTAGAACCCTTCAGAAGGCCACAACTGAGAGACCTACAGGTTAAAGCTTATATATAACATTTGAAATAGTTTTACATTGACCTGATTCATTCCAGAAACAGTTGGGAATCACTTCTCACCCAGCACGGTGTGAAGGCTTTCCATATTGCAATATTGACCTCTTCTAGCGAGACACATCTTCTGAACTGATATCTCAGAGTGCAATGTATTAAGATGATGAGTTTTCTCAGAGACACAATCCGATCTGAATGACTTTGAACTGGCATTTTTCCTATGTTTAATTGATGGCTTATACTATGGCCTCTGCGTTATAAATGTATTTTCTCTGATGTATCAGCCCGAACCATAGTCAACAACGTCTCTTTATTTTGGCAGATAATCATAAAGACTGTACTGGAGTGACCGTACAAATCACACCTGACAGGTAACTGCCATAATTGTGAATACAATTGTTATTTTCTCAGTTGTCTTTATTTTTACACATCTTTACCCAAATATTGGATTTCTTTGTTACAGCAGCAGTTTGTACTCCAGAGCTGCATTTTCTACTGTACCCAGAATATTTAAAAATTAGATTCCTTAGTAACTGAAAAGAGGATGACAAAACTACAAGCTTTCGAGACTACTCAGGTCTCTTCATCGGGCATTTTACAAACAGTAACTGAAAATTCACATATTTATTCACAGAAATACATGAGCATGGTGAGGCAGCTGAGACAAGTGATGTAAAGCAGATCAGTATGAGTGCAGGGAGGACAAACATTTGTAGCAGTAAATTTGTTATAGCAGTTACAGATAAGGAGTGTGAAAGTTTTGTTGTCCCTGATAAATATCCAGTCCATGAATGTGATGAACCCAAGAGGTCTGAGGAGAAAAATCCCTAAAGGGGTTATCTGGGAAATAATATCGATGACCTATCCACAGGATAGGTCAGCAACTTTACATCAGCGGGGTCCGCTCTGGTGAGCGTGCCAGCCTCCCGGGCGCTTACCAAGTACAGAGCCATACGTCATATATTGTACTTAGTTTTGCAGATTGGCCCCATTGATTTGAATGGGGCTGACCTGTAACTAGGCCAGGTGACTAATGTATGGTGATGTCACATGGAAGAGGTCGTGGTGCTCGTGGAGTGCTGGTCTCTTCTAAAAGCTGATTGGCGGGGGTCTGACACTCAAGACCCCCGCCAATCTTATATTCCCAGAGAATCCCTTTAAGAGATATGAGGTCATAAATACAACATTTTAATGCAAAGCCTTAATTCCTGATCTCAGTGTGTCATGAGCTTGTACTCCTAGACTTTCATTTCCTTCTTAGAATTGATATTCCCTTTTAATATCAAGACTTTCATGTCATGGCTGCAAGAATATTTCAGCACAGGCAGATCTTTCCATTTTTCTTTTATTGATTAGCTATGAGAGTTCATTCTCGTTCTATGCTTTTTACCAATTTCTCCTACATGGAGACCCTCAGTAGGACATTTGGTACATATAATCAAGTAGATAATTTTTGACGTGGCGCAGGCGAACCTGGGAACATGTAGTCCTGATATGTATTGGGGATTTGTACCTTGTCATTGCTCATGATGTATGGGCAGGTCTTACATTTTGTCTGGTTGCATGAGAATGTTTGTGTTGCTGGAGAGGACCGTGAGCTTCTGACAATTATGGTTCTGAGATTAGGGGGGCTGCTTATTGCACAGAAGTGGTCGGTGTTTGTAGAAGTGGATGTTGTCTCTGAACAACCCTCCTCAGAATTTCTATATTTGGGTTGTAGGTGACTACTAGAGGCCCAAAGGTTTTCTTGTTTTCTTTTGTATCGTAGGAGCTCACTTGGTAATCTGGTGGCTCTAGCAATTTGCTTTCCACTGTAATTGGATGGTATCCCTAATTCAGATATCTTTTTGAGGCTTCCAACCCTATCTGTAGGGTTTAAACAAATGCGGTTGTATCTGATAGCTTGACTGTATGCGTTTTGGGGTGGAAACCATCCGATCTGAGGTATGTTGTGCAGCCAGCTAGTTTATGGTAAATCATTGTCTTTATATATTGATATGTATTGTTTTGTATCTTGATGATGGAATCCAAAAAGTTTATTTCAGTAAAGGAGTAGTTGGGTGTTAAATTGCTCTGATTCAGTCAAGATAATTATGATATTGTCAATGTAACAATAGAAGGCCAGGGGCTTGATGGGGCAGGAGGCTAGGAAGTCACTTTCAAGCTTGGCCATTAATAGATTTGTGGTGCCATTTTGCTTCCCGTTGCTGTACCAGTGTTCTGTAGGTATATGCTGTGACATGCCATTAAAGGTTATCAACTACTAAGGAATCACATTTTTATGTCTTCTATTTATTGGCTAACATGGTACAAAGATATGTTCTACTGTAACCAGGAATACATTACAGCCCTAGTCACCAACGTATACACAGATACCTTTATTATTTGCTTCCTATAGCTAATATACTGCAGCAGCATGTTTCATCATGCTCTACAGAGATTGTCTTCCTAAATTCTCACACACTAGAGACAATTTCATCGAGGAGGTACAAACTCCATGCAGATGTTGTTCTTGCTTGGATTGGATCCCAGGATCACAATGCTGTAAGACAACTACTAACCACTAAGCCACCATACTGACCATTACACTTTCTTGGTGTCGTCTTCAGGCTAAATGTCTGTCATTCTGCAATATCATATTGCTATGCCTATTTGTATTAGTTTGCAACTTGTGTTCATGTCGGAGCTATAGCAGGTATGCAGGATCTATCTTCGAACGAACCCTGATCAAATCATGACGGGTCAGGTCCCCAATCTTTTGTATGTTGCCATATTCAACTTTCAGTGGTGGTCGGGAGCACCAGGCAATTCAAGAATAGAGGATAGAAATTTTGAATGGGAAAACCAAAAAAACATTAAATTGCAAACATTTTCTGATAAATATTTTAGTTTGAATACTAGTATTATACCATCCAAATTGCCACTGGTGGTCAATCTAGGATACTGTTGTTAAAGTAATAATATAAGGATGTTTGCTTGAGAACGAAGATGAGTCCACCCTTTTTACCACGGCCAGGTCAAAATTCAAGACCAACAACCCTCGATTCCTTTCCAGAGATGAAGCTTTATTTAGAATATCAGGCCCAGAGACAGCATGTGTTATACACGTAGCTCTTGTCTGAATTCAGTCCCAGAGACAGCAAGCATCCAACGTCTAACCTTTTCAGTCTTTCTTCTTGCCTTGCCTTCTATCTCTCTTCTTATCTCCCTTTCCCAGTGATTTTTCATTTCTTTATACCATTTTTACCAATGACTAATATGCGGAGGATATCCAATTGAACAGTAAACATGCATGTGCATTGATCTTTGTAACATGGTGTTTGAGCTGTAGGCAGCATGTTATAGAGCAGGAGGAGCTGAGCAGATCGATATATAGTTTTATGGGAAAATATTCAGTATAATGTGTAATTTTATACATTTAAATTCCTGCTTATTCTGGGCTGAAGTGAAGGAGGAGGTCTGATCAGTGATTGACGGCCTGCCCTATATGACTGTGTCTATAGAGATGGCTGTCAATCACACTTAAATAGAACCTGTCTGACAACATGAAAAAGCAACACGTTATGCCCCTGTCATTTGCCATTGACATCTATCAGCCATTTCTAAGGCTTTGTGACTCCAGTGAACCACAGTGAGAGCTATCATCCACAAATTGAGAAAACATGGAACAGCGGTGAACCTTCCCAGTAGTGGCTGGCCTACCAAAATTACTCCAAGAGTGCACGGATGACGACTCCAGGAGGTCACAAGAGAACCCAGAACAACATCTAAAGCACTGCAGGCCTCACTTGCCTCAGTTAAGCTCAGTGGTCATGATTCCACAATAAGGCCTCATGCACGTGGCCGTTGCCCAGCCGTGCCCGTATCGTGGCCCACTTGAATGAGTCCGCCATCCGGAAGGTGCAGTGCGGAATGGAGGCACAGAATCCCACAGAAGCACTACACTACTTGTCCCTTCATCAGCAAATATGCTTTGGATGGAAGAAGGAGGACATAGGTGCTGATGTCCTAAAAACATTATATTAGTACAGTAAGTTAACTTAGAACGGAATCTTCCAGGCTTTCATCTTGGCTAAGGTATTTTTGATGGCAAGCATAGCGGGGTAAACTGCACTATTCTTGCCATAAAAAAAAATCACCCGAACCAGCTCATCAGAGTCTATACGTTCCCTTTGTTCTAAAAAGAGAAGTATTTTCAAGCTGAAACCTGAGGCACATCGCTACGAGAAATACAGTTTATCTGTTATGATAGTTTATTTTTTTGCTAGTATTGTTTGCTATGTGATATTAAATGTAGTCAATGAAAATGTCTGTTCTTCTGTTGTACTTAATCCCATGTGACTGGCATTTTCTGAAAGAATTTCTTTTGTATCACCCGAAGGCAGCCACTGATTGCTGGCATTTATCTCTCCATGTCTATGGACACTGTAATCCCACCGGGTGAAAAGGGTAAGTATTTCTTCCTGATAATGGATAATGGAGGTCACAGCCTGATTGCTTCATTTAAAATGTTAAATAAAATCATTGATTTGTGTAAGGCTACTTTCACACTAGTGTTTTGGCTTGTTCGTTTGTGAGATCCGTTCAGGGCTCTCAGAAGCGGATCAGTTTTGCCTAATGCATTCTGAATAGAAAAGGATCCGCTCAGAATAAATCAGTTTGCCTCCGTTCAGTCACCATTCCGCTCTAGAGGCGGACACCAAGACGCTGCCTGCAGCGTTTTTGCCGTCCACCTGACGAAGCAGAGCCAAACGGATCCGTCCTGGCACACAATGTAAGTCAATGGGGACGGATCTGTTTTCTGACACAATCTGTCACAGTAGAAAACGGATCTGTCCCCCATTGACTTTCAGTGGTGTTCAAGACGGATCCGTCATGGCTATAGAAGACATAATACAACCCGATCCGTTCATGACGGATGTATGCGGTTGTATTATTGTAACAGAAGCGTTTTTGCAGATCCATGACGGATCCGCAAAAAACGCTAGTGTGAAAGTAGCCGAAGACATTTAACACTTCTGTGTTATATTACCATTCTCTTAATTTGTTTATATGCCTGATGAGGGGGATTGGATCTGGAGTAGTATTTTAAAGGGGCTGTCCAGTTTCAGGATAAAACCTGGCAACCCTATAGATCAAACTGCAAAAAATAACTGGTAAGTACTTACCTGCTGGATTCTGCACCACCAATCTGTCTCTTCTGGCCGGGATCTACTTACCTAACTCCAGTAGTTAGGTCACTTCATCAACACATGACTGCTTCACCAATCACTGGCCTCAGCGGTGTACCCAAAGAGGACAGTGATTGGCTGCTGCTGACACATGTTGTCGACATAACATTACTGCTGCAGCCAGGTAAACAGATCCCGGCCAGGAGAACCAAAGCCTCAGGGCAGCATCCGACAGGTAGGTACTTGCCTGTTCTTCTATTGCAAGTTGATCCGGAGGGTTGTCCGGTTTCATCCTGAAAATCGACTACCCCTTTAAAGGGAACCTGTCACATTGGACAGGTGTCTGAGATTGATACATACGGGTAGTTTTGTTGGAAAAGACTCAGAATATATTCCTGCTCCTTCTGAGCTTTGAAGTCCAGGAGGAGGTCCCATCAGTGGTGAGAGCCTTCCCTCTATGACTGTGTATACAGAGATAGCTGTCATCACTGACCGCCTACTTGACTTCAAAGCCCAGAATGAGCAGGGATTTAAATGAACGAAATGCCAGTTTTCCGGAATCTTTTCCCACATAACGCTAGATTGATCTGGTCAGCTCCTCCTGCCCTGTACCATTTTCATGGTGACAGGTTCCCTTTAAAGCTCACTGCGTTATGATTAATATTTGCTTTTAAATATAGAATTACTGATCCAAATGTCAAGTAAAAATATATAAGTATAGTATTTGAGATATTTATTTCAGCGATATTTAATTATTTAGGACGCTCCAAATAATAGATTAGATTAATTACAGGGATGTACAACATTTTCTTGTCTGAGGGCAACATTTCCAGATTGATCCATTCCCAAAAACCACACTGAAATCTAAAGGGGTACTACCATCTAAGACTTTAATGGCATATCAAAAGTATATTTCATAGGTGGCAATTCCACCGCCACGGCCTACACCTTTTTTGAGAATGGGGCCCCGCTCACCAGAAAGTGTCTCTCTCTCCCTAATGTTTATGTGAGCTGCTGAAATCCAAGTGCTGCATGCATGGTGCCCATTCTAGAGGGTCCCAGGGATGGCCTTACATGTGCAAAGGGCTTTACTTTTTTCCGTTAACTGTATTACAATAATTATAGTCAGGATCTTTATTTGGCGATCACATTAGCCTTATTAAAGTCAAGATCCCAAGACTCATATCTTCTCTGTGTGGGTGATGTCAGATGCTATGGATTTGCAGAGTGGACACCGCACTTCAAATTCGTAGACAATATGTCAGTGAAGTTTTCAGAGCCCAATACACGTCTCAGAAAAATATAGACAGAAAACAGCCTACTGATTTTTCAATCTGCAGCATGTTCATTATTTTTGCTGAAATTCCAGGTATTTTCATTGTGTAGGGTGATATTTGCTGTGAATCTGCACCACAATCCACAGCAAAAGCCCCCTGTAATATATGCACATTTTGTAGCAATCCAGAGGATGGGAGTGGTGATGATGATGATAATATTTATTAAAGCGCCATGCATTCCATGGCACTGTACATAGAGGGGTGCACATACGTAATACAGACAATTGCACTAAGCATGAGCAGGACGAGTTACAAACTGGTACAGAATGAGAGAGGGTCGACAATCTACAAGATAGTGGATATGCTGGTGGTAGTAGTAGTCACAATTCACTGGTGGTAGTTGGGGTGCACTTGATGGAGTAGGTGTGAATGAGTGCAAGGCAGGAGTGCCGATGCAGAGGCCGGCAAATGGTGGAGACAGTAACCAGGCCGTGACTGCAATACATACAAGTGCAGCAAAAAGAAACAGTTCAAAGGCATTTCACAGTGCAGTCCTCTCCCAATAGCCGCGTATAGACAGCAACAAATGACACTTTTTAGTCTCTTAACAGAACCAAATGCATGCAGTGAGTTTCCTCCTGCAGTCCCCAAGCTGAGGGGTGCAGAACTAAGATGGAGGTGGCCAATCCATCTTAAAGTGTGGTAGGATGCTTTTACAAAGTCTTTCTGCCATAGACCTGCACAATTGCTTCCTTGGTAGACAGAGGTTCTCTGAACTTGGGTGAAGCTGTGAGGAGCTAGCAAATGTAGGTCTTTTTTTTTTTTTGTTCTGCTAGACTATATTCACTAACTAACGAGAGGACAGACCCATTTCATCTCCTGGCAGCCTGAACGTTCATCCAGCAGATAGCTATATTTCTGGACCCCCACATACACATGACTGGGCTCAGCCGAGTGCGCATGTATCCGGAATAGACAGAGGTGAGAAAGCTGCTGCCAGGCTCCTCTGTTAATGGCTCACTGAGAACTGAAGGAATGGACCGGTGAAATCCACCTGCCCGGAGTCCCCCATAAACATTAGATGGTTGCCAGTAGAAGAGCTCTGGAACATAACAAGGGCTTTGGGAATATTAGCATTATTATTTCTTATTATTTCTATTAAAAGAGCAGATAAAATGTTTAGCCTTTTCGTCAGTAAGTGAAAGATGTTTCTGTATGTCTTTATAGGTTTTATGGAATAGCATATGCAGCATTTTTCTATTACACCTCTGTTACTGTGTATATATATATATATATATATATATATATATATATACACATAGAGTAAAGGCTAAAAATTAGACTGAATTTGTAGAGCAATGAAGAGGGTCCACCACTGCCATGCCCATTCAGAAATTCCAGTCAAAGAAGTACACATGTAGCCATTCCCAAATCTAATTTTAATTTTGCTCGATTAAAAAGAAGACCTTGAATAAAAGTTATCGTGGATCATAACCCGCCTTTCAAATTCAGCAGTGAGATAGCAGAACCAGGGGTTTATTTGCTTGGCTTAGCACAGTGTTGTACAGAAGGGTCTTTGGTAGTAAGCCTGCTCTGTCTGCTCTCCTCCATGCCCGCAGCTAGGGTTGGCCTAGAAACCGCACCGGTTACTTGCTGGTAATTGGTTGCTGGCCGCCTTGAATTCCTTCTGTCATGTAAGATGATGGTAAATCACTCCATCGCAGCGGTCCGCTAGATGGAAGGGGCTGTATGTTTTACGGTGTGTACGGTGTATTCCGATGCTTCGCCTAGAGATAGGAGTTAGATTTTTGTTTTCAAGATATGGGAGAAGTTCCTTCATTCTCTGAAACACGCGTCTCCCATTTCCTCTCCCCCTCTTTTCGGTCGCTCCTGCTTCATGACCACAATTACTTGCACCAAAATGCGGGTCTATTGTTTCAGAAATGAGAAGTATGCATTCGCTGACACTTATAATTAGTATCCCATTTTTGATCGTTTAAATGAGTTACTACATGAAAGGAACACAAGTTTTCATCATCGAAGAACATTTCAACATCTCCGTTCTGCTTCAAAGACAAGCACACTTTAATTGGGCCCACCAATCCTCTTTTAATAAATAACCATGTTTTGTTGATTTCCACTCCATAGACTGTAATTTAGACTCCAGTTCTACATTCCTTCTCCACAACCACGAGATGAAAGGGAATTGCGTTTAGAATGTCACCCACCACAATTTTGATGTTTTGCGTGCAATTTGTCTTTGTGTCTTGGACTAGAGATTAAGCTAAGTTCTTGTGGCATGATGGATGTTCTTAGTCAGTGTGACCTACCAATTACATCTGCTGTTGACACCAGAACAAGCGAGGACCAGTGTATGTTGGGGGTGTTGGCCAGTTATTACAGCTGTGAGAAGTGGTGGTTATTGCACTCCTAAATTCTCCAGTGTATTGGTCTATACCCATCTCCTCATTGCATGTCTCCATGCCTATGGCCATCCTAATTCTTGGTCCATTACCAAGAATTCCATTAGTTAAAAAGTTCTACATTTGTTCAAAAAACTCATGGCAGTAGCAAGAAGGTTCAAGTCTCGTGAATAGTTGAATCTTCTATTCTGGAGAAGATGGCCAGAAAGAATTTTATGTTCTGTTCATTATGTGTATATGAAAGTGTTAATGCTCAAAACTTTTTTTAGCCAGCTGTTTTCCCAGTGATGCATTTAGATCAATCCCATGGTGGTCAGTCTTTCTGCCATAGACCTGCACAATCTGTGGTCAACAACTATGAGTTAAATGGGTAATCTTGATCAAATATCCTACTAGGGAATAAGGTGACCTGATCTGTTACATGTGCACTTGGCAGGTGAAGGCATCTATGTTGGTCCCATGTTCATATGTGTCCACATTGGTGAGAAAAATTATGTTTTAATACATGCTAATGGGCTTCTAGGAGCAATGGGGGCGTTGCCATTACACCTAGTCAATCTCCTAATCCTGCGCCCTCTGCACTTTGAGGGACAGGACCAGGTGTAATAAAATTTTCACTGCCTGGGCCTGTCAATCAAAATGGAGAGGAAATGGCAGTTCCTGAGAGAACAGATCCTCTAGGTGTAATGCTGGTTGATAAGGCCACGGCGCTCGTGTGAGTGCTGCGTCTTCCTTGGCGTTAATGAGCATGCTGTCTAGATTGCATCAGTAGTGCAGTGTAATTACAGCTTCCTCTCCCATTGAAGTGAATGGGGCAAACAGCTGTAATTACACTGCGCAGCCGCTACAAGGAAGACCAGTAACCACCGAAGGGAAAGATCATCAATACTCTGACCACTTTCACAGGTGGGGGTCTTCAGCTAAGGACCCTCATTTATTAGCTATTAGCAGTTAGAATGAGGATCTCTGTCTCTGGAGGACCTGAGAAGTATTACCTAGTTTCAATAAGAACTATGTAATGCCTGATTTTTCCTGTGGTGGCGCTGCAGGAGAATGGAGCACCTGCTGCTGGATTACCCCACAGATTGCTGGGGGCCCTCATAGTGGAACAGACTGTGACAACCCTTTAAATCCTGTATTGTGTCAGTTTAGGAAGAGTTATGGACACTAACACCAGATGGTAACACTATTGTATAAGCCAGCCATGCGGCGTGTGTAGTCAGAACCGATTGTATCACTCTAAAGGTTAAGACAAGACACAATAATACTACGTCCATACATTCTTCCCCTTTCTGTACACATTGTCTCCAAATTCTCATGTCCTTGACTTTGAAAATGGAAAGCCGAGAGTCTCTTATCAGGTTACGGAGCAGGATAGTCCGCCCCAGCGTGCCGCTCAATTTCAGGTGTTGAGCCATTTCTCTGTAAAATGCAAAATATATTTTTTACATCAGAGGCCAGTTCTATTTTTCGAAATGTCAGAATATTGGCTTCAGTCTTATTGGTGTATTGTATTACAACGTATCGGGTTGCTAAGGATGTGGTAAAGTGGAAGATTAGCGTGTAGGTAGACATTTTTTTTTTTTATCTATCCAAATGTATTACTATTATTGTATTCATTTTGACGAACTCTCCATATGCGATGGTCGTTATGCAAAGTAATGGTTTTTCGGTTCGTAGCCTTTTGTCTTAATATAGTTATGGCATTTTAGACGTTTTATTATCTTGTAATGTACAGTAGGGGATGCATTATCGTCTGAATAATTTATCAATACATTGAAAAGCTCCGTCGCAGACAGGGACGCGTACTACTGTTCTCTAATGCCAATTTACAGTTCTTGTTCCGCAGCTACAATATAACCTGTATTTGCATATCTAGTGAGATCTGTTTATACTTCTTTTAGCTGTGTATTCAGATATCGCCTGTGTATATGAAAAGCCAACCATGCACCCATTTGCCTACAGAGTCCACACACATCAGTTGGGTAAGTGGTCCCCCACCCTGACACTTACATCAGTCATTTCTTGCACTGTCCATACATTTATGATTGTGCTGTTGAATTTCTAGGTCAAGTTGTAAGTGGGTTCAGAATCAGGAATGGCAAGTGGACTTTAATTGGAAGGCAGAGCCCACAGCTACCACAGGTAGGCTGCTTATTTTACTGTACTTGGGCTTACTCATCCTGCTTTATCATATAGGCCAGGGATGGGCAAACTGCGGTTCTCCAGCTGTTGCAAAACTACAACTCCCAGTATGCAAAGACTGCTTACAGCTATCAGCCTACAGCAGGGCATGGTGGGAATTGTAGTTTTACAACAGCTGGAGGGCCGCAGTTTGCCCATCCCTGGTGTAGGTTAATAAGGTATCGTCTCCCTAGCTAAGACCCTGGACTGGGGTAATCCTTTTATGTTGTATTTAGTATGCAGAAAAAAGGGGCAAACTGGCGCTGGATCGGGCAGATGGTGGTGAATGACGTCACCTAGTCCATAGGGCAGACTGTGCTGACATTGAATATTTGGCACCAGTGCCGTTTCTAGAGGTAGTTACAATGATAATTATGGGAAGTGTGTATTTCGACCCATTCTTCATTTTTTTCCGGCTCTGCAAAATGATAGTGATAGATCCGATCTTCCTCTGATATTGGCTTTAGTGTGTGATACATATTAATTATATTAATGTTCTGCTATTCTGTAAGCAATGTGTTTTGTTATAGGCACAAATGTGACAATGGCATTTCACGGTGGGAGCCTCCACTTTTTTTTTATGGCTTGCGCCAGTTTCCTTTCTCGTAGAGGAGTGCGCCTCTAGAATTAAAATGCATGGCCATCTTCATATAAAGACTAAACATGTGCAAAAGAGAAAAGCTGATCATCAGCATTCATGCTTCAGAACTAACTTTCTGGTTTGCTCTAGGCATTTTACCCAGTAGAAGAGCCCCTTGAAATTCGTCCTGGAGATATTATAGCTACCAGGTGTCTCTTCACCGGTCAGGGCAGGACATCCAATACTTATATTGGGTAAGTTCAAGCATTAATATCATCTATATCTTAAATCTTCAGGTTTCATTGTATGAATATGAAAGTGAAATATTCATCATACTGAGCGCCGCGCATTAGAAATTATTATGTTCTTGGAAAAAATAAGTTTCTGTTCCGAAGCTTTAGACGCTCTACCAACTCCATAACATAAATATCCTATGGCAATCCTATGTGTAAGCAGCCTGTTCTGTTCCCTCTGTGCTGGGCGAGCATGAATAATAGATGTACTGCTGAGGGCACAGGTGGGTTATACATAGTGTGGAAATAGGTGCGGTACTGACACATACCGTTATTCCACTGCAGCACTGACGAAAGAGTATTCCAATGGGAATTACAGTAGTATAAATAAGGAGACCTAGAATATGTAGGAGCTTCCTTTTTTCATCTTGTGGAGAAATCATTAAACACCGACGGGACTGAGGTTAAAGACTGAACTGCTGATGTAATGTATAATTGTTCCTACTTGGAGAGTCCTCAGGCCATAGATGATGGCCTCCTCTGATGTCAAAGAAAACAATGATGGTGCAGAGTAATGCACTTTGTATTAACGAGAAATATAAGAGGGACAACTGTCATTGGGAGTATCCATGGATGTTATTACAGTAGAGTTGGGGGCGGTAGATGAACGGCTTCCTAACACTTCTGGTTTCATTTCTGTCGGGGGATATATGAATCTGACAGGATGGATATTTCCTTTTAATTTCCAAATTACTAGATATTGGGTCACCGTTACCACTGAGTACAGAGTGCTTCCTCGTATTGGGGTATTTATATACAGTGGAAGACCGTCCGTCCTCCTAGAGGGATTATTGCACCCTACCATCTTATTTCATCTGTGCTGCTGCCATTTGTGTTGAATATATATATATTTAGCGCAGTGGTTAAAGTTTTTGCCTTATATGTAGATGGCGATGAGTTTGAAAACAGGCAGAAACACTTAAAAAATAGGGTGTTCTCGAGCATACTGACAGCCTTTATCTTGATAGCACTGACTCCATACATGGACACAGCCATATATAGAGTCAGAGCAGGGACTCCCAGAAGCACTGACTCCATATATGGACATAGAGCAGGGACTCCTAAGCCATATATGGAGTCAGAGCAGGGACTCCCAGAAGCACTGACTCCATATATGGACATATAGCAGGGACTCCTAAGCCATATATGGAGTTAGAGCAGGGACTCCCAGAAGCACTGACTCCATATATGGACATGGAGCAGGGACTCCTAAGCCATATATGGAGTTAGAGCAGGGACTCCCAGAAGCACTGACTCCATATATGGACATATAGCAGGGACTCCTAAGCCATATATGGAGTTAGAGCAGGGACTCCCAGAAGCACTGACTCCATATATGGACATGGAGCAGGGACTCCTAAGCCATATATGGAGTTAGAGCAGGGACTCCCAGAAGCACTGACTCCATATATGGACATGGAGCAGGGACTGCTAAGCCATATGTGGAGTCAGAGAAGGGACTCCTAAGCCATATATGGAGTCAGAGCAGGGACTCCCAGAAGCACTGACTCCATATATGGACATGGAGCAGGGACTGCTAAGCCATATGTGGAGTCAGAGAAGGGACTCCTAAGCCATATATGGAGTCAGAGCAGGGACTCCCAGAAGCACTGACTCCATATATGAACATGGAGCAGGGACTGCTAAGCCATATGTGGAGTCAGAGAAGGGACTCCTAAGCAGCTGTAGATGCCAGCAGGCTGGTTCTCCTCCTATGCTATGCTGTGATCTGTTCCTTCCAATTCTAAGCGGCTGACTGAGGAACCATTGATGTTGTCTAACAAAGTTACCGGCAATAATTATTACCAGAGAAAACAAAATACAGGTACTGGTAATGTAAGCAAAATACCGGCCTGGCTGGGGGGATACCAGCCAAGGCGCCAACCCTGACCGTAGCCCTAAAGGGTAGACTTATTTACATCACGAGGGTTGTATTCATGGCTGCTGCTCTACATATTACTGGAGCAAATTTCCAGATGATGTAAAGAGACGTCTAATTAGGGATTAAATTGGATCAGCATGGAATGTCTTTGATTTTATTCCCACACGGGCTACACTTTGCACAAGATTGTGTTATGCTTAAATGGTCACGAAGGAAACATATGCCATTTCATCAGATCCATTGTTGAAATGTTTCGATGTATGTAGCAGAATAAAATCCAGATTTTTATGAACTAGATTTGACAATTTTTTTACCATATGCTCAGCATATGCACAGCAGCAGGCACATATAGACCTGGAAGATGAGGCAGAAAGCTTTGCAAGCATCATTGGTTTTATGGACATTTGGGACTTGAGTATTAAAATACCCCACAGATACCAAACCAGTGAAGTTGAGTATTAATTCTGAAGATTATTTTTCAGCAGTAAGCTGTGGAGGGCCATTGAAGGCCCTAAATAGCTTGAATAAAGAGCACCTTCACAATTCTGTTCATCCAATGCTTACGTAAATCTGGTTGGGAAAATGCTATGCAGGAATCCTTTTTTTTCCGCTGCAGGGTAAATGTTATATTACGTAGCGTCCATTTAAATGAATAGATGCCCATGTAAAATGTGGTAGCAGCAAGAGCCACTTGTTGCAGGGGCCCTCCACTCTAGTAACATAGTAGATAAGACCAAAAAAAGACATTTGTCCATCCAGCTCGGCCTGTTTCCTACAAGTTGATCCAGAGGAAGGCAAAAAAAACCCTGTGAGGCAGAAGCCAATTTTCCCAATTTAAGGGGAAAAAAATTCCTTCCCGACTCCAATCAGGCAATCAGAATAACTCCCTGGATCAACAACCCCTCTCTAGTAGCTGTAGCCTGTAATATTATTACACTCCAGAAATACATCCAGTCCCCTCTTGAATTCCTTTATTGTACTCACCATCACCACCTCCTCAGGCAGAGAGTTCCATAGTCTCACTGCTCTTACCGTGAAGAATCCTCTTCTATGTTTGTGTACAAACCTTCTTTCCTCCAGACGCAGAGGATGTCCCCTTGTCACAGTCACAGTCCTGGGGATAAATAGATGATGGGAGAGATCTCTGTACTGACCCCTGATATATTTATACATAGTTATTAGATCTCCCCTCAGTCATCTTTTTTCTAAAGTGAATAACCCTAATTTTGATAACCTTTCAGGGTACTGTAGTTGCCCCATTCCAGTTATTACTTTAGTTGCCCTCCTCTGAACCCTCTCCAGCTCTGCTATGTCTGTCTTGTTCACAGGAGCCCAGAACTGTACACTGTACTCCATGTGTGGTCTGACTAGTGATATGTAAAGTGGTAGGACTATGTTCTCATCACGGGCATCTATGCCCCTTTTGATGCAACCCAATATCTCATTGGCTGCCGACACTGTTTTTTGCAGCTTAATTTGCTGTTTATTAAAATTCCTAGATCCTTTTCCATGTCAGTGGCCTTATAAGGTCTATGTGCCCTAGTAGGGAGTTCATTTTCTATCTTAAAGCATTTTTATATGGCACTATCAGAATTATCCGGCTTCGTACGGGTTTATTTCATTTGTTGCTTATGTGTGTGTGGCTAAAAGATATCTACAGTGTCCCTCATAACAGTGTCATCCATGGTGTACCCCATAACAGTGTCATTCACAGTGCCCCCCCATAACAGTGACATCCACAGTGCCCCTCCATAACAGTAACATTCACAGTGCCCCCATGACAGTAATTTCCACAGTGCCCCCATAACGGTGACATCTGCAGTGCCTCTATAACAGTGTCATTCACAGTGCCCCCCCATAACAGTGTCATCCACAGTGCCCCCCCTAACAGTGTCAGCCACAGTCCCCCCCATAACAGTGTCATCCACGGTGCCCCCCCATAACAGTGTCATCCACGGTGCCCCCATAACAGTGACATCCACGGTGCCCCCATAACAGTGACATCCACGGTGTCCCCCATAACAGTGACATCCACGGTGCCCCCCCATAACAGTGACATCCACGGTGTCCCCCCATAACAGTGACATCCACGGTGCCCCCCCATAACAGTGTCATCCATGGTGCCTCCCCATAAGTGTCATCCACGGTGCCTCCCCATAAGGCCTCATGCACACGACCGTTTTTTTATGCTGTCCGCAAAAAGGGGTTCTGTTGTTCAGTGATCCGTGTCCGTTTTTGCCTTCCGTTGTGTTTCTGTGTGTCTTCCGTTTTTTTTTAGCGGACATGACCCAAAAGATTTTACCAAACGACAGGCTGACAATTTTTCCCAAGTGCCTGCCAAGAGATTCGCAAAAAAAACGGACACGGAACGCGGATGACACACGGATGGCCATCCGCATTTTTCACGGACCCATTGACTTGAATGGGTCCGTGAACCGTTTTTCACGGACAAGAATAGGACAGGTTATATTTTTTTGACGGACTGGAATCACGGACCACGGACGCGGAGGACAAACGGTGCATTTGCCGAGGTTTCCACGGACCCATTGAAAACCAATGGGTCCGCAGAAAATCACGAAAAACGGAGCAACGGACACGGAATCAAACAACGGTCATGTGCATGAGGCCTAAGTGTCATCCACAGTGCCCCCCATAAGTGTCATCCACAGTGCCCCCCATAAGTGTCATCCACAGTGCCCCCCATAAGTGTCATCCACAGTGCCCCCCATAAGTGTCATCCACAGTGCCCCCCCATAACGGTGTCATCCACGGTGCCCCCCCATAGCAGTGTCATCCACAGTGCCCCCCCATAGCAGTGTCATCCACAGTGCCCCCCCATAGCAGTGTCATCCACAGTGCCCCCCCATAACAGTGTCATCCACAGTGCCCCCCCATAACAGTGACATCCACGGTGCTCCCATAGCAGTGTCATCCACAGTGCCCCCCCATAACAGTGACATCCACGGTGCTCCCATAGCAGTGTCATCCACAGTGCCCCCCCATAACAGTGTCATCCACGGTGCCTCCCCATAACTGTGTCATCCACGGTGCTCCCCCATAACAGTGACATCCATGGTGCTCCCATAGCAGTGTCATCCACAGTGCCCCCCCATAACAGTGTCATCCACGGTGCCTCCCCATAACTGTGTCATCCACGGTGCTCCCCCATAACAGTGTCATCCACAGTGCCCCCCATAAGTGTCATCCACAGTGCCCCCATAAGTGTCATCCACAGTGCCCCCATAAGTGTCATCCACAGTGCCCCCATAAGTGTCATCCACAGTGCCCCCATAAGTGTCATCCACAGTGCCCCCCATAACGGTGTCATCCACGGTGCCCCCATAGCAGTGTCATCCACAGTGCCCCCCATAGCAGTGTCATCCACAGTGCCCCCATAGCAGTGTCATCCACAGTGCCCCCCATAACAGTGTCATCCACAGTGCCCCCATAACAGTGACATCCACGGTGCTCCCATAGCAGTGTCATCCACAGTGCCCCCATAACAGTGACATCCACGGTGCTCCCATAGCAGTGTCATCCACAGTGCCCCCATAACAGTGTCATCCACGGTGCCTCCCCATAACTGTGTCATCCACGGTGCTCCCCATAACAGTGACATCCATGGTGCTCCCATAGCAGTGTCATCCACAGTGCCCCCCCATAACAGTGTCATCCACGGTGCCTCCCCATAACTGTGTCATCCACGGTGCTCCCCCATAACAGCGTCATCCATGGTGCTCCCATAGCAGTGACATCCACAGTGCTCCCCCCCATAACAGTGTCATCCACAGTGCCCCCCCATAACGGTGTCATCCACAGTGCCCCCCATAACAGTGACGTCCACAGTGCCCCCCCATAACGGTGTCATCCACAGTGCCCCCCCATGACAGTGACATCCACGGTGCCCCCCCATAACAGTGTCATCCACGGTGCCCCCCCATAAGTGTCATCCACGGTGCCCCCCAATAAGTGTCATCCACGGTGCCCCCCCATAAGTGTCATCCACGGTGCCCCCATAAGTGTCATCCACGGTGCCCCCATAAGTGTCATCCACGGTGCCCCCCATAAGTGTCATCCACGGTGCCCCCATAAGTGTCATCCACAGTGCCCCCATAAGTGTCATCCACAGTGCCCCCATAACAGTGTCATCCACGGTGCTCCCATAGCAGTGTCATCCACAGTGCCCCCCCCAATAACAGTGTCATCCACAGTGCCCCCCCATAACTGTGTCATCCACGGTGCTCCCCCATAAGTGTCATCCACAGTGCCCCCCCATAACAGTGTCATCCATGGTGCTCCCATAGCAGTGACATTCACAGTGCCCCCCATAACAGTGTCATCCAAAGTGCTCCCCCATAACAGTGTCATCCAAAGTGCCCCCATAACGGAGTCATCCACAGTGCCCCCATAACGGTGTCATCCACAGTGCCCCCATAACGGTGTCATCCACAGTGCCCCCCCATAACAGTGTCATCCACAGTGCCCCCCCATAACAGTGTCATCCACAGTGCCCCCCCATAACAGTGTCATCCACAGTGCCCCCCCATAACGGTGTCATCCACAAAATTATCTGATTATAAAATATATATATATATTTTATAAATTATTGTGATGCCTCATGCTACATTGTAGCTGAATCGCCTTCTCCCGCCATCGGGCCCCCAGGAGCAGGCATGTGCACTTGACTTAAAGGTCAGTGACTACTGTAGGGTTTTAGTAGAAGCAAAATTTGATTCCAAATTGCCAGTGATTGATGGTGTCAAACAGACATCGCTCCTTCCTGCCTTTAGCCCGGGGAAAGCAAGAGAATCCTGGCATGTCTGCCATCTCCGCCGGCTTTGTGAACGTGATTTCCCCTTCTGTTATTTTCCCCATAAGTCTGGCATTTTGTGTAAAAAAAAAAATATTGTGTTGCCTGCATGCAGGAAAATCAGTGGCATTACAATAGTTGTCTGAAACGTTTGTGCCGGGAGCTCGTCTCCTGAGCGCCGCGCGTTTGTCTGCTCGTGTAGGGAGAAAGCAATTAAAGTGACAGGCCTTGCGCGTCCACAGAGGGAGGCAGAGCCATTTTCACAGCATCAGTAGCAAGGGCAGAGGCTGGCGACTGACTCATGTGGTCTCTCGGGGGCTCTGCTTTCATGGCAGGGAAGAAACCAATTCCCTCTCTTGTAGCCCTGGTGCTCTCTGCCTCTCATTACTGTTGCTATGGTAAATAAGTGAATTCTGCTAGACGGCACTGGAAACGAGAGCGGCGAAAAATACCCCCCACATTCCTCCTACTTTATATATATTTTAAGACCACTAATGTGCTTTGTCAAGGAAATCCATTTTCTTTCTAGGATAATAATGAGATTTTTTGCGGCGGTGATATGATGTCTGGTCGTTCCCGCGTGCCTCACGTAATATTCAATGGTACTGTCACAGGACGGGAATTGCTGGTTAGAGCTAGCAGGTAGCCGATAGTGGCTGAAATATCATTTCATAATACGTGATGGCCTATGATGTGGAGAAGGTTAACCACTTAATTGCCGGCGGCAAAAAAATGTAACCTGATATTCCTGGTATCAGAATGTGTGTATTTTCCATGCTGAATACAGGAAATAGCGGGACCTAGCCGCACTTCTCCGTATTGTCTAAAGATGATTGCTAACGAGCCTTCATGCGAACACTCGTTAGCGATTATCTGGCGGTGTAAATATGTGAAAACGCTTGTTCGTTGGGTAATTGAATTGTATGTGCGCACACAAAAATTATTGTTTACCGGCAGCGTAAACACGCTCTGCTGCCGGCAAACAACGAGTCAGTATGGGGAGGAGCGATGGTATTAGCGATGATTCCGCCCCATCCTGGGGAGGAGATCGCTGCTTGTAAACGCTTCCTTCCCGACATCTACTGCTCTGTTGTCCCAAGTAAAGGGACCTTCAGGAAATGCCACTTCCATGGTTGCTCTCCACCTTATGATTACTGACCTTACCCAGGTAGTCAGACGCCCATTTACAGGCGATTGGCATCCTTAAAGGCAGTCTGTCGGGTAACTTAACTAGTGTAACTACCACCAGTGTCCGTCAGAACATTGTAAAGGCATCATCACCACACCTTTTATGTCAGTTTGGGGAGCAGCCAATGGCAGATGGGGACGAGCCTCCCTAGCATCGCTTCTCCCCTACAGCGGGGTAAGTATACTACCTGTGAGGGGCCCGGCACATGGGGGGGCTGTTTGAGAACTTGGATAACCCCTTTAAACTGTCAGTTGTGCCCCCCCCCATCTGATTGAAATGGTTGCTGTAAATATGGATTGCATTTTTCCACTCATAGAGACAGTGATCCGTCACCATTATTTTTATAAACTGAGGCCGGTCAGATACTTTTCTTGTTTCGCTGGTTACATCGGGTTCTATGACATTGACCTTCATCCTTCTTTTGTAACAGAGGAACGTCAAGCGATGAAATGTGCAACCTGTACATTATGTATTACATGGATGCTGCCCGGGCCAGTTCATACATGACATGTGTACGGACAGGGGACGCCAAACTATTTCAAGACATCCCTGCAATAGCCAATATTCCTGTGCCTGTTGACCCTGATATGGTGATGATGGCGCATGGCCATCACCATGGTAAGAATTTCACATATATCATCACTGCTAAGTGATATATTTTTTACTACTGTGTATCATGAGAAAAAAAGCTAAGTTTAAAAAAAAATTCTTTGCAAGGTATGAAGGAACCAGAAGCAAGAAATATACAGAAGCAACCTAAGCGAGAGGAGGAAGAAGTGTTAGATCAGGGTATGTATGGTATCAATATCCATATTAATAGCATATACTATACCGCCTTACCCAATCTAACCATCTACAGTAATTGTATGAATACATGTTCTTTTCTTTACCTGCCGACTCTCTGTAAATGTCCATAAGCTTTTTCTGTACTCGCAAAATCCATTGAAGACGCATTTACACTGCCCCGAGCGGGCAATTATCAGGGAGGAAGCGTTCCTTCTCGACAATTGCCTGCTGGTGAGTGTAGATAAAGAGCTGCGTTTACATGGGGCACGGGCGACCGCTACTGCTATTGTGCGTCCCCGTACAAAATCATTGTGTCTAAAATTATGATTGATCTTTACACCCGATGAATGAGTATTTCATGGGGATCTGCGCAACCTTTACATGGTGTCGGGAACAAGTGTTCATTCCTGATAATGTGCCCAAAAAGTAGGCAGTATAAATGCACCATTAGACTAGTATTGTAAATAGGAGGGGGTATGTAGCTGCAGGTTGTATCTGTAAGTGAGGATGCATGCTGTGAGAGGGGAGAGGGAGCACAACGCATTTGCTCCAAATTATCAGGAAGGCTTGTATTATTGGATATATGTGAATGTGACCCATATGATGTCCCCAGGTGAATGGGTAAGTACAAGGGCGATCACAGGTTTCATATTGTGAAAGCCGGATGTATTTTGCAAAGTGAAAAACTCAGCTCTGCTACATCAGTGTGGTTGTCTGGTCACGTACATAGGACGTAAGGATAGGATGACTCAATTCTGCAGAAATGTATAAGAATAACCTATTTGGAGCACCAAGGCCGCAAGTCTCTTAACATGTTGAGTAGACGTGCAGTTTCTATGGCAATACCACAGTCATCTGGTCACTTTTAAAGCGGTAACATAGGGAGGTTTGCTCTCCAGGGAGATGTATGTCTGATGTCAAATCGCAATTGTGTTAAAAATTTAAACTGATCTCGCTTTTAAGATGGTAAATGTGATCAGTCTATAAGAAGACTCCGGCAAAGTGCAGTACCTTGCTGTTTATTCCTGTTGCTCAAGGCTTATTTGTACGGTCTTGTCATACGTTCCCTGGTCCTCCTTACTTCAGGCTGTAAAGGATCGTACTCCTGAAAGGCTGCAGAGAAGCTGTCTGTGACGTCGCCTTATCCTCGTGTCTCCAGTGTTGGGGTACATTCACACGACCGTAAGTGTTTTGTGGTCTGTAAAAGGCCAGCCCCATGATAGAAATGCCTATTCTTGTCTGCAATTGCAGACAAGAAGAGGACATGCTCTATCTTTGTTGCGGGGCTGCGGAACAGGACTATGGATGCGGAATGCACACGGTGTGCTGTCTGCATCTTCTGCGGCCCCATTGGAGTTAATGGGCCCGCACCATTTTGTGGAACAGATGCAGACTCCTGTGAATTGACCCTAAATTAATAAAAATGTAAAATAATTTTAAATTAAAAATAAGTCTTCTGCTATCATATATAAATATATGTTCTTAAAATACTGACAAGAATGATAATTAGGCTCCATTCACACGTCCGCAAATGGGTCCGCATCCGTTCCACAATTCTGCGGAACGGGTGCGGACCCATTCATTCTCAATGGGGCTGGACGTGAAGCGGAGAACACACTATGTGCTCTCCCCTTCCGCATTTGCGGAGTGCGGCCCGAACTTCCGGTCTGTGGCTCCGCAAAAGATAAAACATGTCCTATTCTTGTCTGCATCCTGCGGACAAGAATAGGCATTTCTATGGGGGGTGCCGGCCGGGTGTGTTGCGGATCCGCAACACACCACTGACGTGTGAATAGACCCTTAATAAGGAAGATGATATTCATACCTACCATGGTTCAACACTTTCCAGCTGCATATCCCTGTCCTTCATCTCAATTTCCATTGGGTCTTGAAACCCGATTTACTCAATAACCAATAATTATAATAAGCGCCTTCTTTCCATGGCTTGGTCCAGACCTATTGATGTGGTGGATAAAAGCTGGAGGGTTCTCTAGGATTACAAAAGCATGGCTTATTTTATTTTTAGTTTAGTTTTTTTGTAGAAATGATGCCACGCCTGTCTTTGGCTTGTGCCTGGTATTGCAACTTGGCTCCAGTGACGTGAATGGGGATAAGCTGTAATACCATTTACAACCTGTGGACAGGGCAGCACTGTTTTAAGACAAAAAGCAGCCATTGGATTTAAATGAAGAGTATTTATACTACAATAAAAAGGGCTAAACTTTAGTCAATTTTGATCAGTTTTGATTACCCGGTTGCATATGCTCTAATAGAGGGGATCTGCCAATTGTTACTCTCTCTTTAAAAGAATTGAGAAGGAGGAAGAAGGGATAGCGCACATAGGGAGTACCGCACGGCAAGTGGAGGAGTGCCAAGATGTCAGGTACTCACCAGGCTAGGTTGCGCTGGAGGCACAACTCTCGGCGGGCTTGTAATAAAATATACTGTTGATATGCCAGATATGTTCAGATGCTGCTCGGCCAGGGATCTGGATTTCTCATCTAAAAGTTAGAATTTAAACATTGCTTCTCGTAGTGGCTGTCATTATGCCACTGGCATCCATCCATGACATAGATGACTAATGATTTCAATTGACCCTCATGTAATGCTTCACTTTACATGCAGCATCACCGCAATTAAGGCAGAACAGGGCTCAGGAACTGCACAAAAAAGTTTAACGAAACCCGACCCTTAAAGGGAACCTGTCACCAAAAAATGCAGTGCAATCTGCAGGCCGCATGTTATAGAGCAGGAGGAACTGAGCAGGTTAATATATAGTAAAGATTCAGTAAAACCTGTAATTTTTACATTTATATCTGCAGTCCTGTGAAGAGCTATCGGTACAGGCGGGAGGGATTACCAGTGACTGACAGCTATCTCTTATGCACACTTTTATACACACAGTGCTGTCAATCACTGATAACCCCTCCCTCCTGTACCGATGCTGTTTCACAGGAGGTGGAAAAAGCAAATAATTTAATGTATAAACTACCGGTTTTACTGAATCTTTTCCTACAAAAATGTATACTGGTAGCATTCTGCTCGGACAAGCATAGAACAGGAAACTGTCTGCACTTGATCATTGACTTCCCTGCAGTTAGTATTGGCCTTGCTGTACTTACTGCGCATGCGCCGAGTCCTGTAACTTCAGTGGCCAGGCAGGAGAAGTTCTATGCTGATCATGAAGTCGCAGAGGAAGGCGTAGACTAGATGGCGGAAGGGGAGGTACTGTGATAGAGTTAAAAGGCAGGCTTGAGCTCTTGAAGTAGACCAAAGGCTTGGGTTCCTGGAACTGTTATTCACACCCCATTGGGCACTTTGAGGCCTCATTAGCTTACCAATTAAACTGCAATTTCTGTAGCTCTAAACGAAGGCTAATACTAACAAAGGTATGTGGTACGGCAACACGTACACGCGTTTTTTGGAAGAAGTTTTGAGGCATATCTACCTGCAGGCTTTTCAGTCAAAGCCAGAGGTGGATCCACCAGGGTGGAGAAGTATGTTCTTTCCTTTATATCTCCAATTACCTTCAAATCCTCTTTTGGCTTTGGTAGAAAACCCTGCCGGAAGACTCTGTGTGGCTGTACCCTTTGGATATGTTGAGCAGCACTACATAGCGCTGCCAAGGGTTAAATAGAGTTTCTTCCCTAAATAGCAATAGCAGTCACACTAAAATAACTTTCCCTTTTCTGATGCAGTTTTATTTCCTAAGGCAGCTATCACTTCATACTTTTTCATGTTTTTTCCTCATTTTTATTAATATACATTGTTTCCATTGTACTATATTTTTTATTGTACATTATGTGCCCCAGAAACCATAACAGACATGGAGGACATTCAGACTTCAGATGAAAGTGATATAGTAAGCTTTCATGTGCGTTTGCACTCCTGAGTAGAGTTGAGCGAACTTGTATTTTAAGTTCGGCGTCCATAGGTTCGGGTTATCGAAGAATCCGGTTATGGATTCCGCTACCACGGACCATAACGGCATTTGGAATCCATAAGGGGATTCTTCAATGAACCCGAACCTTGGACAACACTAAGGACCTGGGGTGATGTCACCGTCATGTGATCAGTGCAGGGGGCGTGGCTCTGTACTGGATCACTTCTTATCCAATCCAGTGCTGAGCCACGCCCCCTGCACTGATCACATGACCGTGACATCACCCCAGGTCCTTAGTGTTGTCCAAGGTTCGGGTTCATTGAAGAATCCCCTTATGGATTCCAAATGCCGTTATGGTCCGTGGTAGCGGAATCCATAACGGGATTCTTCGATAACCCCAACCCGAACCTGTGGACGCCGAACTTAAAATACAAGTTCGCTCAACTCTACTCCTGAGCTTTACAGAACAAGAAGCTGAAGACCAGGTTTGTGTTACATGCCCCTGCATCAGAGGCCATTGTCAGGACAGGAACAAGCGGGGCTTTTCTGGGAGAAGACATGGGTGACATGTGACAATGCAGAAGATCTATCACTATAGTATATATTACTAATTTACACACTCTTTGGTACACATTATATATAAAGTGAAGTTATGTCCTGTTCCTGAAGGCCTACTCACAGGGCAGAATAGTTCAGTGTGGTGACTATACTCACAAGCAGAGCAGATATAATGCTAAGGTCCACCAGCTATGCCATGTGGAAGGCCCCAGTGATCATCTCTTGTAATCTGTCACTCGATCACCTAGACACTCATCCTTTTCCTTATTAATTGCAAGAGCAGAGGCCTTAAACCAATCTGTACTTTTACTATAGCATGGGTTTAAAGCCCAGGTCTTGTACAGTACATGTATCATGCATGGGCATTAACAATGCCCTCCGAGTGAAATGAAAAAAAAAAAAAAAAGCCATAACCCCCTCTGGTTCCCCGCTGGTTTGCTCCTCCTGGTCCTATCTGAACCCACAGGACATGAAGATGCCTGCTCAGCCAATCGCCAGCAGCAGTGGTGAGCCGCCTTTGCTGGTTATTGGCTAGCAGGCATTTTCGGCAATTACTTGCATCGCGCTGTGACCAGGAAGACGAGACCAGTGGGGCCCATCATCACAGGAGCAGCAGTGGATCGGTGAGGGTCAGTATGGCTTCTTAAATTTTTTTTTTTTATAACCCACTTTGAGACATTCCCCAATAATTGTACCTGCCTGCAGTGTTGGCTCAAGTCTGTAACATTCAGAAGTAGCAGAGCTCTATTAGTTGTTTCTCAGTCTGAGATAGCATCTGTTTTCCGCCCCATTTCCCATCTGATCACAGTCACTTTTAAATGACTGCTATTTCCCTACGGCGCTGCTGTTGAGTACAAATAAGAGCTACCTGCCTTAGCCCTTACACCATGTGCAAAACCACTATAACAACTAAAAGTACTCGCACTTGTGCACACTCAAGATTGCTGGCTCGATTATATTCTAATACTATACCCCAAGGATTGCTACGTAGAGCCAGTACCACTAGAGTAGAGCACTCGTCATGTGTAACAGTTGCCTGCTCTGTTTTAGTACATTATTTCTCGCATGCCCGGTGCTTCTGTCCCACAAGCCTCGGCCGGCGGCTAGATATTTGGGGTGGAAGCCCACAGGTATGTAGACAGATATGATGTTACACTCTTTGGATGAATGCTTGTGAGGTACAAATTCCTTTCCCAATGCGTTTTGGAATTCACAGATTCCTTTTTTGGGGTAGAGGCTGTTCCTTTTCACTATATATATGTATATAGGCTCCGCACTTTCCAGGACATGCTCTATAATGAAATTGCATATGGCAAATCTTATAGATAAACTCAATTATGTGAATGTAAGGTCGTCACAATAGGATGTCAGTCTTTTCTATGTGTTCTGCCTCCTATCCTTTACTTTACTTGGGTCTGTCTTAAAGGGAACCTGTCATCAACTTTGTGCTGCCCATACTAACGGCAGCATAAGGTTGCCTGAGCATCAAAGGTTCTTTTGTCCTGAAAAGGTTGCTGATATCTCGGCTTGTGTTCCTGACTCGTGCTTGTGTTTCTGGACTCTGCTACCTGTTTGATGCTTGCCTGCTTTTCCTCGACTCTCTTGTTGCCGACCCGGATTGCCTGACCTGTACCTGTGCTGCCTGCCCTGACCCATTGCTTGTTTGACTTTGCTTCTGCTTCATCCTTCGGTCCTGCAGCGTCGCTCCTGGTTACGACTCTGCCTACATCGTATTGTGAAGAGATTAACGTCATTATGGTTGAATATTCACATCATTGAGTTTATCTAAGAGATTAGCCGTATCTGAATCCAATATAAAGCATGCAGGTGTCCAGGGAAGTGCGGAGCCTCTGACAAAAAAAATCGGTGAATTCCAAAACTCGTTTGGATGGATGCTTGCGGGGTACGAAGCTGTCTTTTTAAAGAGTGTGACATCACATAGAAGTCTGAGACAGCTGTGGGCTTCCACCCGAATGATCAAGCTGCCAGCGGGGGCTTCCAGCTTGGTGAGTGGAACTGGAAACTTAGCATATAACCCTTTTTGGCGGTTTCACCAGATAATAGTGCTTTTGGGATAGAGGAACCAGGTATGAGAGAATTAGGCCTCTTTCACAAATTAGGCCTCTTTCACACAGGCGTTGTTTGACGCCCGGGTGTTTGACGCCCGGATAAGAGGCGGGTGCGTTGCGGGAAAATGCACGATTTTTCTGCACGTGTACAAACAGTTGTAATGCGTTTTGCAAGCGGGTGAGAAAAATCGGCATGTTTGGTACCCAGACCTGAAGCCGGACTCACCTCCTCCAATTGATCGCGTAGCTGCCGATCTCCTGTTCTTCAGCTGGGGTGGGGTAAAGGACCTTCGGTGACGTCACCGGGTCACATGGTCCAATCGTGGAAGCAGGTGATTGGACCATGTGACCCAGTGATGTCACTGAGGGTCCTTTACAACCCCCTCCCCCCCAGCTGAAGACAGAACAGGAGACCGGCAGCTACGCGATCAATTGGAGGAGGTGAGTTAATATTTTTTTTTGTATTTTTAACCCTCTATTGCCCTTTTAACTTAGCATTCTGTATTTAGAATGGTATTATTTTCCTTTATAACCATGTTATAAGGGAAAATAATGAAGATCGGGTCCTCCTCCCGATCGTCTCCTAGCAACCATGCGGGAAAATCGCACCGCATCCGCACTTGCTTGCGGATGCTTGCGATTTTCCTGCAGCCCCATTCACTTCTATAGGGCCTGCTTTGCCTGAAAAATGCAGAATATAGAACATGCTGTGATTTTTTCACACAACGCTAAAGTGATGCGGGAAAATCACCGCTCATGTACACAGCCCCATAGAAATGAATGGGTCCGGATTCAGTGCGGGTACAAGGCGTTCACATCAAGCATTGCACCAGTGCGGAAGTCACGCCCGTGTGAATGGGGCCTTACTGTACTAAAACAGAGCCAGTAATTAACTGCTACACATGCGCTCGATTCTAGTACTGTTGCCGTTACACAGTGAACCTTGGTGTATATAATATTCGCATATAATCAAGCCAGCAATCTTGAATGTATTAGTGTGGAAACACAAGTGTTTTTAGTTGTTGTGTGGCTTCATACAGCACAATATTTACTGTGCTACAATATGCTACTTGTATAGCTCTGCCAGATATGTATAGTATGTGCGAAGTTAGTGGGATATCAGTGTGTTGCTGAAAGAGGCAAGATATTGTGCTTGAATTATTTATGTTCACTTTTTTGTTTCTTTTGCTTGATTGAGCAGCTGCTATAGTCTTTAGGCATGCATTCATTTTGGCATTCAGCAAGTGCTTTCCCACCAGTGTGTCCCTTGTACTGCATGGCCGAATCTCCGTAATGATGCAGACTTGGAAAGAGGGCAGCATTGAAATGATAATACTCTCCTATAACAATGGATACCGCGTAGGTGATGCAAATTCTCTAGCGGTTACATGTCACTCTGTATATCTTTTTAGACATCCATTTATAAAATCTCAACTTTTTCTTATTTATTCCATTTACAGTGAGATCATTATGTGTTGATATAATCAATTAGATTCGATTCTTTGTAAAGCATTTTATTATAGCTTTCATTTATCTCTCTGCTAATATTTTTCTGTTTCTGCTGTATCGGCATTTTCCCTGCTTGACTTTTCATCAATTTCAATTCTTAGTCTAGTATATCACATTAAATAGTATAAAGGTAATGGTGTACATTGATTTGTTGGGAGAATTTAGCATACAGTGCCATGTCAGATTTATACTACCATGTCGCGTTTTAACATGTACGAATGCAACATTTTTATGGAGAGGTTTCCACGTTCGTTGGTGCCAAAAGCAGCACCATTTTTATATAGGTAATATGTGAACAGCATTACCATTCCCTTTGAAAACATATAAATGGTCGTAAAGGGGTTGTGTCATCTCAAGCATTGGTGGCAAATTGCTGATAGGTGCAGTCCCACTTCTGGGGCACATACCTGTCTCTAGAATGGAGCATGCAAATCGAAGAACATTGGACCACGCATGCGCGGTCGTCCTCCATTTCTATAGGACTGCTGAAAATAGCCGCTCAGCTATTTTTCGCACTCCAGTAGAAATGAATGAGGTGAATCAACCCCTTTAACAGTTGATGACCTATCCCTGTGGTAGGTCATCAGTATTAGATCAGGGAGGGTCTGACACACCACTGTCTATCAGCTTTTTGGGACTAGCTCTGGCACTGGAACTAGACATCGCTGTCCGCTATGTAGCGGACGGAACGGGTAACTGACGTAACCAGCATCCATCTACACACCATGGATGGAACTGTGTATTTTTGGCGCAGGGGCTACTCTCATACAGCTGATCAGGAGGGGTGTGGGATGTTGGACCTTGCCGATCTGATGCTAGGGATAGATCATCAAATGTTAAACCCCTTTAATGGTCTAAAGTAATATAGATAGGAGATAATGCCCAAGATCTCTGGTGGTCTAGGACAGTAAAGAGTCAGCATTAATAGCTACGGTGCACTTGGGTGGTGGTCTTAGCACTGCTGGTTTAGGATGGCGAGTCACTTTTTATAATATGACATGATTTTGGACATTTAAAGGTCTAAGCAGTACATATAATTACATAAATAAGCACAGATTTTCACAATGATCAAATAATATATCTTTTTAGTAGCTGGAGCTCTTATTTTCAGTTTCAGAGCTCCAAATCCCATGTTCTCTTCGCATAGCCATAAAACTCCCACTTAATTAGACGGAACAAAATAGATAGATTATCATATTAACTTCAAAATTTCATATAATAGAGAATAGTTTAACTAGCAAATTCCTAAATCCGTTAATTTACAAAATATGGCTGCATCCACCTCAAAATGAGTTGTGAAGTCATGGCCACTAGGGGGTCTCCCTTCCACCTAATTGGCAGTTCATTGCCTGTTGTCAGGCAAGATCCAACTCTAATAACAGAGACTCTGAAGACGGCTGAGAGGAAGTGGGGCGTGTCAGGGCTAGCTGACATCATGACCCTGATAAAATAACTGCTTGTATGCTGCATCTAAAGATTATAGGAGCGTCTTGCTTGTCTGTAAGTTTGAGTTATCCCTCTTTATCAGATTTCAGAGTTCCCTAGAAGTAAACAAACATAATGGGAGGTAAGAGCAGTGAGGTCACTGCAAACAGTAGCTTCAACTGAAGGGAGACACCCACTGCTTCAGAGTGAAATGCATCTAGCTGTGCAGCTGAAACGGAATAATGTGGCTGAAAGAGGCTTTATAGACGCTCAAAAAACACCAGTTTACATACAGTTATAATTGTATAAAGAAGCCTAGCTATTATGCAAACTTTTTTGAAAAACCTTCTATTTTTTACCATAAAATACATAAAATAGAGCAAAAAAACAAAACCATAATTTCAATCCATATGAAACTGGATGTAGGGACCGATCTCCAATGTTTTTCTGCCATCATAAATGACAGACTGTCTTTCTCAACCCTGCTCAAGCCCGTATTTGGTGAAATTCCTAGGGAGGGAGGGAGGGAGGCAGGCAGGGTGACAGCCAGCTCCAGCGCCCACGACTCTTCCTGAGGCTCCGATCCTGCGCTGGTACACTATCGCAGTACGGGCCCCGCGCCTGCGCACAGGGTAGCCCGATGCTTGCGCCAGTAATCGGGAATCCAGTGCGCAGGCGCGGACTGCCCGATCCACGGCGCAGGCGCGGGATTTGGCCAGTTCTGGACGAGGCCGAGCGCATCACAATGGGCGGGCCGCCTGGGTGAAAGGGGGCGTGGTAGAAAAGTTAGATGAGCGCGCGGCCTGGGCTCCGGCCGGTATGACGCCGCCCCTGGGCTCCTTCACTATTGATTGACAGGTATTATAAACTTCGTTTTCTCATCATCTGTAAGTTTAAGAATTATGGGGTAAGTGGCTATATAATGGGGGCACTATTTACCAAATAATGATGTAAGTAGTGAAAATTGGGGTTTGGGGGTGAAAGAATCCCTTTAACCCTGCTTCTGAAGAAATCGATTATTGCAGGGATTATTCTTGGAAAAACATGGGCTCCTAGTTCAGTTCAAAGGAAATAACCTAGCTGTAAATTCTATTCTCAACCCCCCCCCCCTTATTAGTTCATATGTCAGTGACAACCTATTTCAGTAGGCTTTGAAGCCTTGGCTGCAAATATTTGACTATGGTCGTACATATCAGTAGTCCTTTTTTTTTTAACCTAAGCAATAAACTGTCCTTCCACACAGCAGCCATTGATCTGCATTTGTGGTTGACACAGGTTGACTGATGATGACCTTTGTGTGTGTCTTGTTGTTGCACTGAAATGTAGTGTCTATCTGTCTGTGCATTTCCCCTTCTGATTAGGAGGATGTGGCGGAGGGACTGATAGATGAGTTCTATATACAGCACCTTGTAAGATGTCATACATCATTTCACTGAGACAGAGCTACTGTCAGATATTTCTTCTCTGCTAGAGGCATTATATATTGTGGTTTGTGCACTTCAATAGTCGCCCTGCACACTATATCTCTGGAAAGCCACTGAAAGTTATTAATATTTGTCATCATTGTCTGGTTGGGGTCCGATCTCCGTGACCTCCACTGATTACTGAAACAGGGCCAGGCAGTGGCAAAGCAATGAGAGAAGGGCTGAAATGAGTGGAGCTTGTGTGCAACAAGAGTAATGTTAACGCCTTCGTTGCACCCGAGGCCTAATTTGCAGATTAATAAAATAATAACCGAACCTCAGGTCAACAACGGAGCCTCAGATCAACAAAACAAAAACAGCGTTTTAATCAGGGGAACCACAGCTATGCAAGCAGTTGGATAGGGAGGTTGGCAGTGACTGATTGTATTTTTAGCAATTGGTTACTGAAGCACTCGTGTCATGAAACGATGTAACTTAAGACCCCTTTCACAGGAACTTTGTCCGGATCTGTTTAGGAAAAAACCGATGGTTTTGCAGACAAGTGCAGTCAGTTTTGTCTGTGATTGCATTCAGTGGTTCAGTTCATTTTGACGTGAATGCTATCAGTTTTGTTGCGTTTTTCATGCGCGTGAAAAAAAATGAAGAATTACAAACAACATCTCCTAGCAACCATCAGTGAAAAACGCTTTGCATCCGGATGCAATACGTTTTTCACAGAAGCCCCATTCACTTCAGTGGGACCAGGGCTGTGTGAAAAACGCAGATAATAAAACATGCTGCGATTTTCACATATCGCGGTTATGATGCATTAAAAACAACACTCATGTACACAGACCCATAGAAATGAATGAGTCAGGATTCAGTGCGGGTGCAATACGTTGAATTCACGCATAGTACGCGCTCATGTGAAAGGGACCTAAAAATAAATATTACTTTCTTATAAATATATTCCTATATATATATATATATATATATATATATATATATATATATATATAGATAGATAAAAGCCAAAATCAGGCAGCACTCCTCCAGTGTAAATGATCCGATGGTGCACGCGTCCGCCCCTGGTTGCGGGGTCTCTTTACAACTCCAACAAATTGGCGCAGCACTCCTTGGGTAAAGTGAACAAAATAGTGTTTATTCACACACGTTTAACACAGCAACGTTTCAGCTCTCTCACAGAGCCATTTTCAAGCCAGTTTGTTGGAGTTATATATATATATATATATATATATATATATACACACACACACCCATCATGGGGAGCAATCAGGGGAAATTAAATGGCCGTTGTCCTATTAGTACACTCAAAACCTGTCCTGATCACACATGAGGACAAGTTACTTCACAACACTGAGGTAAAGAGCTGCCTCATGTTCCTCTCTGCTCTGCTTGTCAGGGATTATGATCCTCGATACAGATGATAAGATCTTCAGCAGAATCTCTGTAGGAATAGAGGTCACGAGGAGAGGGGTTAAATGACGACAGCTGTCAGTGCGGGCAGGTGCCGGCTATATAATACAGCCATCCGTTAAGGAGTTAAAGGGGTATTCCCATCCCAGACAATGGGGGCATATCACTAGGATATGCCCCCATTGTCTGATAGATGCGGGTCCCACTGGTGGTACTGCACCTATAACGAGAACGAAGCAGGGAGAGTTGTGTCTGGAGGACCCCGTATTTCCCGGGGTCCGTCCACCACCAAGTGCTGCTCCCATAGAAGTGAATTGGAGCGCACAGCGCATTAACGGCCCATGCTCCCATTCATTTCTATGGGGCAGACGGAATTAACCGAGCCAGCGCTCAGCTATTTTCGGCGGCGCTATAGAAATAAATGGAGGGCGGCTGCGCATGCGCAGTGCGCCCTCCGTTCATTTCCCCACTCCGTTTTCATTGGGACCCGCACCTATCAGACAATGGGGCATATCCTAGCGATATGCCCCCATTGTCTGAGATGGGAAAAACTCATTTTAGGAATATATTTATAAGAAAGTAATATTTAAGTATTTTCATTTTCTTAGCTTCCAGAGAACCCCTTTAATACAAAACATCATTGTGAAAACACATACCAGACCTAACATACCAGACGTATACCTAACTTACTCCTACATCTAGGATAGGTACTGTAAGGGGTTTGTACACCCTTTTATGTGGTCTAAGGGGGGTCTCAACTATAAGTTATACCAACAAAAGGATAAAATCCAATCAAGAAGGAAAAAGAATTCCAACAAAAGGATAAAATCCTATCGAGAATGAAAAATAATGAAAATTTATAATAAATACATTTTCAGAGTATCAGGCTTAGGGTGCTTTCACACTAGTGTTTTTACTTTCTGGCATAGAGATTCGTCGTCGGGTCTCTACGCCGGAAAGAAACTGATCAGGATTATCCTATCGCATTCTGAATGGAGAGAAATCCGTTCAGGATGTCTTCCGTTCAGTATGTGAACGTTTTTTGGACGTTGACAAAACCGCAGCATGCTGCGTTGCTGGTTGCAGAGTGCCATTGCATTTTTGTTTTTGCGTTTGCATGTGCATTTCGCTATAGCAATGTGCATTTGTATATAGGGTTGTGCTGACTGAACCCCCCACCTTTTTTTCTTTGTAGTATAAATTTGTATGGACTGCTACAAAACAACAGTATTTTCTATTTCTTTGTCAATGGTATAGTACTGCTGAAGTAAAAAAGAAAAAAACAGCCAAACATTTTTGAAAATAAAAATTTTAATTTCTTTTAATATTCTTTGTGAGCAGACCAGGTAAAAAATGAAACATTTAGTAGACCCCTATAGAACAATTCACACACAATGCCTATCAGTAGAGATGAGCGAACTTTAAAAAAAAGTTCGGCGTTCGGGTTGTGGTAATCGCCGCATCCCGTTGTGGATTCCACTACCGCAGACTATCCCGGCATATGGAATCCATAAGGGGCGGCTTCCACGAACCCTGTCATGTGATCAGTGCAGGGCGTGGCTCAGCACGGGATCAAATCCAGTGCTGAGCCACGCCCCCTGCACTGATCACATGACGGTGACAGAAGATCAGGGATATACTACTGTGTACTTATGATTTCATTTCAGATGCCTTGGAACAATATAATAGGTTTAACATGGTGGATGTCACAAGCCTCGTCAAAATGTTACTCTTTGCACAAGTAAAAAGGAATTTAGGCAGTTTGTGTAGTAGAATCTTAGGTTTTCTGCACACGTACGTTCGGCCATCAGCAACTATATTGAATTTGGATGTGATTTGGTGCAGTATACTGTAAGTGTACATAGCCCTTAGTGTCTGAATCATTTTCTGTTGTTCTGCACTGTTTGATTCAGTCGGCAGAGCTGTTATACTTTAATTGCCAGAAAACAATACAACTTCAGACATTCTTCTGAGATGTAAGCTATAATGATGCTGTGTTCCATGCCATCACCATTGCTGATGTCTTTCAGGTAGAGGAAAGTGTTTTCCTTAATTATAATTTACTTATGGAGGTGCACTAACTGTCGTAATTATTTTCTGAGATGAGATTACCTCACCTGAGGGACTCCTCGTCTCCATCTGTGCATGGAATTTCTACTTCAAATAATTGGAAAGTTACAGATTGTTTGCAAACATGACATAGTCTATTAAGGTCAAGTTTTCAGGTTAGCGGTCACCGCATTAAAACAGAAGTTTTTTTTTGCTTCTATTAAAATCTCATTATGCTATCTTCTTACCATGACTTTCCAAGACCGGTTTGTATTATATGAACTTCTTTGCTGTAGGACCAATATGCTGTATATTCAGCTAAGCAGACAGTATATGGTTCTTTATTATACCATGTATATTCATTGCAGCACTCAGTATTTTGTATTATATTATTGCTCTTCAAATTTTAACTGTTTTTATTTAGCGGTAAAATACATAGTAATAAATGCCACTGCATCTATCTGTCCATAGGCAGTTTTGCTGCCAGTAAGCTCCATGAAGAGCCAGTCTAAGTGGCGAAATGCGTTTGGGCAAAGTAATGGTTATTCAACAGTAAGAGCTAATGATAGCCAGGGTAGAGATGCGTACGAGGACCGGACCGGTTGCCCTTTTCAGGGTGGGTTATCTGCCAGTATCTGGTACAGGGTTTAGTGAACACCACTACTGAGCGATCCATTAAGGCTGGGAACACACCTAGGCGTTTCTGAATCGCGCGTATGACGCGCGTTTTAGGATGCGCGTTTTTGTCACTAAGAAACGCGCGTCATACGCGCGATTCAGTGATTCTCTCCTATGGCAACATTGTCCATAGGCGCGTTAAAACACCCCAAAGAAGCTCATGTACTTGTTTGGGCGTTGGGCGTTTTACAGCGCGTTCAAACGCGCTGTAAAACGCCCAAATGTGAACCATGCCCATAGGGATGCATGGCTTTTCCCATGTTGAGCGTTTTTCAGCGCGTATGAACGCGCTGAAAAACGCTCAGGTGTGTTCCCAGGGTTAGGGTGGAATAGAACAATCACATTTCCTCCCGAAGCATCTTTGCTTAACTACCCACATTTTACTATTTATATTGAGTTATAGGAAGGATTTTTCCTTGCTTTAAAGACACATGTTCCACCTTGTATAAAAAGTAACATCAAATAGATGGTTGACTGATTCCTCAAAGACAGTTGCGTAAAGGGGTTGTCCTGGTTTGATCTCTTTTGCTAGAAAGTTTCTCTGACAATGAGCTCTAATCTGTGAGGGAACCTGAGAGCAAGTATTCAATTTGCCTGTAGTAGCACCACAGATGAAAAGAAGCATTACATGATGCCCATTGAAATCCATTGACTGACCATGTAATGCATGGCCATGCTAGTTCATCTACAGAGCCACTTTCCCTTAATAGATGAGGGTCTGGATTCGGATCCTCCTCTAAGGTCTAGTTTCCAAAAATGTATTTTCAAAGCATATACTTTATTACTAGAGTGAGAACGCTAGGTCGCATCCTCCAGAGGTTAGTCACTTTGCATAGGTTGGGCAGCGAACATTGCTAAAATAACTTCTGCATCAAGTAGACATTGATATTGAAGTTTGGGTATTGGGACTCAGATACTGTAAGTTCCAGTACAAGATTTTGGCGATATCTAGATGTTTCCGTGACCCATCGCCAAAATGAAGTGAGGTGTTGATTTTTAGATACAGTATTTAAAGGCGCCCATTAATTAGATGTAAGTCAACAGAATATACCAACTTCATTTGGGCCAGGTGACTATTGGTGGTGGCCTGATTCTGTCCCAACAGCAGATGCATGTTGCATTTCAGCACTTCCAATCCTTTGTCCTCGCAGGAGATAGCTTGAGAACACCTGCATGATTAGCTGGGATAGAGTTGAGAGAAACACCTTGGGCCAGATTTATCATTAGCTAAAGTCACTTTAATGGAGTGAAAAAGTCGCAAAAAAATGCGCAATCGGTAAAATTGCAAATTTTTTTGCGACTTTTTCAAGCTCTGCACTAAGCTCTCCAGTTTTGTGTAAGTGGGTGTGTTGTCTTATGTAAATGAATCTCTAGACAGATTTACTATTGCAACCATTTAAAAAGTCGCAAAAAAATGCGCAATTTCACTCCATGGGGACCATGCTTTTCTTATGCGACTTTTTAATAGAACATGCGACTTTTTTGTAAAGACGTGCGACTTTTGTAAAGCCACTTACTGAAGGATAAACTGCTACCGTCAATCCACATTTATCACAGTATTAAAGGACCATTAATAAATCTGACTATCCTAAAGTGACTTTGGGCAGATGTAAAAGTGGAGTAAGATGGAAGTGTAATGATAAATCTGGCCCCTTGTGTCTGAACAGGTGTTGAGTGGAAAGCTACCCAAGATGTATGGGCACCTTTAGGATGAATACCAGCATTAGAAATGGATGTGACTGGTTCTGCCATGATCAGGCAGACGTTTTAAATAAGATTCGTCTTTGGAATGGGTCTTTCTTTATTGCCGGTTGTAAAAATAACTCATTATTAACGGTTTTCTCTGTTAATTGCTTTCTTTTCACTTTGAGAAGGTAATTATTGCCAGCATATGTTTCATTTGACTTTGGACAAATGTGTGTTTAGTCTAGCCAGTTTAATGTGATACTTCATTAGGCTCATAAGATTTGTATGGAAGCTTAGAAAGTTTTTTTTTTACAAAATGTTATGTTCTATATTAAAGCGTCCTTTTGTGAGGGGCAGGATTGGTGTTTCTGCTGTTATCCCTAGCAGAGCATATGGTTTCCATAGGGGCGTAGGAATCTATCCCAGATAGGTGGGTATGCTGTACTGAGCAATAAAGTACTATCTAATCTTTGAGAGTCAGTATTATTACTACTTTGCACATGGAAATAATATAAAAGTGATAAAAGGATTGTCCTAGAAAAAATATTCTACATTTTGCACAGCAGCACTTGGATTTAATTGCTTTTGTAATTACGTTTAATTACAAATTTAGTATAGCCAATAACAAATTTAGTATGGTTATAGTATAGTTATTCCATAAAAATGTGTCTGTATAGCTCCATCTGCTGTTTGTACTTTTCCTTACTTTTCTGTCCACCTCAGTAACATCACTGAGGTGGACACATGTGCTCAGTTCCATCCTTCACCAGCTGTATCTACTGTTAGAGGCTGTGAGTTACAGCCAGTGAGCTGCATCAGAAAGGACACGCCACTAGACTCCAATCGGGAGAGAGATGCTGCAGAAAGAATACAAACCCCCTCAGAAATGACATACCCCTAAGATGTCAGCTAGAATTCTAGCAGAGCAATAAATGAAGAGATCTCTAGATCCATGTGAGTCATGAAATAAACAGAAAATTTCTAAATAACCGGTTGTGAAAGTGCGCCTCCTGCTGTTCGTACGTTCGACTTATAAGGTCCGGCGTCCTTCCATTTCTGCTAGATCCATGGTGTTTGATTTAAATTTTTTACATTAGGGATAACCCTTATAAGACGTAGAGTAAAGATATATAATTTGGTGTGCAGACCTACAAAACCAATAAGAGGGTTACTGAAGAACTCTCATTGCAAAGTGCACAAATGATATCAGAAATTCTTACAAATGATTCTGTTCCTCCTTCTTGTCAAGAATTTATGTCCCTTTTTCTGTTTATTATGCCAAAATATCTGTAACGGCATTAAAACAGGAATATACCAGCACCATCAGGGAATCTCTCACCGGATAACCACAGGCAGCCTGAAATCCTGAAAGAGTCCCTCATGGCAGAGAGCTGTGTTTTACATAGAAACATAGGGGCAGATTTGCTAATGCAAATGTACCAGAATTCCGACTCCAACTGAGCCAGCATTCTGGCGCCACATTTATTAGGTGTCGCCAAATGAGGGGGCGGAAAGGGAGTGGTTTCGTGACAGAAGGGGTATGGCTTAAGATGCACCAAAATTCTAACGCTTCCTTCTTTTGCGCAATAGTCCATGGACTAAACAAATAAAAACGTGGATTTCTTCATGTGTTCCTATTGTACCAGTTCAAAAATGGAAATATCATGTGAATAGTACTGGAAAAATCTCAAAAGAAAGCCAAGGACAGGCCAATTATTCGGCTTAGGGATGCCAGACAGAGCCATCTGTTCCTGTTTACATATTGGATGCACTTGCGGCCCCAGAAATTGTTCTTCATTTAGTGTTGTATATGAAGTATGGCTATATAATATAATACATAGACATTGACATTTTTGTGTCCACTGTGATCTGTCTTAATCTCTTTTTCTTTTCTATTTTTATCTGTTATGTTTTTCCTTGCACAGGTGATTTCTATTCCGTCCTTTCCAAACTCCTAGGAGAAAGGGAAGATGTTGTTCATGTCCACAAATATAACCCCACTGATATTATAGGGTCTGATCTCGTAGCGGAGATCTCTAATGTGGTACAAAAGAAAGACCCTGGCTGGTACATATCCAGACAAGTCTTAGCACATGACGAGAGGCCAGATGCCATTCTGGTCAGAGATCGAATTCACAAATTCCACAAGTTAGAATCCACACTGAGACCACCGGGCAATATGCTGTCCCTGGTGCAGCCAGCTAGACGTCATCAAGTGGACAACTGGCATCCAGGAGGTTGGTTGGGAAATGCTCTCCAGTAGCTATGCATATGCTTGCTCCACATTAGCCTGAAGGGAAGTCTGGTGATAATCCAGAAAACCTCTATTGTTCCTATCTGAAAAAAAAAAAAACGTGTGGCCTACCTAGTGTACAAAATGAGACCTTTTCGAGGTCTCCAACATGGTGATGTCTACAACCAGAGTCTAAGGCTAGGGCTACATAGCAAATTTGGTCGGGCAACACGAAGATCTAATATAACATAAACATGCTGCCCTTTGGTCACAAGTTGGATCCGACTTTGCCAGCATAGACTTTAATCTACGTTGAGTGCAACTGCAACTCATTAGTAACATGACTGCTAGAAGGCCAAAGACAAATCCGTGGCCGCGTGACCATTGATCCCTATCATAAATGCAATGACCAATCCAGCTATAAAATCATATTCGAGAGACAACGTCATAGAGTTTAAGATAAAGCTAAACCCCAACTGGGAACCGCTCAGCAGTCTTCTGACTAGACACCTTTACCTATGGCTATAATTTGCTAACTGAACTGTAGTCAGCCAATTCCGGCATAGAAGAGATTGCACCGAAAGATCTAAGATCAAAAGCAAAACAGCGTGAAGAGCTGCTAAAGTTCCTGCCGTATTAATTGGCCTTTTTATCTTCAGCCCTGTGTCCACAGAGCAGGCTCGAAATCCTGACTCATTCCCTTCAGGTTTCTATGGCAGCAAACCTTGACGGCATTGCTTTTGTTTTAATTCGTGTTGTGGTCTCTACGATATTGATTGTGTTTAGTCTTTCTTGCTAATGTGGAAAGCCAGATAATAGTATGGCATGTGGCGATTATCCTTTTAAAAGTAAGCAATATGTATGCATGGCAGACATCTGTGCGTGGGCTGCTCTGCAGGCTGTCTTCACATCTCTGGCTGCCAAGTCGATGTTTCCAAATACATCTTTCCGTCTCATATTAATCATTCACTACATTCCTCTCTTCCTTTTTTTTTTGTGTGTATTTAGAGCTCATATTGCATGGTGCTTCTGTTGGAGACCAAAGGAAAAAAATCAATTATCTCTATGGCATCACTGTTAATACATCAAGTTAATGTTGCAATATCTTAATGAATAGAAGTCATTATTATTGACTTTACAGTTTGTTGTGTCGAGCAGTTTATTTTATAAAGATGTTTAAGATTAATGATATAACCGTTATCTATCCCTTGTTTCTGTATTTTTGTAAGATTTTAAGATTTTTCATATCTGTGTATTTGGCTTTGCTTTCTATTATAGCACCAGAAAAGGAACCGATTTGGGATTATACATCCTATACTTTTACAAAGTACAATGTTAAAGGTTTTTTTTTATCCATGACCTATCTTTAGGATTGGTCATCAATTTCAGATCGACGGGGTCCAGCTCCAAGAACCCCCACTGATCCGCTAATTGGAGAGAAGACGGTGGAAACACAGCTTCATGCACTGGGTAGTGGCCATGTCCGTCTGATTCAGTTGTATAGGACTGAGCTGCAGTAACCAGGCATGGCCCACTACTCTGTGTACGGAACTGTGCCTGGTTCTGGAGAGCTGCGTGCTGTGCAATACACTTATCAGCAGAGATACCAAACCCTTACCTATCTGATATTGATAGGTCCTGGAAAACCCCCTTTAATGGAACTATATGTTACATAACGTCACAAAAAGCGAATGTTACTGTGTTCATAAAGGGTATTTGATTGCCATGTATCTGGTGCAGTATTTTGAACCACTCAGCCAGATATTAGATGTAAAACAAAGGGAATTTGAATTCTGTTTTAGACTGGAGAAAAAAAAATTCTGCCTCAACAAACTATTCTGTAAATGGATAGTTGGACCGTTTCTCAGTTCCACTTAAGGTTATTTGTTGTCTTTAACACAAAACCAATGTTCACACAAACAGTTCTAGAGAACAAAAAGAGGAACATTGTCTTGATTCAAGAGTGTAGGCCGGGTTTGTTACCTTCTAGTGGATGGATTATTAGTGACAGGTCCACTTTGAGTCTGAATTTCAAAATTTTTCAATTGAGTTTGTAATGGGAAAGAAAAACAATAAAACCTAAAAAGAAAGTATAAACTGGAAGGACAGAGTGCAGGACACAAAAAGTAATTAGGAGATATCCGGAGAGTGTATTCACTTAACGAGAAAAGAACTTGTCAGGATGGTAAGTAGATATTCTAAAAGATCTCTGGAGTTATGTCAAGTAGTATTTATGTACGATAATACGATTCTATGACCCTGTATTGGACAACTGGAAATGAAAGAGGCTGGGCTGCCTTGTATTAATCTACATGCCTGGTTGTTATGTCTAGGAAATTTGTCATCCATTAAAAAGGCGCTAGGAAACTGTTTGAAAATCTTTTCAATCATAGGGTAGACAACTATAAAGATCTTCAGTTACCAGGCAAGCCTGCCAGATATCTTGTGGCCTTGTGCTAAAATTAAAAACAAAAAACTAAAAGGTTGCCTGAATATAAGTATTCAGTGAGGATTATCATTAATCTAACTATTATTGTATAACTGATCTGAGAGAGGTTGCACTTGATGGACATGAGCAGTATTAGACTGGGGTCCCTTAGGTCTACCAAAGAAAATGATTCTCAGGGCCCAACCGCTATATTGTCTATAATAGGTTTTGACTCAACGAATGAGACCCTAGTGGCAAGTGATTGGCTCCACAGGCAGCCAAAGAGTTTTCGTTTCCCCCTAAACAGTTGGGGCCCACTAGTGTATTAGAGCCTGAGCTCACCGGAGGATCCTCTGCTCCTCTGGTGTGCCAGTCTGACCCTGGATATGTTTGTTTTTTCAACCTATGTAACTATAGTATTTTATGTCAAATATATGAAATTGTGTTGGTTCAAGAGTTTTTATGTAGGAATTTTTTGTCTAATGAGGGCACAGTTCTCTTGCTTTTATTGATTATGGGTCACTTAAGGGTACTTTAACATTTGCGTTGTGAGGATCCGGCCGGCAGTTCCGTCGCCGGAACTGCCTGCCGGATCCGGAAACCTGTGTGCTAACAGAAAGAAGAACATTGAAACACTGGATCCATCTCTCCAGTGTCATCTGGAAAAACGGATCCAGTATTTATTTATTTTTTTTTGCATTTTTTAAGGTCTGTGCATGCGTAGACCGGAAATCCGGATCCGTTTTTCCATAACACTTGGTGCCGGATCTGGCATTAATGCATTTCAATGGAAAATAATGCCGGATCCGGCATTCCGGCAAGTGTTCCAGAATTTTGGACGGAGAAAATACTGCAGTATTTTTACAGTATTTTTTTATAGAGCCGTTTTTTTGTTTTTTCCCTAATCCCATAAATTGCCCTTAGGCCCCTTGCATGCCCCCCATACGGTCCGTGAGCAGGCCATATGTCCCGGAGCGGCATACATCGTGTGCACGGGAGCGCACAGCATCACAGGTTACTATGATGCAGGGCGCATCGGGCCGCCCACGGGACTATTGGCCCGCACTCATGCGGCCTGATGCGCGCAGCATCATAGTAACCTGTGATGCTGTGCGCTCCCGTGCATGGACTGTATATCTCGGAGGGTATACGGTCATGTGCAAGTGGCCTTTGGCTTGTTTCACACTAGCATTCTGGAGATCCAGCAAGCTCCGACAGCTTGCTGGGTCTCTCTAGAACCAGCGTTGCTGGAAGCTACATGAATGAGGACCGGCAGAGATCCAGCCGGAGTCTGTAAAATATACAGAGAATGTTAGACTCCAAGGAATACTAGTGTGAAACTAGCCTTAATGTTGCCCTGGATGGCCTCCTACTTTGCAAACCCTTGTCCCAGTCCTCAGGTAACGTATTGTAGCTGGTAGGGATGTGGCTGTCTGCTGCGCCACCACTCTTCAGTCTATACACCATGTTATGGTTCTATCTAGGACAAGGGATTGCGTGAGCACTTTATTTCTGAATGCTGCTATGGAAGTGGCTGCTTTTAGTGTAATTATCTCTAGTACATTACACAATATGATTTATGAACTGTCAGATATATTTTTCTACCATGTTTTCCTGCATCGAATGCCAGCAAGCTACAAAATATGAGAAGCAGAAAGAGCAGTCTCATTTCCTCTACATTCTACAATGACTAATAGAACATAAATGGATGAAAATATTTGTTCCCGCACCAGATAAATTCTTACTGCAGGACAAGCCGTTTGTTGGGATTTCTTACTGGCACGCGTTTTAAGTCTACAGTTTACTTTTCAATGTTAACAGTAAATTTCTAGACACGGGGAGGTCTCCTTCACAACACTGAGTGCCTCTGGACAGGTCATCAGTATCTGATCGGTGGGGTTTCTAAGACCCCCCATCAATCAGCCGTTTGAGAAGTCATTGGTGCTTGCAGTAGCGTCACAGCCTTCTCACAGCTTTCCCTAGCCATGTGACACACATGACCTAGGCACAGCTCAGCCCCATTGAAGTGAATGGAGCCGAGTTGTGATACCAAACACAGCCTCTGTACAGCACTGTGCTTGGTAAACAGACAGAAGGCCGCGGCTCTACTACTTAGCGCTGGTGCCTTCTCAAAGAGCTGATCGTTTGGTGTCGGACCCCAACAATCAGATACTGATGACCTATCCAGAGGATAGAACATCAGTAATAAACGAAAATGTTGGAAAACCCCTTTAATTTAGATGAGATATGTTGGTGTACAGTAGTCTTCAAATCATGACACTGATTTTCTATGTGACTGAGATTGACGTTGACTAAGCCATTCTAATATTTAAAATGAGTCTATCACATCTACAATCAATTTAAAATTTAAATATACCGCCTTGTAGAGTAGGCACTCCTAAATATAACCACATTTTTTTTGAAAATTCAGTCCTCTAAGGCTACTTTCACACTCGCGTTTTGTGCGGATCTGTTTGTATTATCTTTAACTCTATGTACATGCTAGCTTTAGAAGCCAAAGAAAACACATTTTTTTATTTTATTTTTTAATAAACCCCCCAAAAAAATTTTTTAACACAAAATACATGCAATTCAACAATAATAGTAATAGAAAAAAAAAGGCAAAGGTGTTTGTGCAGCTTTTAAAGAGTCCCCAGGGATAATGATCCATGTGCCAAAAAATGTGTGACCCATGTGATACCACTTATCATTCTGAATCCCGGAATGTATACACTGCCGGAGGTTATCCTAAACTTATCCTTAATTATCATCAAGCTAAATTCTTGGATCGTAATAATTTGATCACCACTCAGTGTAACACTTAGAAGATGCAGGTAACATTTCTTATAACGTTTAGTTGTCATATAAAACTTAGGCATCATCCATAAATATGCATTTCTCTCATGTCAGGGTGATATCCTGAGGGAACTTCTGCATCCAGGAGTTAGGGTGGTTTAATCAGATCTACAAGTTTAATTGTGGATAGGGCCAGAACCCCTAATTCTGGCTTCCATTGCAGGGTTCATTTTTACTAAAGGTAAAGTCTGTGCATGAATACAGGAGGCAGCGCACACGGTGCATGAATACAGGAGGCAGAGCACACGGTGCATGAATACAGGAGGCAGAGCACACGGTGCATGAATACAGGAGGCAGCGCACACGGTGCATGAATACAGGAGGCAGCGCACACGGTGCATGAATACAGGAGGCAGCGCACACGGTGCATGAATACAGGAGGCAGCGCACACGGTGCATGAATACAGGAGGCAGCGCACACGGTGCATGAATACAGGAGGCAGAGCACACGGTGCATGAATACAGGAGGCAGCGCACACGGTGCATGAATACAGGAGGCAGCGCACACGGTGCATGAATACAGGAGGCAGCGCACGGTGCATGAATACAAGAGGCAGCGCACACGGTGCATGAATACAGGAGGCAGCGCACACGGTGCATGAATACAGGAGGCAGAGCACACGGTGCATGAATACAGGAGGCAGAGCACACGGTGCATGAATACAGGAGGCAGAGCACACGGTGCATGAATACAGGAGGCAGAGCACACGGTGCATGAATACAGGAGGCAGAGCACACGGTGCATGAATACAGGAGGCAGCGCACACGGTGCATGAATACAGGAGGCAGCGCACACGGTGCATGAATACAGGAGGCAGCGCACACGGTGCATGAATACAGGAGGCAGCGCATACGGTGCATGAATACAGGAGGCAGAGCACACGGTGCATGAATACAGGAGGCAGCGCACACGGTGCATGAATACAGGAGGCAGCGCACGGTGCATGAATACAGGAGGCAGCGCACACGGTGCATGAATACAAGAGGCAGCGCACACGGTGCATGAATACAGGAGGCAGCGCACACGGTGCATGAATACAGGAGGCAGAGCACACGGTGCATGAATACAAGAGGCAGCGACACGGTGCATGAATACAGGAGGCAGCGCCACGGTGCATGAATACAGGAGGCAGAGCACACGGTGCATGAATACAGGAGGCAGAGCACACGGTGCATGAATACAGGAGGCAGAGCACACGGTGCATGAATACAGGAGGCAGAGCACACGGTGCATGAATACAGGAGGCAGAGCACACGGTGCATGAATACAGGAGGCAGCGCACACGGTGCATGAATACAGGAGGCAGAGCACACGATGTATGAATACAGGAGGCAGCGCACACGGTGCATGAATACAGGAGGCAGCGACACGGTGCATGAATACAGGAGGCAGCGCACGGTGCATGAAAACAGGAGGCAGCGCACACGGTGCATGAATACAGGAGGCAGAGCACACGGTGCATGAATACAGGAGGCAGCGCACACGGTGCATGAATACAGGAGGCAGCGCACACGGTGCATGAATACAGGAGGCAGCGCACACGGTGCATGAATACAGGAGGCAGCGCACACGGTGCATGAATACAGGAGGCAGAGCACACGGTGCATGAATACAGGAGGCAGAGCACACGGTGCATGAATACAGGAGGCAGCGCACACGGTGCATGAATACAGGAGGCAGCGCACACGGTGCATGAATACAGGAGGCAGCGCACACGGTGCATGAATACAGGAGGCAGAGCACACGGTGCATGAATACAGGAGGCAGAGCACACGGTGCATGAATACAGGAGGCAGAGCACACGGTGCATGAATACAGGAGGCAGAGCACACGGTGCATGAATACAGGAGGCAGCGCACACGGTGCATGAATACAGGAGGCAGCGCACACGGTGCATGAATACAGGAGGCAGAGCACACGGTGCATGAATACAGGAGGCAGAGCACACGGTGCATGAATACAGGAGGCAGAGCACACGGTGCATGAATACAGGAGGCAGCGCACACGATGCATGAATACAGGAGGCAGCGCACACGGTGCATGAATACAGGAGGCAGAGCACACGATGCATGAATACAGGAGGCAGCGCACACGGTGCATGAATACAGGAGGCAGCGCACACGGTGCATGAATACAGGAGGCAGCGCACACGGTGCATGAATACAGGAGGCAGCGCACACGATGCATGAATACAGGAGGCAGCGCACACGATGCATGAATACAGGAGGCAGCGCACACGATGCATGAATACAGGAGGCAGCGCACACGATGAATGAATACAGGAGGCAGCTTTACCTCCTCGGTCACTAAGGGCCCCGTTCACAGTTACGTTTGCATTCCAGTAGCCTGATCCGGCTGAGCTCACTCTATACGGCAGTGCCAGATTGACTATAATGGGATTCGGCAGTGATAGTGCCGCTTTTCCAGTATAAATGCCAGGTTTCAGCCGGACAAGCACCATTGCATGCAGTGGTTTTTGTTCTGCTAACAGTTGGCATTTATGTGAGAACATCCGATCGGATCAGGCTAGCTGATTCACAACACTACTGTGAATGTAGCCGAAGAAAAGATATAAAATGTATAGCTACATAAGTTGTAACTCATCCCAAGTTGTATATCTGGTCTCTTGTGGAACTTGTGATATTTATGTTGCCTGCTAACTATCAGATCTCATGACATTATATGCGCTTTTAAGGGATAGGTTACCACTACAAGAGTGTGCTATGAGTCAGGTGATTTTCCAAAACACACAAGCAATTCATGCCATGTTGGATGTCTGGATATCATTTTAGATTAAGGGGTAGGTCACCATGGTCTTGGACTATTATCTGCAGTTATAAATGAGTAGCACTGCACATAAAGAATCAGATCACTATTTTTTATTTTTTTCCTCCCCCGCTATAAGCATATAACACACTCAGGACTGTCATGTATGCACACAGGAGTCCTCTCCAGTAGGTGAGCACAGCAGTCCAGACTGTATTTCTGCACAGCTTTATCTGCTGATAGCGGGGGATGGGGGGGGGGGGGTGGGAAAATACAAAAATAGCAATCTAGAGCCGTATTACTGCAGATAATAGTTCAGAATTATGGTGACAGATTCGCTTTAAATAAAGGTTATATTTTATCTCATCCTGCTCAATTCTAGAACTCTACTTTTTGATGGATGTGTCAAACCAGGTTACAGTTGTTGGTCCGCAATAAAACTAATAGTAGATTGTAAAAAGTAGATTAGGATCCATAAAGTCACAGGCCCTTCAGGTGGCTCTGCAAAGGAGCATAGGATCCCGAGGTAGAGGTTCTAAAAGGGACAACAGGGTTTCTAATGGGGCCAATAAAGCAATAAATTAAAAGATTGTCTAAGCTACACAATACTAGCAGCAAGTGCAATTAACCCATTTCTTTGTGCTGCTGGTTCATATGTGGATCCTGATAAACTTACTGTTTCTCTCCCCCATGGACAGGGTTGATTATGCCTGTAGGCATTGTAGGCTTGTGCCTATAGATGGTCCTCAGGGATGTGTACCCACTAAACAGAAGATGTGCCTGGGAATATAATGAACACTGGATCCATATATCAATAGTGTGTATTTATATGTCATTTGGGCACTCTGTGAACAGGTTATATTATTTAGGGACGCAGTGGACAAGCTGCAGCAGCACTAGATATCATTAGAAGTGCACCACGATGTTCTGCTTAGCTGGAGAGAAACCGTTAATGAGAGTAGAAGAACCTCCGTGGTGGATGGAGAACATGTAGTTCTTTCTAGAAGTTATAAAATGATTAGTGTTACGGTATCAGCGTGTGCCATAGAGCTTCGGTCTCTTCTAGAAACGGCTTTAAAGTGCTTTATATGGCGTTCCATTGTTAAAGGGGCTGAGTTATTATTCTGTGTAGGACAATTACTTGGCATGGTAGAGCAACTGGCAGACACTAGAGATAATTACGGTGTGAACTAATTTATCAGACATAGAAATAACAGTGATAACTGGCTCACGCGGCACTCACAGGGCAATGAATAGTATAGCAGTCCTGTTCTAACAGCCTCTTCCAACTCACTTGGCTCCAGCTATTCTGATTTATTGCTAAAAGTCTGGAAGTTTTCTAATGACCATTCAGTCACTTAAATTAGCAGTCATTCCTAATTATCGTATCTTCGCAGTTGTTGTCATCTGGCCTTGGTGTCGAAGGAATATATATTGAGAGGCGGTTTTCCAGGACCCTCACAGACCCTTTAAACTCATCTTAATTACACATAATATGCTTGAAGAAGAAAGGAACCTGGTCACGTGATGCTCCAGCAACATCACATCCTTTACCAGTTTTCTGGCCTTGATGGATGGGACGTCACATCCCTGTACATGTATAGATAAGGTGCATTCAGAAGTTAGCACATGCACCAGGGATGGGAATACTTCTGGCCCCCTCCACAGTGAAAGTGACATAACATTCATAGTCCAGACTGGAAACCTGGAAAAGGAAGGGACATCGGCAGAAGCTGGATTTTCAGTTGGGGATTATCATTTGACCGGGTTCCCAAGAGGCCAATCCATGCAACTTCAGCAGGATAAGTATATTACAAACTTTCTTCTATAGGCGTGGTATGTGTAATTAAGTTGGGTTTTCTTTTTGGAAAGCCTCTTTAAATTCTACGGTGAACACCCGGTCACAATTTAATAATGCATTACTTTAGGAATGTAGAATGAAGATCGCCATATTGGATCGGAAGATATTCTGGACTATTCATAATTTATAATAAATTTGCAAGCTTTATCTGAAGGCCAAACATAGTATGTTATGAAGTGGTGATATATATGTAATGTGAACCCTATTGATTTTTCTTATTCCTACAGGTTTTCACTTGGAAGAGGACGTTGACTGGCCTGGAGTAAATTTGAAAGTAGGGCAGGTGTCGGGGCTAGCTCTGGATCCCAACAACAATTTGGTTATATTTCACAGAAGTGACCATGTGTGGGATGAAAAGTAAGTAACATGTGACTTGTAGGAATATAGCTTGTTAATAACACCAGCCATACTTTAATTAACCTCAGAGCTTCAATAGCCATTATAGAAAGACTATATATATATTTATTTTACTCACTCATATAGCACTGACATATTCCGCAGCGCTTTACAGACATTAACTTTACTTGCTGTCCCCAATGGGGCTCACAACCAAAGGTCCCTATTAGTATGCAAACACAGGGAGAATATACAAACTCCGTGCAGATATTGTCCTTGGTCGGATTCGAACCCAGGACCCCAGCGCTGCAAGTGCTAACCACCACGCTGCCCGCACGGTGGCTCACTGAAGACTTATTTCATTCTCATTGCCTGGGTATTGGTTTATATTGTCAACTCCAGATGTATCTGAAAAATATGGTAGTTTAGGCTCAGGTCTATGAAGAAGTGACGCGCACTTCAGATCCTTTGCTCCAAACTTCGTTTTAATGCTGTACGGACATTTGTCTCCGGCGAGGCAATTCATTGAAATTATTTGTTCCCGCGAGACTACGATGAATAACTTTGGGATTTGATTTTTAAACTTGAAAACCATTGTAAAACTTGGTTCCTAAGTTGGCTTTGGTACTGAGGTACCAGTCGGTACAGAAGCGGACTTCAGATACCTGTTTTAAAATGTTTTTCAAGTTTAATAATCAAATGCAAAAGTTATTCAGCCTCGCCGGAGTCCATACATTGTAATGCTGTACAGAGACATTTAAACAAAGTTTGGAGCGAAGCGACTTTGGGTCTAGGATCAGAAGCACGCTTCGCTGACCCCTATTCAGGTCGTCTGAGATTAGAGGAAAAGGTCTGCATTTTATAAGGAGCATTGCTCCTATTGTGGATCAGCCATGTCTGCTTTTCCTGCTCGGCACCTATTCACTTGCCTGGAACTGATCTGCAGTACTAGATACAGCCCATGGACAAGGGTGAAGACAGGGTCCAACTGTGACATGAACATCTTAACCCCTATAGTTCTGGCACTCCAGCAGTTTATCTGATTTTATAATGCAAGGTACAAGCATTGGTTTGCTTCACTCATAGCAAATGTCTGGACTAGTTTCATAACTATGACTTTTGCGCTCTCTGGTGTTCAAATGTGGAATTGCAGCAGTGGTCTTTCCTATAACAAGCGTCAGTCTGTTTAGTTCCTTTGTTAAAAGGGGTTTGCAGTTTTTAGGGGGACTTTTTTCTGTCAACCCCAGCCAGCTATTTCTACTAGGTCATGTGCCTTTTGGGGACACATCACTGCTGATGACGGTCACTGTCTGTCCTGAAGTTTACAGGATGGAAACCAGAAGACCACTGGAGGGAGCCGGGGCAATGGGGATCCAGTGAGTATGATTTTTAAACGGGTACAGCAGGCTGGGGTTGACAGTTAAAAAAAAGTCCAAAAAGCTGAACAACTTCTTTAAAGTAAACTACAGAATATTATTTGTCAGTGTGGATGCTTTTCTTGAAATATACGATGTCACAAGTTATATGTGTTAGTTTACTGGAGATGAATCATGATCCATCTATCATCCCCTGGATCAACACTGTAAGATTATAGGCTGGGCTTGACGGGCTTTTGTAATTTTCTATCTTACTATGTTACATATAATTGCAGGGTATGTATTTATTTTTTTTATAATTTTTATGATTATTAATTTTTATGATTTCTATTTTGGTTCCAGCTCTTTTGACAGAAAGTTTGTTTATCAACAAAGAGGAATCGGGCCTATTGAAGAAAGCGCCATCCTCGTGGTTAATCCAAACACCTCCGCCATCCTGCAGTCAACTGGCCGGAACTTGTACGTTGTCTGTGATCTGTATTTGTGTAACTAGATCTTGGATAACCGAGACACAACGAGCCTGAGCCTGGCCGTACATGGGCTTTACTACCAGTAGTCCCAATGGGGTGACGTGCTTTACCCGCCATCTAGGAATATCATCTGTGTGCCCTTCTTTCCTCTCCACTTTCCTAGTCCTCAAACTGAGGCATCCTTTAGCAGCTGGCATCTTCATGTAGTGTGTAACCAGTTGTGATAAATGTGTTGTGCTCTGAATGTAATTGGAAATACAGTGTATGTAGGAAGTAAGATGGGCACAGTTTCTACCACCTTTGATTCAAAAAATTTTGGCACTGGACTTCAAACAGTAGTTGGATAAAATATATCTTGAGCGGCTACAAATGTTTTACTAGGAACTGCATCTTTTTTCTTCGCCAACATTTCTGGAAGGATATTTTTGAATCAACATTTTCATTGAATATTTAAAAGGGTTTTTCCGAGACTTTAATGCTGATGATCTATCCTCTCGATAGGTCGTCAGTATCTGATCGGTGAAGGTCCAACATCATTTATTTTCAGTACAGGGGTGTACTTTAATCTGTCCTTAGACCAGTTGCTCTGCGGTTTTTGACACTTCACATCAGAAATCTTTCATTTTTTTTGGCAAATTACATTTTTGCATACTTTACTTCAATGTATTAAATTAACAGTACTCATCACATTTTTGAGTAGTAATAATGATTTTGTAACATCCTCTAAATTCTTCAGCTTTATTAACAACCACATTTTGACCTGTTATATTTCAGATTTTATTTGCCTCATGGGTTAACAGTCGACAGTGATGGCAACTTTTGGGTCACTGATGTTGCTCTTCACCAGGTACGGTAGAACTGTGGAAACGTGTACATATTACGTTATCAGGTCTCATGCACACAACCGTAGTTTTAGTCCACATTCTTTTGCAGATCGCATGCGGATCTCTTAATTTCTATGGCTCCGCAGAAACATGCAGACTGCACATGGTTGTCATCCGTGTGCAGTCTGCATCCGTACGGCTGTGTCCTATTGTCCATTTTGCAAACGAGAATAGACAGTTCTAGTGAAGGGAGTGAGAAAATTACGGTATGCACACGGCCGATATACATAACCCCAAAGTGGATACGGTTGTGTGCATTTGCCGGATAACGATCATGCGTCGTACATCCTAAATGTCAGGTGCAGGTCTGAAGCTCCTGCATTCTAAAAGGAACAGGTTGGGAGCGGAAGAGAATGTCCTATCTTTAGAAGTCTAGGTATATTATTACTTTCAAGAATGGGAGCCAAGCCCAACTTGAATTTATTCAATGAATCAACCATCACAACTTCCTCTGCCAAAGAGCTTTAGGCCTCTTTCACACGGGCGTCATGGGTGAGGGCCGGATGCGATGCGGGCACATTGTGGGAAACCCGCGCGAGTTTAGACTGCGATTGCGTTCCGTTGTTCAGTTTTTTCCGTGCGAGTTCAATTCGTTTTGCACCCGCGTGAGAAAAAACTGAATATGGTCCCCAGACCCGAACTTCTTCAATGAAGTTTGGATTAGGTGTTGTGCAGATTTTATTATTTTCCCTTATAACATGGTTAAGTATAACATGTATTCTTAATACAGAATGCTTCCTTAAAGGGTTAAAAAATAAAATAAAATTAACTTACCTCATCCAATTGATAGCGCAGCCGGCATCATCATCTTTCTTCTGCAAAAGGACCTTTGGTGACGTAATCGCGCTCACCACGTGACGTCGGCGCAGGTCCTGCTGAATGAAGATAGAGGAATCCTATCTTCATTCAGCAGGACCTGCGCTGACATCACCGCGCTCACCACGTAGTGAGCGTCATTACGTTATCAAAGGTCCTTTTGCAGAAGAAGAAAAAGAAAAAAGGCGATGCCGGCTGCGCAATCAAGTGGATGAGGTGAGTTAATTTTTTTTATTTTTTAACCCCTCAGTCCACATTTTAGTAAGCATTCTCTATTAAGAATTCTATTATTTTTCCTTATAACCAGGTTATAAGGGAAAATAATACAGTAAATAGACTTTAATGGGGTTGCTCATCCCAATAGTCTCCTAGCAACCATGCGTGAAAATTGCACCGCATCCGCACTTGCTTGCGGTTTTCACGCAGCCCCATTCATTTCTATGGGGCCTGCGTTGCGTGAAAAAACGCAGAATATAGAACATGCTGCGATTTTCACGCAACGCACAAGTGATGTGTGAGAATCACCGCTCATCTGCACAGCCCCATTGAAGTGAATGGGTCTGGATTCAGTGCGGGTGCAATGCGTTCACCTCACGCATTGCACCCGCGCGGAATTCTCACCCGTATGAAAGAGGCCTTATAGTCTCATCACTCGAATGCTAAAGAATCCTCGCCTGTGTTGATGGTGAAACCTTCTTTCCTGAAGAGGATGTCCTCTAGTCATGGCTACAAGCCCGCCTATAAAGAGATCATTAGAATGACTTCTGTACAGTCCATTCATACAGTTGATAATTTTTTCTAATACTGCAGTCCATCGATTCCCTTAATTACCTTGGTTCCCCTCCTCTGTATCAGCTGTACTTTGGCTATATCCTTCATATACACAGCTGCCCAAAACTGTACACAATGGGAGAGATTTATTATCTCCTTTGCGGCAGAAAAGTGTGTTTAAAAAGTCGCAAGCTGTGTGTTTGCCTGTGCCTCGTCCTAAAAGTGGTGCATCCTCTCTCGGTGGTGGGGGATATTAAGACCAGCGCAGAATGTGCTGGTCTTGATAAATCTCCCTCAATATTCCACGTGTGGTCTGACTAGTGATTTGTGTAGAGGCAAAACCCATGTTCTTGTCCTGAGCATCTATGACTTGAGGAAAGAAGCGAGAGGGGGGGGGGCATAATCAAAATATTTAAATATGTTAAAGGTTTAAATAAGGTTCCAGAGGGAAGTGTTCTCGGTAAGAAATTTCTTTTTATTTCAGGTTTTCAAACTTGGACCTAATGGTGGCGCGCCTCTTTTAACCCTGGGGGTGGCCTTCCAACCCGGCAATGACAAAAGGCATTTCTGTCAGCCAACTGACGTTGCAGTGGATCCCATCACCGGCAACTTCTTTGTATCTGATGGATACTGCAACAGTAGAATTGTACAGTATTCACCCCATGGGATGTTCATCATGGAATGGGGAGAAGGTGAGTTTCGGAAGTGCAGCAGGGTTTCTTGAAGGGAATCTGTCACCTGCTGTAATCATTTTGGGCTGTCACCTATTCCATGTTCAATAAAGTACCTTATTTCCAGCTCTGGTCTTCTTTATTCATTTCGAGTTTTCATTTTGATAAAAAAGTGATTTTTCTGTTATGCAAATGAGGGTCCAAGGTGCCCTGAGGGTGTTTTTTCCCCCCTCTCTGGAGCCCAGTAACGCCCCCCTGCAGTGCCCAGCCTGCCTTAATTTGAAGCCCAAGCACGCCTCCAGATCCTGAAAATGCCTCCCACAGCAGAGAATAACGGCGCCGCCCCCTCTGCTACCTCAGATTTGACCTTCTACATACTCCCCGTTTGTGTTACCCTCTGCCGCATTCTCGCGCAGGCAGTGCTGCCGATCTAAATGCTCCTGAGGGCAACAGGCCTCAAGAGTGTCACTGGGCATGCCCCGAGCCCAGTAACGTAATCTGAGCACTGTTCCCTCAGTGAGCATTAAGATCGCGCAGGCAGTCGACGGCACTGCGCCTGCACGAGAATTCCGGCAGCCGACGGGAACACAAACGGGGAGTATGTAGAAGGTCAAATATGAGGGAGCCGCACCGTTAGTCTCTGCTGTGGGAGCCATTTTCAGGATCTGGAGGCGTGCTTGGGCTTCGAATTAAGGCGGGCTGGGCACTGCAGGGGGCGTTACTGGGCTCCAGAGAGGGGGGAAAAAAACACCCCTCTGGGCACCTTGGACCCTCATTTGCATAACAGAAAAATCACTTTTTTTATCAAAATGAAAACTCGAAACGAATAAAGAAGACCAGAGCTGGAAATAAGGTACTTTATTGAACATGGAAAAGGTGACAGCCTAAAATGATTACAGCAGGTGACAGATTCCCTTTAAGAACTGAAGCTTGTCTAGCTGAGCAGTGTTTGGGATTCTTTTTGTATCTTTTGGAAGAATTAATACGATGAATGAATGTCTTTTTCAGAGCCATCTTTAAGGTTCGCTAAACCTGGAGAGTTCCGTATTCCGCATAGCCTAGCCATGGTACCGGATGAGGGGCAGCTGTGTGTGGCTGACAGAGAGAACGGGAGAATTCAGTGTTTTCAAGCAGAAACTGGACACTTTGTCAAAGAAATCAAACACAAAGAATTTGGGTCAGAGGTGTTTGCCATTTCTTATATTTCAGGTAATCTTTTTGTATCATGCTAATAATAAATGAATAAATATTGCGTATTAAAGAAGCCGTATACATTAGATGATTGTTGTCCAGAAAGTGGTCCATCATAATCTCCAGTCTCCAATTACTAACCATGCCTGACTGTGCAGAACAGGTACATTAAAGTCTAATCACAGAGAGCGATAGCTAATTGCGAGCATCACTTTCTGTTTATGGAGTACAAATGCCATAAAAGTCAGACCCTCCCCCCTACTCACAATCCCAAGGAAGGCAAAACCAAGCCCTTGTCTCCCAAAGAGAACCATACTGTCAATCTCCATGAAAGAGGTTCTCCGAGAATTTTATACTGATGACCTATCCTCTGGATGGTTCATTACTACCTGACAGGTGGGGGTCCCACAACCAGGACCCTCGCCAATTAGCTGTTTGAGAAGACACCACACAGTAGCGCCGTGGCCTTCTTTCAGCTTACCAGTTACAGCACTGTATATTGTACAGCGGCTGAGCATGGTATCGCAGCTCAGCCCCTCAGACTTAAAGTCAAAGTCTGGACCTTAATCTAATAAAGAACCAGTGTCATGATTTGAAGACCGCTGTACACCAACAGATATCATCTAAATTAAAGGGGCTTTCTGAGAGTCATCAGTATCTGATCAGTGGGAGTCTGACACATGGGACCCCTGCTGATCAGCTGTTTGCTCCACGGCCTTCTCACTGCTCACCAATTACAGCGCCGTACATTGTATAGAGGCTGTGCATGGTATTGCAGCTTAGCTGCATTCACTTCAATGGAGCTGAGCTGCTCCTAGGCCATGTGACCAGTGAACGTGACGTCACATGGTCTAGGTTAAGCTGCGAGAAGGCCGTGGCGCAACGGCGAGTGCCGTTTCCTTCTTAAACAGCTGCTCTGCAGGGGTCCCAGGTATTGGTCTGCCACCGATGAGATACTGATGACCTATCCAGAAGATGTCATTAGTATAAAGCCGCTTTAATGTAGAATCCCTCTGAATACACATATTCGATAGGTATGACCTATCTAGTGTGCAGAATGAAAATCTCCATGATGTCTTGTTAGCTTATTTATAGCAAATGTTTTAATTTATTAAAGGAAACGTTTAGACCTTTGTACCATTTTGTGTTTTAGGTGGAATATTATTTGCAGTTAATGGCAGATCCTATTGGGATACTGTGCCTGTGCAAGGCTTTGTGATGAACTTTTCCACGGGAGAGATCCTAAGCACATTTGTCCCAGTTAGAAAGGTAACTTGCTTTTGTGGTCTTTCACATTTCCCTAATGCTGAGCGGAGCCCAGTACATGTTCTACCCACATGAAGTGTACACGGTGAAATACTGTAAAGCATGTGCTGGGGCCTTGAGTCCTCATAAGAGTTGTGTGCTTTTGTGTCGCAGAGTTTTGACATGCCTCACGACATTGTCGCTTCAGAAGATGGGACCGTGTTTGTTGGAGATGCGCACGCCGATACCGTGTGGAAATTCTCTCCCTCGGAAAGTGAGTTGTGAACCATTTGACTGACCTTTTACGATTTAGACTAGCCAGTGATATGTTTGAAAACCCAAAAGGCGCACTGATTGTGTTAACGCCTTCATCATTACATTGTAGCGTATGAATTTCCCATTACAGTTCTGGTTGCCTCCTCCTATCAAAAATGTATTTTCCATGCTGCTGTAGATTTTTAAAAAAATGTTAAGAAATCCTGAAATCTTGCAGTTATCACTCTGGCCACTGAGCATTACAATAGACTAACACTTCCTATTCTGAAGGGATCACCTTTTAGTAGTCATCTCATTATCATCACAGGCAGAAACACCTATGGTATAAAGTTTGAGCCAGATGACCCAATATCCACCACTTGGAACTGGTGATGGACACAGCTTATCTTCTCCTCCTCCCTGCACAGTGCACAAAGCATAAGCACACCACTGTCCAGTCACTGAGTTCTTTCTTGACTACAGGTTCCCATGGTTCATGCGGCTCCTCTAAGGGTACTTTCACACTAGCGTTTTTCTTTTCCGGCATAGAGTTCCGTCATAGGCGCTCTATACCGGAAAAGAACTGATCAGTTTTATCCCCATGTATCAGGATGTCTTCAGTTCAGTCTTTTGACATTTTAGGACGGAGATAATACTGCAGCATGCTGCGGTTTTATCTCCGGCCTAAATTCCAGAACATGTGCCGGATCCGGCATTTTTTCCCATTCGAATGAATTAGTGCCAGATCCAGCATTCAAAATATCGTGATGCAAAATTAAAAAGGTGAAAAAAATATATAACGGATCCGTCTCTCCGCATGACAAGTGGAGAGACGAATCCATTCTTGTATAAGTGCCGGATCCGGCATTCAAAATATCGTAATGCCGGATTAAAAATGTGAAAAAAATATATATAACGGATCCATCTCTCTGCATGACATGCAGATTGCCGGATCCAGCAGGCAGTTCTAGCGACGGAACTGCTTGCCGGATCACTCTGCCGCAAGTGTGAAAGTACCCTAAAGCAGGGATGCCCAACCTGCGGCCCTCCAGCTGTTGCAAACCTACAACTCCCAGCATGCCTGGGCAGCCTATAGGTATTATGGCATGCTAGGAGTTGTAGTTTGGCAACAGCTGGAGGGCCGCAGGTTGAGCATTCCTGCCCTAAAGCATAAGTCAGAACTGCTAACGGCTCAGGCAAGATGGCTGCCCCCATAATCATGTGCAGGAAATAAAAAAATAAAAAAAGCTACAATCAGAAAATAAAAATAGATGAGAAGAAAAGTAACATGTTCCACTATCTGGTTTTAGTTGAATATAGATGATACATTCCCTTCAGCTATTTTATTTGCATGTGGCCTAGAAGAAATGTCCTGTAGTCCCCTGTATCCTGGCTATGTCTTCGGCACCCTCATTGATGTTGAACTAACGGACGTGCCCCATTACAGTATGAAGTCTGACCGTGCCAGCATTCTGTGTGATTTGTTCACTTATCATCCTTGGCAGGCTCAGTCCAATACTGATTCATCATTCTGAACTTCTTTCTATTTTTAGTCGATGAGCATCGATCAGTGAAAAAGGGTGGCATTGAGGTTGAAGAAATAACAGGTACATTTCAGGCAGGTGCTGTGCACTGTGTCATGTTCATCCTTTAAAAGTAAATGATTACATGGGAGTGAAACCATACAATTTTAGCAATGTGATCACTTTGACTGTTAGATCACATGCTTAAAGGGCATCTGTCAGCAGATCTGTACCTATGACACTGCCTGACCTGTTGCCATGGGCGTAGGAAGCCCCAAAAATCTGGGGGGGACAGCACTTATGGGGCCCCAGTGTCCCAGCCCACCCTCAAACCACACCCACATATCTCTCCGCCCCCCCCCCAAGTGCCAAAAATCTCTCCCCCCTCCCTTATGGGCCAGTGGGTCCGGCTTAAAAAAAAAACACACACAAAACAAGACACTTATACTTACCTCCATCCGTCACAGCGATGCGATGCAGGCCTCTTCCGGCTTGTGTCCCACGCTGTACGGCTCACAGACGGCACGATGACGTCATCGCGCCGCCTGTACCAACATCTGATAGGCTGCAGGCACTAGTGCCGGCAGCCTATCAGAGGAGCAGGGAAGGGAGACGCCTCACAGCCATCTGTATCGCTGTCCTGGGGACGGCGATACAGATGACTATGGAGATGAACGTTTCCACAATGGAAGCGTTCATCTCCCTGTGCCCTGCCACCGCCGCGCACATTGCCCTGGTGCCGCTGGGGGGGATTTTTGCATACCTGTCTTCCCCACATTATTTCCTGGGGGGGATCTGACCCCCATGCCTGTTACCTGTGCACTTGTTGGGCATCTCTGACCTAGAGTATTGTGATTAACCCCTTAAGTTCCAGGACCATCTTCGTTTTTTTCCCCCCACGTTCCAATAACCATAACTTTTTTGATCGTCTGTTCATATAGCCATACAAGGGCATCTGTCAGTAGATTTGTACCTATGGCACTGGCTGACCTGTTACATGTGCCCTTGGCAGCGGAAGACATCTGTGTTGGTCCCATGTTCATATGTGCCCGCAATGCTGAGAAAAATGTTGTTTTAATATATGCAAATGAGTCTCTAGGAGCAATGGGGGCGTTGCTGTTACACCTGGGGGCTCTGCTCTCTCTGCAACTGCCACACCCTATCAACTTTGACAGGACCAGGCGTGATGATATTTACATTGCCTGGTGATGTCAGTTAAAGTGCAGAGGGCGCAGCTGTTGCAGAGAGAGCAGAGCCTCTAAGTGTAACAGTAACGCCCCCAATACTCCTAGAGGAGTATATTAAAACATCATTTTTCTCAGCAATGCGGGCACATATAAACATGGGACCAACACAGGTGTCTTCAGCTGCCAAGGGCACATGTAACAGGTCAGCCAGTTTCATAGGTACAAATCTACTGACAGATGCCCTTGTATGGCTATATGAACAGACGATCAAAAAAGTTATGGTTATTGGAACGTGGGGAAGAAAAAACGAAGATGGTCCTGGAACTTAAGGGGTTAATCACAATACTCTAGGTCAGAGATGCCCAACCTGCGGCCCTCCAGCTGTTGCAAAACTACAACTCCCAGTGTTGCCTCGACAGTCTACAGCTATCAGCCTGCAGCAGGGCATGATGGGAGTTGTAGTTTTACAACAGCTGGAGGGCCGCACGTTGGGCATCCCTGCTCTAGGTCATATTGGATTTGCCAGGTCAATTCACAGAAAATGACTTAGAGCAGGCTAAATCCCCTTTAAATTCAGTATCCATCCACTAGGTGACAAAATGTCAATTCCCTAAAGGGGAACTAGCCTGCCCACACAGTCTACAGAGGGGGTTTTATCAGATCACTAGCCCCCTGCTCCTAATGGGTCACATGACATCAACGCCGCCGTCTCCCCTCCCCAGCTCCACCAAACCTATTGTGACAACGACCTGACATCGCCATCTTTACCATGGACAAGGTGAACTACGGGGCGCCTAAGGGACCAAAACATCTCAAACTACAAACGCCCAGCAAACAGCATGTGCAGTGTTTCCAACGCGACCTAAAATCCCCGAGCAGATGCCCTTTAAGAAGCACCAATCTGCAGTGTTACCATTTTGGGTGTGTCCCTGCACAGTCTACCGCTAGCAACATTGATTGGATAGTGTGAGACCGTGCATGAAAACACCCCCAACTGGTAACAACCCAGCTGGGCCTTTATTGTAGACTGCTGGCAATTCATTCATAAACTACTAGTAGGAATAATAGAAGAATGGGACAAAATTTAGTTATAAGAATAGATGCACCATAATTATTATAAAATGGGGAATGTAAATAGTTACTAAAGCAGAAATGTCAAAAGAGGTGAAAGGTCCTCTTTAAGGAAATATTTTGGCAGAGCCAATGGCACCCGTGAGAATGGTGCTCACTCAGTACTAAGGAGATCCAGTGGTGTCAGCGAGGAAGCAGAACTGAAGGGAATAGAAATCTCCGTTTCTCCAACCTTGTTTTGCTCCTAAGTTTGACAAGAGGACTCCTTTTTGAAAATATCTTGAGATGAGTGCCGACTACAGATTTTTTTTTGTCTTTTTTATCCTTTAAATTGTACATTGATTATGTGCTAATCCTGTATTCACAGAAACTGAAATTTTGGAAACGCACGTGAGAAGCCGACCCAAATCAAACACTACGGCCACGGAACAGCACCATGGCCAGGCGAAGCAGACTGTGGTTGAGAAAAGCAGAGTTGGAGTCTCCTTCGTCCTCATTATCACTTTGTTGATAATCCCTGTAGTGGTCCTTGTCGCCATTGCAATATTCATACGCTGGAGGAAGGGCAGAATATACGGGGGTATGTTACAGGCCATCATCTTCTAAATCCTCAAATAGTGTCTGTTTACAGCAGAGGGGACATTCCCGTTATATCATTGGTCATAGTGATCTGAAGTAGTGATACTCATCCATCACATCACCATTTCATATCCATGGCATTATCAATATGGCTTAAGAGCAGCCAATGTTTTGGTACTTTTTCCAGGTGAAGGCGAACACAAATCCGAACCATCATCTGGAGGGATCCTAGGAAAACTAAGAGGTTTGCATCTTATTTGTCTAAATGAAATGCCATGGAAAGAAATCCTGGTTTGTAGCTCAAATTTGAAGTCCACCAACCCATGAAAACTGAGCGTTGACTGGAGACTTGGTTGTAAAGCACTATCATTGCCTTTCCTACTCCTTGCCCTAGGTTCCCAGTAAATGTCAAAACTCATACACTTAATAATAATGATAGGTGAAGTTATAGGCTAATTGGCCATAGAATCTACAGGGAAATTCTCTTTAAACAGCTGTCGGCGGGGGTGCCAGCTGTCGGACCCCTGCCGATCTGATATTAATGACCTATCCTAAGGATAGGTCATCAACAAATATAACTTGGACAACCCCTTTAATTCACTGATATTGCCATGCTCCGGACGATGATACAGCTTCATAATGTAGGGTGGGTGGCAGTAGTTTATGCTACACTGTGGTATTTAATTTCCTAGATACAGTATATTGTGCTGCACTGTGGTAGTTGGTTTTGCTGGGGTAGTATATTGTGCTGCACTGTTGTAGTTGGTTCTGCTGGGGCAGTATATTGTGCTGCACTGTAGTAGTTGGTTCTGCTGGGGCAGTATATTGTGCTGCACTGTGGTAGTTGGTTCTGCTGGGGCAGTATATTGTGCTGCACTGTGGTAGTTCGTTCTGCTGGGGTGGTATTTTGTCCTGCACTGTGGTAGTTGGTTCTGCTGGGGTAGTATTCTGTGCTGCACTGTGGTAGTTGGTTCTGCTGGGGCAGTATTCTGTGCTGCACTGTGGTAGTTGGTTCTGCTGGGGCAGTATATTGTGCTGCACTGTGGTAGTTGGTTCTGCTGGGGAAGTATATTGTGCTGCACTGTGGTAGTTGGTTCTGCTGGGGCAGTATTCTGTTCTGCACTGTGGTAGTTGGTTCTGCTGGGGCAGTATTTTGTCCTGCACTGTGGTAGTTGGTTCTGCTGGGGCAGTATTCTGTGCTGTACTGTGGTAGTTGGTTCTGCTGGGGCGGTATTTTGTCCTGCACTATGGTAGTTGGTTCTGCTGGGGCAGTATATTGTGCTGCACTGTGGTAGTTGGTTCTGCTGGGGCAGTATATTGTTCTGCACTGTGGTAGTTGGTTCTGCTGGGGCGGTATTTTGTCCTGCACTATGGTAGTTGGTTCTGCTGGGGCAGTATATTGTGCTGCACTGTGGTAGTTGGTTCTGCTGGGGCAGTATTTTGTTCTGCACTGTGGTAGTTGGTTCTGCTGGGGCAGTATATTGTGCTGCACTGTGGTAGTTGGTTCTGCTGGGGCGGTATTCTGTCTGCACTATGGTAGTTGGTTCTGCTGGGGCAGTATTCTGTGCTGCACTGTGGTAGTTGGTTCTGCTGGGGCAGTATATTGTGCTGCACTGTGGTAGTTGGTTCTGCTGGGGCGGTATTTTGTCCTGCACTGTGGTAGTTGGTTCTGCTGGGGCAGTATTTTGTCCTGCACTGTGGTGTTGCTGCTCCTGCTTACATTTGTTGTCCCTCCTTCTGTTAATCTGGATCTGCCTACAACATGAGGCCACTTTTAGTTTTTCAGGGTCACTTTAAGTTCCCAGTCTGCCCCTGGGTGAAGTGTAGTAGCAGAAAATCACGTCAATGTCTACTAAAATGGTTTTCCAGGACTTGCCTATTGATGACCTATCAATTGTGACCGATGCGGAGTGAATGGGAGCAGCGCTGCAGTAACCAGGCGAGTCCGCTGCACAGTGTATGAAGTTGTGTGGTTCCGGCCCTACAGCTAGTAACCACAACTGATCGGCAGGGAGTCAGACCCTTGCCAGTCTGATATTCATAGCCTAAGGATAGCTCATCAGTAGGAAAGTTCCGGAAAACCCCCTTTAAAAGAAAAAACATTATCAATATAGATATTAAACTAACATTCATAGAACACTAAATTGTCCTCCTTAGTTTAAGGTTAGGGCTAGGCCGCACCTTTGGTCATGACACTACTTTTTTGTATTTTTAAAAAAATTTTTTAGGCCAAGGGCCTAGCAACGTGCAATCCTCCGTTGCTATTTCTGTTTAGTAACTTAATTAAATATATTGCTAAATAGAAAATGTTGTATATTTCAATATAGTGCTACCACCTGCAAATTGGAATATACCTGTGAAAGGCCTGGTAGTCTGCATCTACCATCAGAATGGTGCCCGTACAACAGGGCATCTAGTCTGAGATGTCTGCTGTACCACGAGGACAGGATGGCATTATGCAGATATTACACATTAGATGGGACATGGTGACAGTACAGGCCAATGAGGCAAAGTGTCACCTGCTTCATTATTCCATGATGCCACAAGTCTTGTAGAATGTATCTACAGGGGTCTATATGAAGGTAAGGTCCATAAAGACATGAAACTGTCAGTTCACATGATAGCCGTATGTAGCCTAATGGCTTCCTTTTGTTTTTTTACCTGGTTTCTGACCCGTCCTTCAGTCGGTGTCTGTAGGCTCAGTTCACTGTCTTTATATTCCCGTATATTGGCAAATCGTGAATGTGTTTAGTGCTTTGTCCGTGGACATAAATCTTGCTAAAGCTGTAACCTGCTATTCTCACGTCGGCACTCGTATGGCTACTTTCACACCAGCGTTTTTGCTGGATCCGTCATGGATCAGCAAAAACGCTTCCGTCACCATAATACAACCGTCTGCATCCGTTATGAACCGATCCGGTTATATCATCTTTAAAACAGCAATGATGGGTCCGTCATGAACACCACTGAAAATCAATGGGGCACGGATCCGTTTTCTATTGTGTCAGAGAAAACGGATCTGCCATTATTGACTTACATTGTGAGTCATGACGGATCCATCTTGCTCCGCACCACATCAAGGACAGAAAAATGCTGATTGCAGCGTTATTCTGTCCACGATGGGGACACAACCAAACGGAACAGAATACATTCTGGCGCACTCCGTTCCCTTCAGTTCAGTATTGTCCCCATTGACAATGAATGAGGACAAAACGGAAGCGTTTTTCCCCGCTATTGAGATCCTATAATTGATCTCAATAGCGGAAAGCGAAAGGTGTGAAAGTAGCCTGTGTATGTTATCTGACTAGAAATATTCTATATAAAGGACGTGATCTACCCGCCTTATGTATCTGCTGATAAAGAAGTTTCGATTTCTATTGCCACAATCCTTACTAATCTGCTCATTTATGAGAGAATCCTAATATATGAGGGGGGATAAGTTAACATTTGTAGCATCAAATTTAACGAACTATTAGGGTATTGTGACAACTCGGGGTCACTTGGCTCTCCAGGATCGCCGTCTTCTCCCCTTAGATGGTTGGCACACCTCAAGAAGCCGCTCCAACACTGCAGATTCGGGTGCAAACTGACCACAACCAGCTTTATTGTTACTTTTACAGCAGTCAAAACATAACCCATAAACATAAGTCCTAGGCCGTCTGACTGCTCTCTATCGGGATCTGGGTCTACCACCCAGCTCCCCAAAACACAACTCCATGCCTACCCTACACAGGGTTAGAGGGTCCCGGCTCCCACAGGTCTTGGCGCAGCCTGTTTCTTCCCCAGACTGATTGAGGAGCTCAGCCCATACTTCACCGAGCTCCTCAGCTGCTAATTATCTCTCAGCCTAGCTGATACACACCGAGGAAAAAACCCTATTTCCTCAAGTCTCTTGTTCTCACCCAGCTTCTTCTGGGTGAGATACACCATCTTAATGGCCCTCATATGGCTGTCTGGCAGCTGCACTGCCACAGTATGTTCACACAGCGACTTTTGCTGTAGACACTGGCCCATTCAGCCGCGCCAAGAAACAACATGCCCATTCTGCCGCTTTAAAGGGAATCGCACCAGGTTTGTGATACTCTAGCACAGGGATGGCCAACCTGAGGCTCTCCAGATGTTGCAAAACTACAACTCCCAGCATGCCCAGACTGCCAACAGCTATCCGCCTCCAGCAGGACATGGTGGGAATTGTAGTTTTCCAACAGCTGGAGAGCCACAGGTTGGCCATGCCTGCTCTAGCACGTGCCAATCAGTCCTGATATTCCTGAGCTCACAGCTCTCCCTGCCCACCTGCCTCTGATTGACAGGTTTTTCCTTATGAATCAGCAGCAGGTGGCGGGGAGAGCCAGGAGCTTATGTTATGGGGAGTCGTTCGGCATGCGCTGAAGCTGTGTAGCACAAGATTAAAGAAAGTGACCCAGCGTTTTTACTAAGCGGATCTGTCACTAGTTTATATTGCCCTTAAGACACCATAAAACTGGTGACAGATTCCCTTTAAACCGCCGCTCCGCGGTCCTCAGAGCTGGCTCCTGTTGAAATGAATAAGACCCTGAAACCGTGCAGTTGCTGGCAGGATTTTGGCGAAATGTCATGTCTAGGTATGACTAAATGTTAGTTAAAGGCTTGGAACACTTTCACAATTATTTGCTCCAATGCACAAAAACATGATGACTTGATTAATGAGACGTTATCTTCTTAAAGCGGACCTGTCACCACATAATACAATGCAATCTGAGAGCAGCATGTTAGAGCCGGAGCAGCCTCCCATTCATTTCAATGGGAGCCAGCTCTGAGCTTTAAAGGGCTTCTGTCACAGCACAGAGTGCGGCTGAGGAAGGCCAGGAATCGGAGAGTACATAGCCCACATGGGGAGAGCCCCCCGATCCTCCTGTACTAATGAGCGCTGTACTAATCAGTGTATTTTAAAGGGCACAAAATATGGTATATCTTGGGCTGTTCAACTTGTTTTCTTTAAAGTGATGGAAATACAACCTATGGGTAACATAGGCACCCGTCACCTATAGGCTATAATGGCATCTTCTTAATGGGGTATTCCGGTTATATTAACTTAACACCTATCCACAGAATAGGGGATAACTATTAGATTGGTGGAGGCCCTACTGCTGGGACCCCCACAGATCACAAGAACTGGGGCCATGTACCCCCTTGAAATGAACAGAGGCGCTGGTCAGGCATGTGTGTGGCCGCTCCATTTATTTTTGTGGGAGTTCCGGAGATAGCCGAGTACAGCGCTCCACTAATAGTGGAATTCCCTTAATGTAATCGGAATACCCCTTTATTGAATATTTAATGAAAAGCTCCTGACACATGCTTTTAGGGAGTCTTTCACTGACTATTCACTACTAAAACTACCAGCAATTGCCATCAATACATGGTATAGGCATTCTCCACATACCGGTAAGTCATTTCTGATGTCTGCTCTTCCACTGACCTCCCAAGGCTTCCTACCTCCTCCCCTGACATCACAGTGATCCGTCTCCATATCTTGCAGTCACCCTCTGCTGCAATTCTGTCGCCCGTGCGCTACATTCCCTTTTGTGGGCTATTGCTTTAGTGTCTGCACAGAACATATCCCTGAGGCAACAGCCCACAAAGGGAAGGTAGCGTGCAGGTGGCAGATGCCCAGCACGGGGTGCCTGCGTGAAATTTTAGAGTCACATCAACGTGACGTCAGGGGGAGCAGGGAGGAGGGCTTGGGAGGTTAGGCGAGGGACGGATATTGGGGAAAAGCTGCGGGCTTGGGCACTTTGAGAGGAAAGCTCGTCCAGCTGGGAACTTGGGATCCTATTTGCACATGAATAAAAGCGATTTTCCTGGATATTCACTGAACACCCAGATGACATACAGGTATGTGGAGAATGCAGATACCATGTACTGATGCCCATCGCTGGTAGTCTTAGGCCCTATTCACACGTCCGCAATGGCGTCCGCATGTATTCCGCAATTCTGCGGAATACATGCGGACCCATTGACTGTGAATGGGGCACAGAACGATGCGGAGAGCACACACTGTGCTCTCCGCATCAGTTTTTGCGGAGTGCGCCGCCGATCTTGCGGCCGCAGCTCTGCAAAAAAGTAGAGCATGTCCTATTCTTGCCCACAATTGCGGACAAGAATAGACATTTCTATGGGGCTGCCAGCCGGGTGTGTTTATGGATCCGCAATTTGCGGATCCATAAACACTACGGACGTGTGAATAAGGCCTTATTAGTGAAAAGTCAGTGACAGACTCTCTTTTAATAGATGCCTGTGACAGATGCAATGCAGGGGAATAATATCACCCAGAGGCATCCATTTAAAAATTATATACCGTGCTATTCCATACATTATTGTTTCTATTTTTTGAAGTCAATAACGTACACCAGACAGACAGAGGCCAAAAGAACACTCTTTTGGCCTTTAATGGACCCCTATGGACACGGTTAGTGTGTACTTCAGGAGGCGTCCTCACTAAATGTAGACAAAAAAAAAAGTGATGCATATGGGACCTACAAGGATCACACAAGTTTTACAAAATCTCCCATTTTTGATCATTGCACTGTGCCTTTACAAGAAAGAGGAGTTTCTAATGCTGTCGCGTCTTTTCTTGTAGGCAAAGGAAGCGGAGGCCTCAATTTAGGAACTTTCTTTGCAAGTCACAAAGGATATAGTCGAAAAGGTTTTGACAGACTAAGCACAGAAGGCAGCGACCAAGAAAAGGATGATGACGGTTCAGATTCTGAAGAAGAGTATTCAGCACCCACTATCCCACCAGTGCCAGTATCTTCTTCCTGAAACCTCTACTTCCAC